>OZ057403.1:35656995-35770697 GCA_964056735.1 Allodiplogaster pararmata
AAAAAAATAGAAGAGAAATGGGTTTTTGAATGCGTTTCACTCGAAGTCTTGCTTGAGTACAACTTCTTCAGCGTATCCTGATGAAGGTATTTCGCAGTTTTGGGAGCAGGTGAAGAGGAATACTGAGGCCCAGTCGATCGATTCTCCAACCTGGTAAAATCCTAGCTTTCCTCTTTATTCAACTTCGAAAACCCATTCTTCATCAATACCTTTCATGACATCGAACAGTCGACTCTGGAATTTCCCCTACCACCTGATTTGAGAGCTACCATGTGGACCGAACCTTGTCTTCGAACATAGTTTGGATACATTCAAATTATATCAACTGCTGTACATCTTTATAATCTACATGATCGTGTGTATCCCATAAATTTTCTGGAGGTAAGCAAGCTAATAACATGCGTACCGTAACACAGTCTGTTGAAAGACAAACCCTACTATTTCATCATTACAGTAGTCAATGTGGATTTCAAACCCGAACCTTATCAACGGCCATGAGCGAGAGAAGAAAAGGCATGAGCTGCATCTCGAATGTGCGCGGAGCATGGCACAACTCACATGGACGAACTGCATCCAGTAGGGGCGTTGACTGAACATCTCCTTCTTATTCATACATTCATTGATTTATTCGTTAATTCATCCATTCATTCCTTTAATTACTCGTGTATACATTTATTCACTGATTTATTGCATTCACTTTACATTTATTCTAAATATTATACATTCATTCGCTCACTCATACTACAAAAATTCAGTTAATATTATAGGCTGAAAAATTGAATACCAATCCTGGAACGCTTATATTAATTATCTCGTGAACTATTAGATTTATAACGATATTCTCTTGGAGGCTCAAAAAATAAAGACATAAAATTATGCACATGAATATCTATCAAATCCTTTTTCTCTACACAAATCGGAGTTATACTCAGGAGTTAAATAGTTACCGGACCATTTATGTTCGCGCCGAACATGATCTACATTCTTACTTTTCCTCTACTTCTCATTCCACTCTTTTTGTCTCTCCCCATCCCTTTTCCAACTCGCTCGGTTTGGTTAAACTTCCTTCTCTAAACTAAAATTAGCCCGATGAACTCGCAAACAGCCAAACCTTTTCAGTGGCCAAAAGAGGCTCGCCATTCCGTTGATAACGGAGGATTTGTTGAGGATTCAAGGCCACGATTCGATTGAATCTGTTATGTTCCGGGTATTTTCATTTTAACATCATACCATACTCTGGAAACAGTCAACTATAAATACTGTATCACTGAGTGATTACTGTTCCCTCCATCACACTTCTGTGTTAGAGCTCGTGAACTGATGCTCTATCTTCGACTATAGGTCATAAGCAATGTTGAAAATATTTCAAAACTACCCTTGTTCGAGCGATGGAGGCTTTAAGAATGACTAGCTATCTTTCCTCAGAGAGAAAAAACAGCGCAAGAAGAAAAACAAAGAGAGTTAGTGAGAAAGAAACAGTGAGGGTCGAGAGCGTCGACCTTCTTCTTCTGTGTATAGTGGAGGAAGACAACCCACTGGGTAAGTAACAACAACAACAGCTATCTTTACTCCGCTCTTCAAGTTCAGCTCGCTTCTCATCATTCTAGACTCCCGCAATCGTAGAGCGGTCTGTCTTTTCAAGTTTTCAAAAGTTACCCTTAAACTTTGACGAACTATTATCTACGACGCATTCGCTTCATGAGCATGCGTGACTAAGTGAAAAAGGCCTTCAAGCACATTACGTAGCTCTATGGCGGGGAATACCAATGTGGGCACGGTAGACTACGGTAGTGTAATAAGGAAAAGGGAAAGACAGGTACGATCCCACCTTTTCTCTCTCAAATTAATCATACGGTAACAGAAACCCACCATTATGGAACCCGAACATTTCCCGATATTTTGTAAAGGGAAATCGAACTTCTCGAATAGAAGATCTCTCTCTTCCGCAATTTCGTTGTCATCATCGTCGTTCGATTCTGTGTATTTCCTTGCACTCACCAGCTTTCTATACCTTCAATCAGGGGTTTTTTAGTGTGCAAGAAACAGGTACAGACGCCCGTCAAAGGCGGAAAAAATTTTTCACATAAGGGTCCCCTCTTATGATAAAAACAACAGAAGCCCGCGAAAAAAATTTGTTTTGTTTTACATAAGAGTCCCCTCCCCCTTAAGATTCGGAAAACAGAGGCCCGCCGACAGAAGGTCTAACTATTTAACCCCTGCCTTCAATCATATTAATGTCATATTTTCTATGAATAGGTTTTCCAGTTAGACAACCATATTATATTTAGTTCCACTTTATAAAACAAAAGCCAAACTGTGTTCTACAAATTCTCGAATCAAACGAAAAAGTTAATTTTACAAAATGCATTTTACAGCTTTTTACTTTCGAATAACATACAAAATAACGGAAAGTGCATTTTACAAATTGAAAAGTGTCCCACTCTTCCAGCCTCCGTATGTGGTCCTCTTCAGTCTCATCTTTTTCATCTTCGGAATCAGAGAGGTCCTCCAATAGAGAGCCGGGCAGGTCTTCATGACCCATTTCTATACCCATTTCCTGAAAAAGGAAAATTTCATGGAAATTAAAATTTCACGAAAATAAAAATTTCATGGGTATTAAAAAATCATGAAAATTCAGAACCATCCCCCCTCCCTCTTCTTCTCATCTAGCTTCATGCTGTTGATTTGATGAAGGTGCAATTTATTGTAAAATTTCTGATTCAGGTTAAAGCCAAACGATGTCATCCAGGGCGTTTCTTATGTTTTATGGGCCTTAAAATGTGCATTATCATGTGTGCGTGTGTAGCTAAGTGGGGAGAGCATTCGCCCGCAATGCGAAAGGTCACGGGTTCGGTTCCCGTCACACCACACGATTTTTGCACAAGTTTCTGCGAACAATCGGTATAAAAATTCGTTGCTTGAGTTGAACGAGTAGGGAATACTCTAATTTACACTTACCACCCGCACAATTTTTTCGAGTGCGTAGATTTTCAAAAGTTCGAAGTGTATTTCGCAATGATTTTTCCCTGAGGTAAGAATCGAATAAAAATTTCTGAGCGCATAGATGATAAGGTTTTCCGGTGTTTTTGAAGAGCGCATAGGTTTTGTTTTGCCACCCCCAGTGCGGGTGAGAGAAACACCCTGATGTCATCGATCGAAACGCATGCTTACAAGATGTTGTTGTTGTTGCCGGCTGCGACCGGCATCGAAGAGTGATGTCCACGGTAGGCGATCTCTCCCTCTTTGTTAGTTTTTTTTTCGTCTAGATCTTCAGGAAAGCTGCCACTTCCAGCGGCTTCTTCCAAAGGTCAATAGGAGCCAGTGTTGTCGGGTTGCCAGTGCAGTTGAAGAGGTGGGCGACGTCGTGTGGTCCGGATGAGCAGTCGGGACAGAAGTCGGGTATCGAGTCGTCGATGCGATGCAGGTAATGTTTGGTGAATCTGCTGAATCCAGAGCGAAGCTGGCTGAGTGTGCATCGTGTACTGCGAGGGAGATCCTTCTCTTCTTCCTGTATATCGGGCGGAGGCCTGCCTCCCAGGATAATGGCGCCTTTCATTGAGCACATTTCGTTAGATACCATCGTCGTGTGGATGGCATTTGCGACGAGTCTGCCGTTGCGTGGGTCTTTCGACATCATCGTAGCAGTTTCGACCGTGGTCTTACAACTCATCAAGAGGTCGCTCTTCATTGCTCGCGGCGGAGAGGGATTGCGAAGAAGACCGTGATGGAAGTGGGCTGTATCCAATGACCTGGCCAGGTATTGAGCGGAGATCATGAGTAGATGAGGCTCGGTCCGCATGACCTTGGATTCTCTGTGGATGTGGTCAATGTCTGCCATCTGATGGTTCCCTGTGACGATGCGTAGACCGGCGTTCTGTGCGCGTTGTATCTTTGCATGAGCGGAGTCGGATATGTAGGTAGACCAGGCTGGCGCGGCGTAGCTGCAGATCGCTTGCGAGATGGCTTTGAATGTCAGACGAAGTGTTTCTTTCTGGTTGCCCCAAGTGCTTCCGGCTAGGGCCTTCAGGACGTTGTTGCGTTGTGTCATACGGCTCGCGATGTCTCTGGTATGATGGCTGAACGTGAAACATGGAGTCGTAGGTGACGCCGAGGAGCTTGGCCTGGTTGACGGTGCGGACAGCTGTGCCTCCGATGGAAACGTCCAGAATTGTGTTGTACTCTCTGCTGTATGGAGTGAACAGCATCAGTTGGCTCTTGAATGGAGATATGTCGAGTGACCTGCCTTTCAGAAAGCTTTCGATTCTCGGGATGGCTGTGCGAAGGTGTTCGGAGGCGGTGCTGATGTTTGATTCTGAAGCCCATATCGTGATGTCATCGGCGTAAGATACGACCTTGGTGTGTGCGCTGTCTGTTGGGAGATCCCGCAGATAGAGGTTGAACAGTGTGGGCGATAAAGCGCTGCCCTGTGGAACTCCGTTTCTGATGAGCCTCGAGCTTGATAGCGTGTTGCGGAAAGATGTGCGTCCTTTGCGGCCTCTTAGGTAGGAATAGAGCCATTTCTTGATGTAGTTGGGCATGCTTGTAGACAGGAGGAGGTCTATCAGCTTGAAGATGTTAATGCTGTCGAAAGCTTTAGACATGTCGATAGCCATGAGTACTGTCCGCTTTGCGGGTCTTTTCTCGTTAAATCCTTCCGCGATGTTTTGGGAGAGCGTGAGGAGTGCCGAGGTAGTCGATCGTCCCGAGGCGAATCCATGCTGATGCTCTACCGGTGGTATGTTTGACTGGAAGGAGCTGAGTAGAAGACGTTCGATGACTTTTGCGACTGGAGAAAGAAGAGAGATTGGTCGGCAGCTGGAGCCGTCTGCTGCTTGTTTCCCTGCCTTCAGAAGAGGGAGTATGATAGAGGACTTCCATATCGTAGGGAGTCGTTGATGAGGAAGGTGAGGGCGCTGATTGCTCTAGGTCCGAGGTGATGAAAGAGGATCGGAGCTAGACCGTCGGGTCCTAGGGTTTTGGACTTCTTCATTGCTTTGATGGCAGAGGTGACGTCTGTACTTGTGAATTCCTCGAAGTCTTCAGCACTCAGTTCGCGGATTTTTCTTATCGTCTTCCTGTTTTCTCCGGAGGTTGTGTACGTTACTGGGCGGGTGAAAGCTTTGTTGAAGCGGTCGGCGATGTCAGAGGCGGATGTGAGTGGGCCTTTGTCGAAGTTGATGGCACAGTTTGGCGGTGGTCTCCCTTTGTTGTTCAGCATCTTGATAGTCTTCCAGAGCTTGTTACTGTCCCTTTTGGGATCGAAGCTTTCCATCAGTAGCCTCCATACGTTTCGTTTGTTCTTATCCGTGGCTCTCCTGATATCCTGATGATCTCAGGGCAAGTGGGGTCGGATTCCCTCAGAGCGTCGCGTTGAGACATCCAATCACAAACTTCTAAAGTTAGCGCAGTTTCTCTCCTCTGAATTCGACCGCGTGGAATTGTGCTGACTGCTGCTGAAAGCAGGATCTTCCGAAAGAAGGGCTCAGCTTGGGCGGCGGGGAGGTTTGGAAGAGGTGATTCGGCTAGCTTCTGTTCCACCAATGAATGGAATCGTGTCCACTCCGCCTTTCCATAGTTAGTGAGCGATTCCAGATGAGGATCTGTTGGAGACGGAATGACGCTGTAGTTGAGTGAGTCACTGATGCCAGTCAGTAGGCCGCCTCCAGTGTTTTTGCCGCGGTCTCTTCTGATCAGTGTGTATCCAGGGAACGTGGGTGTCTTGGAGCGGTCGGATAGTCTGGTTTCTTGTAGCAGGAACAAGTCAATCTTCAGACGTGTGACGAGATCGAGTATTTCCGATGTCTTTCCGCTTAGCCCGTTGCAGTTATACTGGAGAAGTCTCAGGCCTCTGTTGCCTTTGGGCGGTGTGCCACGTTGTGGTATTGATATGGAGACGATAGGGCGAGATAATGTCGGAGCGACGGATGGTGTCGTGCAAGAAGGGCATTTGTAGCTGGATTGGACGTAGTTCTTGATTGAGGCGAGACCGCTGCATGTCGACTTTGTGTGCACCCATTCTGAGCAGGATGAGCACAGGACGCAATTTGTGTTTGCTGTCTTCCCGCATGTGGTGCAGTTCCAGATAGAGCGCTTTCGATGTCTCCGGCTTGAAGTAGTATTAGTTGAGACAGACCGGCCGGGTCGGTCTGTCTCTCATGCGAAAAAATTGAAGAGTGAGGAGATAGCTCCAGTGGAGCGGCTCTTCGGAGCGGGTTGCGTCCGGAGAAGTTGTGTGATGTCCTTTGCAGTCCTGAGACTGTCGTGCTGCACCGCGTGAAGGCGGACATCGTTGTAGCACCATGCTTACAAGATGATAATACATCATTCATTTCATCATATTATCAGTATATACAAACCCATCTCGAGCTCTTAAATAGATTTCTTGAAAATGTGACTATTAATAATTATTGAACTTTTATGAAAAAGTTTATCCCATCTAGCAAGGCATCTAAAAACGCATGTCAATATATATATATATATATATAATAGATGTGAGCAATTGCCGACAGCATGCTTTCAAAAAGCGTGTGGACGTCAGCGATGAAATATTTTCTTAAATTTTATTCTTTTAGGTATTTAAAACAAAAACTTTTTTGGCTTAGGCTTCGGTAAAGTTTACGCTAACGAGACCGTAAAGCTTAGGAACGAAACCGTAATCTCATCGCTGATGACCTCAAAGTCAGGTGAGCGCTTTTAAAGTAAACAAATATCTCATCGCTGTCGTCCACACGCTTTTTGTAAATTACCTATATGTGTTGCACCAACACTTTTAGGCAGAGCGAGGCGGAACCTGTGAGAGTGTCGAGTGGAATATTTGTCTATTAGTTGGACTTTCAAAAAAGTCAGAAAAATTTATTCCATTTTCGTCATTCATGATATTTTACGTAAAATACGTTGTTTAACCTCAGAAATTACTGCTGGTCTTTTTCATATACAAATATGAGTTTTTCGTTTTTATAGCGATCAAGGTAACAGCTTACCTGCGCCGCGAATCAAATTTTTTTATATACACGATTTTTACATTTTAAAAAAAATCACGAGAAAGTTTTTATTTCATCATGACTGATTATGGGTTTTCTTTCAAATTCGTCGTTCCCTCACCAGTAGCCTTTTCGTTCTAGACGCTTCTGAGGGCGTCGAAAAACAACCTAGTCCTGGTACAGTTCACAAAATAAAGCGTCATCATCAACTTTATACTCACCGCAAACACAAAGGGATTCGCTGGATTCAGAGTTGAAGCATTCCCACTCTCCTCCAAGCCCTTCGACGTCGATTCTTCTTTTTCGGCTCCTCCCACCTCTCCGTTGTGCTTATCTCGGTCTCCACAGGCGATTCGGTGGCCGCCCTTCGTCCAGTGCATCATTTGGTGTTCCCGGGAACAGTAACTAAACACAGAAAAGTCTTTTTCATTTCCAGGAAGCGTCATTATCATCATCAAAATCTTATTCATCCCCATTATAAACACAAGTAAACTGAAAATTTCGAAAAGAAAAACATTTAAGCCAATGCTAAGACGTACAAACGGCTTAGAATAATGAGAAGGCGAACAAGAGTAATTTGCTATCGAAAGGAGAGAGGGGGAGAGAGAGAGAGAGAGAGAGAGAGAGAGAGAG
The DNA here is from genome assembly GCA_964056735.1 of Allodiplogaster pararmata. Lineage (NCBI taxonomy): Eukaryota > Metazoa > Nematoda > Chromadorea > Rhabditida > Diplogasteridae > Allodiplogaster > Allodiplogaster pararmata. The sequence goes on from OZ057403.1 coordinate 35,664,609, forward strand.
AGAGAGAGAGAGAGAGAGAGAGAGAGAGAGAGAGGAGGGGGTAAATATCATAAATGAAAATTTTGCCATTTGGTGACCAAAGTTAGGTTTTCTGAAATTTTTTTTCTTCTTCAAAGTCATTCCGTTCTTAAGTAATTTCAGTATTTGTCGAAAGACTTTTTTTTGTACTCTCTCGAAAAATAAAACGACCGCTCACTCAAGCAATGGCAGCCTAGAATAATGAGACGCGATGGTGAAAGGCAGCGAAGGGAGCGGTTTGGCAATAAAGATCATGGATACTTAGTCACGTCTCATTCTTTTCGATTTCCCGCTTGAATTAAACTTTCGAGAAGTGTTGATAACTTATTAGCAGGGTTTCTCTAACCCCCACTGCGGCTGAAATCTATAGGCAAATTCATGTGCTGTCGAGAAGGTCCAGTGGAACGAATTGTATGTTCGAGAAGAATTGTCTATTTTTCATCGCACGCCTTCAGTCTCGTTAAAATTCTGATGTTCCCTCATTAAAAACTCTTTTTGATCTACATGTTTCTCTTACTTCTGGCAAGAAAAGGCCTGCCTATGAGCCCCACAAACACCTTATCGGTCTTCTTTACTAGACCGCGAATGAGCAAAAACAAGAAATAGGTCATACTCACTAGACTCGGGTACATTTCCCGCATCTTTTTGCCGCGAAACAGCCGCATATTTCACATAGATTCGCTGCTTCTGAAACCATTTAACCGCATAACTTAGAAACAAAGAACCGAAAAGTTAGTGATTTTTTTTGTTGTTGAACGATTCGGACAACAATTTCTCAGGAGATATGATTGTTGTTGTTGTTGTTTTGCCCATAGGTCCTGTCGAGGGGAGTCCTTTTGGGATAGGTTGGTGGTGAGGATCCTTTTGAGTCCGGAGAGATTTTCTCCGTCTACACTCGCACCGCAGTCTGCGATCCTCTTCGCGAGACCCATTCGTTAACCGGAGAAGGGCAAGAGGTTATTTGACTGGCGCCTCGACTCGCCATTGAAAAGTATAGCGGAGTATCGGCTGATGTTTTGTCCGGTGGCATGCCCAGGCCGGTCCGGCATCGCCCTCCTTTGACGAGCTATACTACTTAGTTTTGGTCCGCGGCGGGATTTCTCCCGCTACCTCCCAGCACGAATTCTTCGTAAGGAGGCGTCCCTCTATCCGCCACCTGAGGTCGCGCTCGATTCCGGACTGCATGATCCGGCTCCATCCGTGACAGGCTCTTAAGGCTGTAGAGTCACGAATGGCCACTGTTGCCAGTGTGTTTCGAGAGGAGATATGATGAAGACTACAAAGAAATATTCATTACAAAAAAGCTCTTTAGAAACTAAATTTAAATTTCCTCATTTTCAAACGCAGTTCCATTATTAGTTTTTAGTTCAAATAATACTCACCCCCCCCCCTTTCGCTGTTGAGTAATCCAAGTTGAACCTCGACTTATCTTCCTGTCTTTCGTTCTCTCTTTACCTTTTTTCCTCTTCATCTACTTCGCTCTCTCTCTCTACTCTCTATATCCTACTATGTTACCAAAATGAAAATCCGGGAAAACAACCCGATTCCCAATTCCCGGTTCCCACTTACCTGGATGCGGTGCAGGACACTCTTCTTCGGTTAGGAAATTAGGGTCCGGAGGATTCGATGAGGGATAATAAGGGTTTTCTCTTGGCAGACAACACCGAAACACTGCGAGGTTGGAAGCATCGTTTACCTGCAATTCCAAAGACTTGGCTCACTGGAAATCTTACCCTAGAACTGTACATATTGCTATAATGACTATGAAGCTACCTCTGAAGCGCCTTATTTACATAGACTAGCTAATAAGAAATCTTCTAGAACGTACAACAAACAAGTTTTCAAGGTTTCAAAACCGTAATTTTCCTTAAGTTTTCGACGTATCTAATAAATGGAAATGTCAACATAAAACAGGCTCAAATTTTTCGACTCTTAAAAAACCCCTCAAACACTTGCATCATTCCCCAGTCAAACGTATTATAAGCAACCAACTACACGAATAAAAGCTAGTCCTCAAGCCGGAATCGAACCCAGCCATCTCTCCTACTTTCAACGCGAGTGCTAGCGCCCATAAATCACGATACCAACGGCAAACACATTCCACATGATAAATAACGTCTTACACAACCTAAAATGGCAAAAGGTTTCTTTCTCCTCAAATTGAGGCAGAAGGCTAATTTAGCTTATTGTTGATATATAAAACATCCCGGAAAGAGAACTCATACCTGGGAGCATTTGGGATCTTTGCAGATGAAGAAGAAGAGTGAGCGATGAAATGAATGCGTTTCGTCTTTATCGTTCGTCGCATAAACTTGCATGAGGAAACACAAAGGATTCGAACACCTCTAAACACAAAGCGTGACTTCCCGTTACACCTTGGTTGGTGACTTCACGTTACACCTTGGTTGGTGACTTCCCGTTACACCTAGGTTGGTGACTTCCCGTTACATCTAGGTTGGTGACTTCCCGTTACACCTAGGTTGGTGACTTCCCGTTACACCTAGGTTGGTGACTACAATTTCAAGCCGCAAATGATCTACATTCTTTTCTCCTTCCGTTTTATTCATTTTTTGTAACTCTACTCCCATTATTTTCAGCTTTTCCCCCATTTCTCTCACAGCTTCCTATACTTAATTATTTATCTATTTAGAATAAATTTTGTATGTAATGTGGCAACATTGATGAAAAGAACACATAGTGAACAAATGGCTTCTAGAATCTGATATTGAAGACCTCCATTACATCGAGCGATGACAAATCAATTCGAAAACTTTGAAAAATTTTACTCCTGAAAAGACCGACCGATAGCTTCATGAAAAATTGTGCTGTTCGATAAGCGAACGAGTGAAATAGTGAGTTTCTGTTCGTGTGACTGATGTGAAAAGCATAAAAAGTACAGTAGTGCGACCGTTGGGCTGTTTAAAAGTGTAGAATCTACAAACAGGAACATCAGTGTAATCCTTCAGAATTTTGAAGGCCATAACAATATCTGCTATCTGCCTACAAGCATCCCTTAGACCAGTCTGATTTAACCTCTGAGTGTGACTATCTCATTCAATGACTACCTATCAATGACTATATCATACTTAAACTGTGTACGTCTTTCCTGTGAATGTTTCAGCAGCTCACTGATAAAGAAGCCCATACACCAACGGATACCGGTAGGTGTAACACAGCGATTTTTGGATTATGACTATTAGTACTACCACAATCATTATTCTCTGCTCGCGATCTCTTGAGAGGTAGAATCTCTATTCTGCTCAATTCCGCTCTTCTCGTCTTAGTTTTAACACATCCAGGGGTTAAATGGAGCCGCCAAATTTGGGTTTACATGTATCCACCGCTCAAAGTTTGGAGGAAAAAAGAAGAGGGGATGAAGGAAAAGGGTAAGAAAAGAGGGCGAGTTTTTTGTCAGTAGTATGTATAAATGTATCCGCCGACGGGACCGATTCGGTCAATATTTAACCCCTGAACACATTTCCGAGATAAACTACAACGGAGGCGATTTTTTACCTCCTTAGAGCTATTTTATTTTTCGCCTCCTCAGACCTATTTTACAGTACAGCGCTACACTTTCTTATTCATCCGAATTTATTTTCCGAGAACAGGGTACTTCCATTTTTCAAAACTTCAAGTCATAGTTCATCTAGTCTCGTCAAAAGATTTTTTAACCGACCGCTCATCTCAGGGGTTAAACAGTGACCGGATCGGTCGCGTCGGCGGATACATTTACACACACTATTGACAAAAAATCCCCTCTTTTCTTACCGTTTTCCTTCATCCCTCCTTCTTTTTTCCTCCAAACTTTGAGCGGCGGATACATGTAAACCCAAATTGGGCGGCTCCATTTAACCCCTGCTGAATATATTAAGAGAATAAATATTATAAAGCGGGCGGGTATTCACTGTCTCGACCTCTTACAAAACTCTTTTCTTTCTTCATATCTGCTGTTCGCCTCTCAATGGTTTGTCATTCTTGCCGAGAAACCAATCGAATGCGGACGTTTCTCAACTTTATGACAAAATCAGATGACGTATGCTTGCAGTTCTCTAACCTTGCATTGTAGTTGGTTCGAAGTAGGAATATGCACGGGATTCAGCCAACTCGGTTTCCCTCCGACTTTGCCCAGGGGAAAGAAACAGCTTCTCAACTGGTACAGCATGGATGGGTCATAGGATTCCGCGTATCCCAGGTACACAGGGTCTCCTGAATCAGGGATTCGGTAGAACACAATAACATAACTATGCAACCAGGGAGCAGCATAGCTCACCAGCATGGTTTTTTTGTGTTGTAATTTCGAACGTGTCACCGGGCGACCGAGGCGGTGGGCGAGAAGTTAACGAAATTTTTGGTCTGTTTTACAAAATCAGTTGACCCTTATTCCGTAATCGGGATGTTTAACTTTCGAAAGTTTATTCACTTTGAACATTTAGTTTTTTAATTATCAATATTTCTTGGAAAACGCAAAGGCGACCGGGAGAAATTTCACAAGTTTGGTGAGCTATAAGGATAAGTAAAAAGAAGCCGTCAGAGCCCGAACCTAACCCGCAAGCTTCTCATCTTTCGATTACAGCATAATAGGTCATAATCAAAAACATTTTTTGAGGGAGGAGTCTAGAATAAAAAGGTCTGCTTTCTCTACCCCTTTTCCTCCCTTCGCTTCTTCTTATTTTGAAGCCTCCCACTCGAAGAGCAATCGTTTTTTTTCCACAATTACAAGGCACTTTTGTTGAGTTATGAACAGCATACAAAGCTAGTCGCTAAAGTACAGTATACAAATGAGACTAGACTAGACACGGCTCACCGCTTGGAGATAACTTTTAATGGATAATATGCTTCTCAGTATATCACTTCTTCATTCGTTGTTGATACCGTAACAGGCCTTCGATATCGTACATCGTCACTTACAATTCACCGGAGCAATAGACAATAGTTTAAAATGGTTCTACCACTCCCAAATATGTCTACTTCACCTCGCACGCCTCCGTCTTATGCATGTGACAGCCTGGATTTCAAGTCAGCAGCACGGTTGAGAATTCTTAAGAACGAATGCTCTTTGAGCGGAGGAGTCTGAAATAATGAGAAGCTCTCTGTTCTCTGCCCTTCACCTCTCTCAGATATCCCCTCTCTCATTATTTCAGACTCCCACGCTCAAAGCGCAGTAGTTTTTACAACTTATCACGAATTTAAATTGACCTTTTTTTTAAAAGACCACCGTCTATATTCATCGCTCTCGACATGAGACAATGAATTCCTCATTCTCTGAATTGACCGAGGTGTGAGAAAATAAGTAAATAAACAAATGAATAAACAGATTAATGTTCTACTAACGATCCATATTGTCCTTCCTTCCGTGGCTCAGCAGAGCTTGGTCAACTTCCTATACGAGAACTCCAATTTTTGAACACATAAACTTTTCTATTTTCAAAGTTTTTTAAACTCTGTTTTTGTTTTATTGAATGCTTTCAGTGATCTTTTCTCTTCTCATGATCTTTTCTCTTTCTTTTTCACTTTTATTTTCAACCAAGTAGATCTATTCCCGTTGTTTTTTTTTATTGCCCACTTAAATGGTACTTAGTCGTTGATGCAACAATAAGACGAAAACATCCACCAAAAAAAAACCTTTTAGGGTTACGCAATTTATTGATGATTCACTAAATAGAGTTTTACATGGAATGTGACAAGCAATGAAATCTTTCAGCCTTTTTGCATTGAAGTTTTCAATATTCAAATATTCTTTTTATTCTGAAAATCAAAAAGTGCACAAATGAAACACATAATATTTACAGCTATCGTCGATGCGTTCATTATAATAAAAAAAAAACGAGTTCATTATTAAGAGAAGATCGAAAAAGAGAAACAGTCAAAATTTTTCAAAATTAAACTTACGTAGAGGAAGAGAGAATCGGACAGCTGAAGACTAGGGGCAAAAATTGAATCAACGTTATACAGATTGGAAAGTGTCACAGGATAAAAGAAATGAGCCGTTCCTTGATCTTATCGAATATCGATTGATTTTCTTCTTATATAATATCGATTGATTTTCTTCTTATCGAATATCGATTGTTATTCTTCTTATCGAATATCGATTGTTTTCTTATCGAATATCGATTGACTTTCTTCTTGTTCTAGTCCTTCTTCTTGATCACTGCCTTCGGATCTCCTCTATACGCGGTAACAACCTCAAGAAAAATCAATTGCATTTTTGAGAAGAAAATTATGAAGACCGTCATTTGGAACTATTCTCTATGAAGTTACATGAGTTAATGACTTTGACTTTGGAAGAGAAGAAGGAAAAAAACTTAGTGAATACAACCCCAGACTAAATTTCTCATTTCATCAACTTGATCTTGTTGAATTTTCAAACTTATCATCTTTTGCATTGAGACTATTCAGCGACTTGTGAAGGATTTCCTAAATCTTGATCAGAAAACTTCAATAATGAAAAGCAAGCAAGTTTCTATCCATTTTTGACCTTTTTAAATTGCACAATCATTTTTCTTTGTCGGTCAGATTTATTGTTGTTTCTTGCCCGCGCCAGAGATGGGCATTCACGGGCTCGCGGTAAAAAACACAGTCTCACTCACACTCTTTTTATTTCTTTCTATTTTTTAGTCGCTCGCTTCTCATTAATCTAGGTCCCCGCCTGCATGAGCGGTCATTTTTCAATGCTCTGACTCTTTTAGGTGACCTGTCTAAACTTTCAAAAAAACCCCCAAGAATTGGAGTCAATCCATGACATGTATACAAAACTTAAATACAAAATTTTTTGAATAAAATGTTTATTTGAACGAAAATTTCGAGAAAAAAACTAACCCAAAGAACTAGGACAACATGCACGAGAACCACGGCGACTATCGCTGCGTAGAGAATCGCATCTTGCGTAGAATATCCCAAAAGAGCTGTAACCCGGTTGTATTTGTATTCTCAAGTTTTTAGTGAGAATAATTTAATATCCCAAATGACAATAAATCAAAATTTCATGTCAAAATGTGCTTCAACCATAACCTCATCTTAAAGGCTTCCAAGTGCCATTTCTTATTTGTATTCGTATCCTGAACGCAATATTTTTTAATGTAATCAATCAATCGATAGGGTTACCTTCGAAGAGGTAATACTTGACGAAGAACATCGACCCTAGAGGAACGGCGATGATAGTGAGCGAGTAGATCAGTAGACTCTTCACTGCTCCCTGCACCCGCTCATCTCGCAGATTCGGTATCAGCTCTTCCATTTCAAAACAAGACCCAAATCAATTCTTTTCTCACGAATTAATAATTCGAAATTTTACCCTCAACTTTTCTTTTTTTTTCGAAAATAATCACGAACGAAACGATTCCAACGTTTATCGATTTTTATGAAGGAACAAGAAGCAAATTTTTTATTACCTTCAAAAAAATTAAATTCAGATTTGAAATTGTACAAAGAAAAAAATTATACATAATAATACAACTTCAAGACGGGATTTTGTTACAAGCACGAAACTTTTTGAACGAAATTTACGCAAAATTAGAAGAAAAAAACAACACTTGTCGAAGTGTTTATTTAGTCGCCTGGAACTAGAAAGTTAATCAACTGACCAATTATAAGAAAATTCATGAGTTACAAAAACGTGATTCAAAAAAAAGTTCCTCAAACATACTATAATACAAAAAACTCGAAAATGTGAGAGTTTGTGAAATACACTCGCAGCACTCCTTCTAATCCGCTCGACAGTACACGACTAGCGTCTGTTTGTACATTAAATATACATTTTTTAAGCTTCATACAGCATAACGGCTGTCTAGTACTCTTTACAAGTACCAATCACTGATCGTAGTTTGAGTCAACATCGAAAATGTAATTTTTTCACAAGCTCATTAGAATAAAGCAAGGAAAAGATTAATAATGACACAGATCTTTTTTTAAGAATCATGGAGCAAACACTACTGGTTACGTAAACCTGTCCATTTTTTTTTTTGGAACGACCTCTCATTTGAACAGGGGCTCATAATAATGAGAAGCGAGCAAAAAAAAATGAAGGACAGAGAGAGAGAGAGAGAGAGAGAGAGAGAGAGAGAGAGAGATTGCCAATATAAGTAGTCAAGTTTGTGTGAAATTTCTCGCTCCTCATTTTTCTGGGCCCGCGCTCGAATAAGCGGTCGGTTTTTCTAATTTTTTCCACAATTTTAGATAATTATATGCGAATAACTAAGTAAAATTGATTCAACTAAGCTTTCGAAAATGTTCATCCTCGCTCAACTACTATTTCTAGCTAAACTTGATTGAGTTTTACAAATTATACATTTGATAAGCCTGATCCACCTTCACTTATCCTTCTTACCTTCTTCATCCTTCTCTTTTCTCTCTTCTTCCTCTATCTCTCCTTCCTCCTCCCTCTCTTTTACCTCTCCGTCTCTCTCTTCCTCCCTCTCTCTATATTCCTTCCCCTCCCCCTCTTCTCTACCACTCTCGTCATCTTCTTCCTCCATACTCTCTTCACTAGATGCCTCTCCATTGGCCCTTCTCCTCCTCTGCTCCACCAGTTTCCGGTGTGCTTCTTTCTCATCAGTATATGCTAAATAGCAGAAAGCGGCTGCGATTGAGATAGTCACTAGTGCAGCGACGCCTGCACTTCCCAGCAGAGCTTCCTCTGGCGTCCACTCCAGCCAGTCTTCAAAAACAACATCTTTCCAGATAGAGACACACAGAGAGTTAAAGAGAGAGGGAAATATAGACAGAGAGAAAGATAAAGAGAGGGCGAGAGAGAGAAAGAGGCAGAGAAAATGAGAGTTGTATAGAGATCGAGAGAAAGATAGATAAGAAGAGATGAAGGAGACAGATCGAGAATTGAAGTCAACCCAATGGAAAGTACCATAACAACCAATGATCCAACTTTGGACTCCGGCTATCGTTTTTTTCGTGGAAATGAAAAACAAATGGATGATCTTCGGAGATTGAAAAAAGTTCTGATTTCCTTCTTTTTTTCAAAATTGAAAACCTGCATGGACTTCTATTCAAAATCATTAATAACAGCCTTTTCATGATTTCAAATGCATTAGACTCCGATTACCATAAAGAGCGCAATTTTTATTCTTTCAAAACAGTTAATCAATTCAAAATGTAAAGTGTACCAATGAAGATATACTGGTAGGAGATGTGCATGCAGATGAATGGCACAGTGAACATTGCAATGGATGTTATCACCAGCTTCCCGATAGCATCTCTCCAATACGATATCATTCGTGAATTGAACTTTTTTGCTTTGGTCTTGTTAGAATATGTCTTGGTTTTTCCAAGAGGTCGACCGCCCGAGTAAGATTATTAAAACCAATCTTATCAAAAAACCGTCCCGGCTAAAAAACCCCAATTTGTTTTCAAAATTCCAATAATTAGATAATTTTTTCTGTTTATAATCTAGAAAATTCAGTGAGATGAGTCGACAGGTAACTCACGCTATTACCAGGGTGTTTCTTACCACCCGCATAATTTTTCTCGAGCGCATAGATTTCCAGACATTAAGAGCTTGGAATTGTTTTCTTCAAAGATTTAGAACTTTCCAAAATAAAAATTGAAAATTTATTCTTTCGAGTGCATAGATTTGAATGTTTCTCGGACTTTTTGAAGAGCGCATAGATTTTCTTCACCCGCAGTGCAGGTGAAAGAAACACCCTGGCTATTACAAAAATTCAACAGTTGCTTATATAAATAGGTTGAGTAACTAAGAGAACAATATCATTGAGTCTTCCATATATCACACTACCAGTCGGATTATCAATACGTCCTCAGTAGCCCGATGATAACCAGGATGTTTCTCTGACCCGCACCGCGGGTGAAAAATCTATGCGCTCAAAACCCCGTAAAACATTGAAATTTTATACATTTTACTCGGACTTTTCAATCAATCAATCAATCATTTATTCCAATTCACATGATAGAATAGCACATACGTACATGCATTGATGAATTTGGATTGCTGTCACGGATGTGAGTTCAGCTATATTCGAAAAACATTTCAAAACGAATTCTAGAAAGGGAACTTATAGAGACAAATTATGGAGACAAAACAAAAAAACATCTAAAATAAAGGGACAGAATAGTAAAACATATTAAATAGAACGTTGAGATAAGCGCAGTGAATAAGAAAATTCATTTGGAGCTCTTTCAGTAACGTATTTTAGAAAAGGGCACTATGAATATACTTCAATTCCATTCAATCATCTATTCCAATTAACATGATAGAATAACACATACGTACATGCATTGATGAACTTGGATCGCTGTCACGGATGTGAGTTCAGCTATATTCGAAGAAACATTCCCAAACGAATTATAGAAAGGGAAATTATAGAGACAAATTATGGAGACAAAACAAAAAAACATCTAAAATGAAGGGACAGAAAAGAAAAAAATAATATTAAAAAGAACATTGAGATAAGCGCAGTGAATAAGAAAGTTCATTTGGAGCTCTTTCAGTAACGTATTTTAGAAAAGGGCACTATGAATTCTTCTCGCAGCTTATGTAGTTGTTTTTTGAAAACAACAGGGGAATTGATTGTCACTATCTGACGGGGTAGGCTGTTCCATATGTCAATAACCCTGGATGCACAACTACTTTTGGTATCCGGAATTCTGAATGGTAGAGCAATTCGGTATGGATGGGCGTGTCTGTTGCTGTATGGAAGGGGACATACTTGAAAAAGTTTGGAATAGTCTATTCGAAGGTGTTGGTGTATGCATTTGTGTATGAATGCAAGGTCGTTAATATTTCTTCTGTATTCGAGAGTCGTCAGAGAGAGCAGATTGAGCCTAGATGGGTAGTCTATCTTGGGATGCCCAGCTCTATAAATAATTCTGCGTGTGAAGGCACGCTGGACGTTTTCTATTGCGTTTATGTGACCTACGGACTGTGGCGACCAGATTTCACTACCGTAATCTAGTAAAGGGAGAATGTATGTTTTGAACACGCGGAGAAGAACGGTTATGGACTTGGTTTTGAATGCTCGCAGGATCATGTTTATACATCTGGTGGATTTGGTTATGACTTGCTCTATGTGGGTGGAGAATTTGAGTGTTGCATCAAAATATATTCCAAGATCCTTGATAGTTGAAGAGGTGGGAACGATTTTACCATCAATGTGGTAGATGCTGCTAGGGTTATTGTTGCCACAATGAACTATGAAGCATTTCGGAATGGAAATTATAAGCCCCCAGGAATGTACATAACTGGAAATAGAATCTAGGGTTCGTTGTAGACTTTGACTGCTGTTTGAGAATAGTTTGATGTCATCTGCATAGAGAAAGCAGTGGACTTCGGGGTCAATACATTCTATGATGTCGTTTATAAAAATAGAGAAGAATAGGGGACCTAGGCAGCTTCCTTGCGGAACTCCGCATTTATAAACTTTGGGATCGGATAAAACGTGATTGACTGAAGTTATAGAATAACGGCTAGCGAGAAATGATTCTACCAGGCGGAGTAGGCCTGAATTGATACCTATTTTTTCTAATTTGTGTATCAGGAACCTGTGGTTTACTGTATCGAAGGCTCTTGAAAAATCAATCAGACAGATGTCGAACTTGAGCTTCTTGCTATTCAGAAAAAGGTACTGGGAATAGGAGTGAACTAGGGATGTGATAGTGGAACGGCTACGGCGAAAACCGTGCTGGTTGCTGATGAGGATTTGGTTGGATTCGAGATGGTCATAAATGAGGTTGAAAATGAGCTTTTCAAAAACTTTTGACATCGAGCAAACCATTGTGATGGGCCTATAGTTAGAAACTTGAGAATGGGACCCTTTTTTGTGAATTGGGATGATTAATCCCTGTTTCCATGAAGACGGAAAGTGTCCTTGAGTAATGGAATTGCTCATGATTATGGAAAGTGGTATTGCCAAAGAATCTACACAGTGTTTGATGTTGTTGTTGTTGCCGGCAAGCATCCCGCATCGAAGACTCGGTTATGAACACTCTCTTTAATGAGAGAAGTTCTCGTGTTCTTCGGACAAGATGCGTCCGGAGAAGGGTTTTGATGTCCTTTGCAGTCCTGAGACTGTCATGCTGCACCTTGTGAAGGCGGACATCGTTGTAGCAACCTGTTCATGCTATAGGCCTTGTGGGTGGGTGGTCAAGCCGGCCTAGCATCGGTTTGGGTGGGAGTAGAGACGTCTCGCCTGTCGTTGACCGGAGATAGGCAAGAGGCTATTGGACTGGCGCCTCGACTCGCCATTGAAAAGTATAGCGGAGTATCGGCTGATGTTTTGTCCGGTGGCATGCCCAGGCCGGTCCGGCATCGCCCTCCTTTGACGAGCTATACTACCCAGTTTTGGTCCGCGGCGGGATTTCTCCCGCTACCTCCCAGCACGAATTATTCGTAGGGAGGCATCCCTCTATCCGCCACCTGAGGTCGCGCTCGATTCTGGACTGGATGATCCGGCTCCATCCGTGACAGGCTCTTAAGGCTGTAGAGTGTTTGATGAATATATTCGGTATTTGGTCTGGTGAAGAATTTTGTTTTGGAGGAATCTTTTTCAAAATACTTTGAATATCGAAGGCTGTAATGTATGGATTATAACTGATAGGGTGTAGAGAAGAAATTAGAGGAAGAGGGCCGCTTATCGGAGGGGGTTGCAAGCTGTTGAAATATTCGGAGAACAGGTTTGCTTGTTCTCCTGGATAGGTGTAAGAAATAGAGTTGACTTTGATTGTAGGGATCGAATTCCTACCCTTAATACGGTTGGAGATAGTTTGGAAAAAGGTTCTGTAGTTTTTTGGAAGCTTCAATCTGTTCTCACGTTCGATCTCGAATCTAGTCAGTTCTTTATGGAGCTTTGTTGATGCTTTAGAGGTCAGGGGAGAGAGAATTCCTCTTTTCCTACTTCTTTGAAGGAAACTATACAGGTGACGAATTTTACGAGGGTACTTCATGTGTTTCTTAATGTTTTTTTCACGAGGGATGCTCTTTTCAATAATGGAGAGGATTATGGACGTCAATTCTTGCGTGCATTCATCTACTGTGAGAGTTGAGAACAAAAGGGTCCAATCTATGTTGAATAATTGCGAATCGATGCTATCCCAGTTTGCTTTTTTCCAGTTGAGGAAAAATTGAGTGGAGGGGAGCATGGCTTTTGCATTATTCCTTACTTCAAAGTGAACAGATGCGTGATCGCTAGTCGAGAAAGGGCTTTTGATTTCACAATTGAAAATTATATCTGCATTGCTAAATACATAGTCTAAGGTGTTCTCTAGCCTCGTTGGAGAGAGTACGTATTGGGAGAGATTGTTATCGCATGCGAGATCGAGGAAGGCATGAGAGATAGCGCATGATTTAGGAGCGGTTAGGGAAGCCCAGTCTATGCTTGGGAGGTTTAGGTCTCCACAGATTATGGAGGGAAAAGGTATGGAAAGGTTAGACAAAATAAAAGTGCATAGGGACTTACTTTCCTCAATATCGCAACTTGGTGATCGATAAAAGTTCATTACTCTAATTGCGGAGAAAGGAAAAGAAAAAGAGATATTAGGATATAAGAACTCCCTCGCAGTGAGGCGAATTGTAGTGAGAAACTAGAGAGGAGGAGATAGTGTTATGTAATAGAATAGCTACGCCTCCTCCCCTATTAGCTAATCGGTCACATCTAAACACCGTAAAATGCAGACTATCAGTGAGTATGGAGTCGGGGAAGTCGCAATTCATCCAGGTTTCGGACAATAGAACAATCTTATAGTTGGAACAGCGGAGTAAAAAGTATAAATCGTAATGTTTGTTCATGATAGATCTACAATTGAAAGACAAACATTCAATCAATCTCTTAGAACTCACATCCGTTTTGTCCTATGTGGATGAAGGATCTGTTCTCCTGACAGTTCTCCTACGGGTCACTTTCGCGTCTGCAGGGGCGTTAAGAACACGAGGCGGATGAGTACTATGGGTCGTGTGCTGCAACTGAGAACTATTGACGTGTAATGTGGAAGGGAGAGTGGAGGGGGTCCGAAACGGTAAGAGGGGACGTGGTGGATTGGTCGAATAGGAAAAGTAGATGTAGGGTTTCGGCTTGGAAGAGTCTTTTTTCCAGGCGTTGAAGGCTTGATGATATATCCTCTCACATTTGGTCTGACTATGTCTTATGTGGAGGTCAGGATGGAATGAAGAGAGAATGTGAGAAGAATATAAGACTTGCTGTTGGAAAGATGTCGTAGGGAGAACTATCTTTAGAGGCCTGGGTGATTAAACTCTAGAAGAGGGCATGCGGTATACTCGGTCCGGGTAGCATTGAAGATCCATTCTGTCAAGGATGCATGTTACGCGACTAATGTCGTCTTCGGCTCTCTGGGTTGCGGATTTGGATTTAGACTCGGGAAGATTGAAAAGAACCACTGAACGGTTTCTTTCCGGGCGATCCAAAACTTCTTTAGGAGACTCGTAGTAAAGGAAGTCTGGAGAAGAAAGCTGGGGGGGGGTTTAGGAGCAGGTGTATGTGGCGGTAAAAGAGGAGGGATAGGGGTTGATTTGGGACAAGTTAGCCCTTCGGTCTGTGGAGAGGACAAAGAAATGGAAACATTGGCGAGGGTATGCGCAAGAGAAGAAACTTGCTGCGTAAGAGAAGACACTTGCTGCGTAAGGGAATCAAACTGTACTTGATATTCTTCGCATTTCCGAGCGAGGTCGTGGTTGTACTTGAGAAGAGTGTTGATGAGAGTGACGACGTCTCCACCGTGGCGATACATCTCAAGAGGCCCTTCCTTCTCTTGAGTTGGAGATGGAGAAGAAGGCTTATCTGATGTGGAAGAACGATCGGCAACCACGTTGTTAACTTTCAAGTCCACGTTTTTTGACATGACTGTATTGTTGACACGATACAAGAACGACTCACCGAGTATAGTGCCAAACTGAATAGCATAGACGGGCACAAGTCTATTCGAAAGAAGTCGATGATGGAACCGGTGTGCGAGAATACCAAGAGATTCCGATGATGTCGAGATGAAGAATAATATTCAAAAGCAGGTCGAAAAATCGATGAGGCAGAGCAAAATAGATGGTCACCGCTCTTCGCGAGCAAAGAAAGTGAAAGTGAAAGTTTTCACTGAGAAAGTCTGAGAAAATCACTCAAAAAATTGAATTTTGAACTCTGAAATTTTAAAATTCTATGCGCTCGAAAAAAGTTGTGCGGGTGCTAACACCTTGATGATAACACGCTCCACTCCCGGCATGCCCGTTCCTTTTCACTCACAGTAGCCTGTTTTTACCCGCTAAACACTTTCCAGTTTCAACCGCAAAAAAGCGCGTGTATCAAAATGACTAGTCATGAGGGAATGGCAGTGCTCTCAGGGAGCCCGAGAGTGTTTCTTGTATAAGAGAGGATGCAGACGATCTGATCTTTTGTATCACTAGCTTTCTTGGATAGCGCATAGATTTGCGCATAGATTTTCTCATGGATTTCACCCGCAATGCGGGTGAAAAACACACTGCTCCTGCCTAGAGAATAAAAGAAACGACTGGGCTCAATTGAAAAGCGTGCTAGCTTGTTTCCTTGCTATGGTTCACTCATATGACCACCCTCCCTCACTTCGCCCCTCTAAGTAAAGTTGAGCCAACCTTCCGTCTTCTTCCTTATAAAACTGCTTCTGCTCTTTTTTCATGGGTCTCGTGTGTTCATCCACTGGGTTATCCACAACATCTGTCGCTGCTAGCACAATTGGTGGAAGATTATCTTCCATCAGTAAGCGATTCGCCTGTGAACAATAGAGCTAAAATAAACAAGTTCTACTTTCAGTTAACGGGTCTTTGTTCTTACTTTATAACAAACCGAAATGTAAAGTCCCCTGTTTTTCATACCATAGGGACCTTTGTTCCAAACTTGTGCAGATCTATTGTTACATTTCAGAGTATTCCTCAGCATATTTCGAGGCCTTGTGACGCTAAGACTTTTTGAGATCTCGACCCCCCTGTTCCACGCTCACCTCGTCTTGCTCGATTTTCTCAAAAGAATCCGAGAGCGAGGTTTTTGAAGACTCGCGTGAGAGCGGCTCGTCACCTTTAAAGAGAACTTGTTTGATGAAAAACTTGGATTCGGTGAAATTCAAGTTTACCGACCTTGCTGTTTCTTCTATCCGCTGAAGAAGTGTGAAGTTCAAAAACATATTCCTGAGAAAACGTTAAACGAGAAGACCGAGATAATTGTGTCAAAAAGTAGATGTTGCTCATTAATAAAACTTATGTCGCTTCTATTCGGATAGTGTATCGAACTGACCCGCATTATAAGAGCAATACCGTTTAAAACCAAGCTTCTAAATTTGAATTGAGCCCTTTTTTACGACCAACTTTGTTTCTCTTGCGGCCTTTCTGACAGCGTCTTTGCTCCGCCTTCTCGGCTGCACTCCATCTCTTCTACGAGGGACATAGCTGAGCTGAATGTCAATCACGTAAGACCTATCCTTCTTTTCAATTGATAAACACATTTTGTGCGATCATTATACATTGTGAAGCATCCTGTTACTCCATATACCTCAGACTGCAGACATACTCTGGAAAAATCAAATGGGGCGGAGCTTAACAAGGGTAACACCCTTGTTAAGTTCTGCCCCATTAATTTATGCTTTGCTTACTATCTCGCGTTTTTTTATGATTGAAATGAACTTTTTCGTTCGGAACCTTTTCAAAGGCAGAAAAGCGTGATTCCCTCACTAATTAAATTCCACAAACAAGGCTTAAATATTCATCTCCGAAAAGTTGTTATCTTCTTCACTTTACAGGCATACCCTTACATTAAACATAGCTCATCTCCCTGTAAAATTGTTCACGTTTTCTCGCTGCTATCGTTCGGACATAGTCTCACTTTTTACAGGCTTTATTTACTTTCCAAATCCACTAAGAAATTACTGCTTCTCGCATTACCAACAAAAAAAAAAATTAAATTTCCATTTTTTGAAAAGTCGGAAATATTCGTGGAAGGTTTGTCTGATGCTTCAAATAAATGTTATCGACTTCGCACCGAATTCCATTGAAAACTTAAAACACCGACTACGCATATAAACATTTATTCAATCAACATAGAGATCACCGTAATGAAAGGCGAGATTTTTTGATATGCACCTTGAACAAGATGTACTAAATCACTATACTTAGGAACAAAAAAATAATGAATAAATGAATGAATTTATCTACTGGAATGATGAAATTTGCCACTTAGGATTTAAACTTATGTATCGAAATGCATATATCACAAACTTAGTCAGACATTTCCTTTAAATCATTTCTTTAGTCAGACAACTTATGTATCGAAATGCATATATCACAAACTTAGTCAGACATTTCCTTTAAATGCGAGAGTTCCTCTTAAATTACACAAAAACAATCATGTTTGTGAGCTTACAGATTTTCTAAATGTATCACAATAATTTTTCCTTTAAAAAATCTTACTGTAGCTCAAAGGTCCTCGTGAGAATTGCGAATGAAACTTTTCAGCTATTAAACTATTCAGCTTTTTTTTGAATCTTTGTTTTCCAAATAATAAAAGAACATAGCCAACCTAAAAAAAGACGTCTTTCTCAAAATTAAAAATTAAATTTGCGGGATTTCTAGCTACTTCCGTCTCCGATGATTTCGAGTACGAAACGCATAACTTGAATGAAATAATAGTGAGGCTAAGAGAGCATCTACACAGCGGAACCCACCAGGATGTTTCTATAAACCGTACTGTGGGCCGAATCTATACGCTATCCAAAACAGGCTAGTGATACAAATGCTCTGTTCGTGTGCGTATTCTTTCCACCATATCACGCGCTCGGTCTCTCTCGAAAGTCTGCTATTGCCTCATGATTTTTTGATCTACACTCTTCTTCGGCGTGAGGTAAGAAGACACATCCTGGACCACGTTTTAAGCGGGAAAAAACCCTGAAGAGAAGAAGCATAGTGTTCTCTATATCTCGAAGACAGGATTGGCAATCAATAACACGGCCTTTTCTCCTCCACCGCCCTTCCTCTTGGGGGCCTCTGAGATCGCGCCGATGTTCTCCAGTAAAGCAACATTCGCGAAGAACTCGCCTGGAGAGATGCGATTCGTGACGCAGCTGCCCCAGGCTGAGAGTGGGACTGCCTGGAAACAATTGGGTCTCATCGAGATACCTCTACGAATGGGTCTCATCGAGATTCTTCTACGAATGGGTCTCATCGAAATACCTCTTCTATTGGGTCTCATTGAGATACCTCTACAATTGGGTCTCATCGAGATTCTTCTACGAATTGGTCTCATCGAGATACATCTACAATTGGTTCTCATCGAAATACCTCTACAATTGGTCTCATCGAGATACCTCTACAATTGGGTCTCGCCAGACCACAGGCCTAGTTTGAGTTATGTTATTGAGTCTCAGCATCACCTTCTCATTACAACTTAACTAATTAAAATTGTGGGCCGATGTTGGTTTGAAAGGGTCTTACCCCCTGAAAGGGTCTCCGACCTCATTCTTCCCTTCTATCGTCCTTCTGACCTCAATCGACTGCTATGTACTAACTCTCTACCATCC
This sequence comes from Allodiplogaster pararmata, assembly GCA_964056735.1. Taxonomy (NCBI): domain Eukaryota; kingdom Metazoa; phylum Nematoda; class Chromadorea; order Rhabditida; family Diplogasteridae; genus Allodiplogaster; species Allodiplogaster pararmata. Next base: position 35,683,128 of record OZ057403.1, read on the forward strand.
TAATCGTCCTACCCTAGTTTCGTCTTCCAGAGCGGCGTATTTTCCAATCTATTCCCGTCCTCGAATTTCCCAAAGAAAAACCATTGCGTCTCTGAGACCCCATATTTATCCTCTCCCATCGAACCCCATTTCATCTCCCTGACTTTTTCGTGATTACTTTCACGCAATGTTGTGAAACACTCTGCGTAGTAAAAACTTCAAAAAAAACTACTGAGAACCTGTGCGGCCATAAGAAATACCATTCGACGAGGCCCAATTTTACGTTTCTCAATAAAGAGACGAGGCCCAATTTTACGCTTCTCAATAGAGAGACGAGGCCCAAATTTACGCTTCTCAAGAGAGAGACGAGGCCCAATTTCACGCTTCTCAATAGAGAGACGAGGCCCAATTTTACGCTTCTCAATAGAGACGAGGCCCAATTTTACGCTTCTCAATAGAGAGACGAGGCCCAAATTTACGCTTCTCAAGAGAGAGACGAGGCCCAATTTTACGCTTCTCAATAGAGAGATGAGGCCCAATTTTACGCTTCTCAATAGAGAGACGAGGCCCAATTTTACGCTTCTCAATAGAGAGTACATATAAGTTAGGAGAAACATCTGGCCTCTCAAGACGATTTCTCAAGTCGAAGTCGTGAACCGCACAGGGTGAGTGTCAGGCAGTAACGTAATGTGGAAGCTCATAAATCATCCTCTCATCCTCATACTATCCAATCAATAATATCTTTCATATATTACCCATCATACTCAAAAGGACATCTTCGTGAAGAGGGTTGATAGGAGAATCACCTATTTTCTCTTTACTTCATAGGTCAACAAACGTTATTTCCTACTGTTGAAAATAAAAACAAAAAACGACCGCTCTTTGAGCGGGATAATCTAGAATAATGAGAAGGTTTCCCTTCTCCGCTGTTCACTTTCAGCTCATTTCTCATCATTCCAGACTTCTCCGCTCGAAGAACGGTCGTTTTTCAGAAATTCCAATAAAAAAGGTGACCTAAGCTTTTCGTTTTTTTCTCGGAACCTGATTATTATGTCTCTTGGTCTGGCGAATAAGCAAAACTCAGGGATAGGAAACGATTAAACATTTTACGCCTTCTCAACTGATCGCATAGACTCGCGGATAAATTGTACCCGCGGGACGGCTGATATAACTCAAGGAGAAAATAAATTTGAATTGAATCGAGTCCTACCTTGAACTGGTGAATTCTAGCAAGTTCCCGATACATCAGTGCGGCCGTGTGTTCATCCACTGTCAATCGATTGACTAGATCAGGTACCTTCAAACAAGGGTTAACTAGTCATGTTAGACCTTCTGCCGGCGGGCCTCTGTTTTTCCAAATCATAAGAATAGACCCTTACGTTAACCAAAAAATTTTTCGCGGGCCTTTTTGAAAAATCGTAAGGGGGACCCTTGTGTGAAAATTTTTTTTAGGGTTTTGGGGGGCGTCTTTACCTTTTTTCTGGGACACTAAAAAAAACCCTGCCTTCAAATACCTTTTCTTCATGCTCATTCGAAATCCCTAATCTCAATGAATTTCCCTAATCTCACACACTCTAACATCTGTATCATTTTCTCTTATGGGCTCGCATGACCTTTAGCCCATTCCGTACATTACCACTCAAAACTATTCCTGAGAGCTTCATTTTCGAGAACTTCCTGGTAACCTCATGGTGTCAAACCTCCCGGTAGCCATAAAATTGCTTGTAAACCTCCTAGGAGACATATCACCGGAAACTTCCCGGTAGCAAATTGACCGCACACTTTCAAGGAGCCATACACGTAATATCTCCGGGTTGAAATCGAGTGGTGATCTCCCGGCAGTCATTGTTGTTGTTGTCTTGCCCATATGTCCTGTCGAGGGGAGTCCTTTTGGGATAGGTTGGTGGTGAGGATCCTTTTGAGTCCGGAAAGATTTTCTCCGTCTACACTCGCACCGCAGTCGGCGATCCTCTTGGCGAGACCCATTCGTTAACCGGAGAAGGGCAAGAGGTTATTTTACTGGCGCCTCGACTCGCCATTGAAAAGTATAGCGGAGTATCAGCTGATGTTTTGTCCGGTGGCATGCCCAGGCCGGTCCGGCATCGCCCTCCTTTGACGAGCTATACTACCCGGCAGTCATTCAACGACCATCTCTCAGCCTCAAGCCTCTCAAAACCATAGGTTCTATTATAGTGTGCCCCAAAGTACATAAAAGCTCGTCGAAAATGAAAAGCGTGAACAGAGCAATAAAAGGTCACTATGTCTAGAGAATATGGAATTTCACATGAAGTTCTGCTCTCGTTATGTGATCAGAGAACCGCGAAATTGGAAACAGATGCCCGCATACCGACGGTAGGACTTGACTTTTCAAGCCCTGCTAAAAACCAGCCTGGACTCCTGGCGGAACGCGAAGAAGATGCTGGCTGGCGTCCTTCCACGGCACAAGATGACTCTTGAAGAGTTGGAAGAGAAGTTCAACAGCCTCTCGCACACAATCTCGTATTGCACTCTTCTCATGCAGGGACTTTCGAGCAGAACGGTTCTTCGACTAAACTCTTTTTTAATTTTAACCATAAAACATTGAATGATAAGCATAATGATATCAAAGTGATTGAAAACAAAAAAATACTCATAATGATGAGTGGTACTAATCACAAAATGTATTAATTATTAAATGATACATAACTAAACAAATAACTAAAAACAAATCGATGATAAACTTCACGCCTGAAACAATCCCGAGTTTTCAGATTGACCAGATGTTTGCTGTAAGATGTTTGTTTTCAAATATTTGCTCTAACTTGCACAAAGAATCTCTTCCCGCCTGTATTTCAAGACTATCATGTCTCCACAGTTCTCTAAACTACCAAGTAGCTCATACAACGCGCACTGACTACAACTTCATGTTTTGATGTTCAAGTTCTACTCTACCGTACATTCCCGAGCTTAGATATGCCGATGGCAAGACTCTTCTCAAGAATATTCTCGATTTCTCCGCCTCTGAGACCCTGCTGAAGACCTAATATCTGTCTATAAAAAAAACAATATCGCGTTAAAAATTGCCTGTAGCTCCAGGAAGGACATTTTCTTCTGTTTTTCATCTTCTGGCATCCCAGGAGCTCCTCCCTTCTTCTCATCTTCTGGCATCCCAGGAGCTCCTCCCTTCTTCTCATCTTCTGGCATCCCAGGAGCTCCTCCCTTCTTCTCATCTTCTGGCATCCCAGGAGCTCCTCCCTTCTTCTCATCTTCTGGCATCCCAGGAGCTCCTCCCTTCTTCTCATCTTCTGGCATCCCAGGAGCTCCTCCCTTCTTCTCATCCTCCACCTCTCGCAGCTTCTCGCTCATCACTGAGAGACGGCACTAAATCGTCTGATCTCATTTTTGGCCAATAACTTTTGTATCTATCTTGATAATGCTTAATTCCTGAAAAATGATACAACATTTTATTTGCAATTCATTCTTGACATACTGTATACACCAAAAACATAAACTGAAATTTGAAGAACACAGTTCCTCTGCTACTATCATAGTTTACCACTGCCAATTGGCAAAATAATTTTCTAAGGCGACCGACCTACCGACCCTCTCCCTCACTCAAAATGAATGTATCAGAGTTTTCACAGCCTGAAATTTGAAGAAAAAAATCTTTATTCCACATGACGACAACTTTTCATTAGCCATAACTCATCCTCGACCGGTTTTGTAAAGTTAAAAGTGAAATTTTCAACTTACTCTAGTGATCGACCTATTGAAAAATCAATACATATTTTACCTATGGCTACTTTCTCACTGATTACCAAGTTTTATTACAGCGAAACATAGCAATGAAAACCTTAAACGTTATGGTCTCGTCACTTGCATCTGCTGAAAATAAAAAAACCAAGCGGGAAATTCTTGAATAGAGAAGTGAATGGCAAATAAGAAACGAGAAACGTTTAATTTTAGACTTTCCCGCTCAAGTGACGGTAGTTTTTCAAAACTCTCAAAAGGGGTAGGGACCTATTTTCTCGATAAAAATTTAAATGGGTCACCTACATTATTCAAAAAGAGACACTTCTAATTTGAGCAAAGAGTCAAAAATAAAACGTTACTGTGACGATACTTGACAGTTCTGACATCTCTTATATCTCACGATACTTGGCAGTTCTGACATCCCTTATATCTCACGATACTTGGCAGTTCTGACATCCCTTATGTCTCACGATACTTGGCAGTTCTGACATCCCTTATATCTCACGATACTTGGCAGTTCTGACATCCCTTATCTCTCACGATACTTGACAGTTCTGACATCCCTTATATCTCACGATACTTGGCAGTTCTGACATCCCTTATATCTCACGATACTTGGCAGTTCTGACATCCCTTATATCTCACGATACTTGGCAGTTCTGACATCCCTTATATCTCACGATACTTGGCAGTTCTGACATCCCTTATATCTCACGATACTTGGCAGTTCTGACATCCCTTATATCTCACGATACTTGGCAGTTCTGACATCCCTTATCTCTCACGATACATGGCAGTTCTGACATCCCTTATATCTCACGATACTTGGCAGTTCTGACATCCCTTATCTCTCACGATACTTGGCAGTTCTGACATCCCTTATATCTCACGATACTTGGCAGTTCTGACATCCCTTATATCTCACGATACTTGGCAGTTCTGACATCCCTTATCTCTCACGATACTTGACAGTTCTGACATCCCTTATATCTCAATCAATCTCTCCTTTTTACCCTTCCTACTATCTCTAACTTATCTTTCTTTTAAAACTCATTCTCGGAAGCAGATAAAATATATATAAAACCCATCTTATGTGATCGGTAGTTTTTTTTCTTCAGTTTTTTCGTCAAGTACAGATGGATTCTGAAATAAAGGTAAATAAGCTACAACTATAACAATGGAGAATAAAACATGTTTTTAGCACTGATAGATAAACTCTAATTATGAACTACAAGACCAACCTCAGTCTCTCCAGTCGAACTAAAAACCGCTTCCAGTTTATCCACCAACTGATCTTTTCCAATCGAATACATCCGACTTCGCACTTGTCTTGAAAAAAACCTCTTTATCGAACAACTTCTTATTAGACAAAAAAACAATTTTCAAGAAGAATTGCTTGGTTAAACGGCCAAACCGGGATCTTTACGCTTACTAATAAACCTCATGTTCTTTGCAGAGAAAATCTTCAATCAGGGATTAAATAGTCATGTCAGACCTTTTGTCGGCAGGTATCTGTTTTCCAAATCATAAGGGGGACCCTCATGTGAAACAAAATTTTTTTCGGGGGTTTTCATGTTTTTTATCATAAGGGGGGACCCTTGAGTGAAAATTTTTTTCCGCTTTCGGCGGGCGTCTGTACCTTTTTCTTGCACACTAAAAAACCCCTGAGTCGGTCTAAGGAATGTTTGCACTCGCCGAGTGATATGAACAAGGGATGATCGCTCAAAAAGAATGTTACGAAAAGTAGAGGAAATTAAAATAGAACGGAAGGAGAATCGAATGTAGATCATTCTCATCGCCAACTTGTTTGCGTCAACATAGCTGGTCCGGTTATTATTCAACCCTGTGTTAAAAACTCGTTAAATAATCAATACATGCAAGTATTGTAGATCATACAGCGGTTGTGAAGAACCACTCCAGTATTCCTCGTCAGTCTGAATCTCAATGTGGAGATCGACGGAATTTACATCTGAAAAGGAAGCATATAATAACTCAGTTTTGAAAAAAGTCAGATCTGGGCGCTCACTGATGAGCCTCACCCAGAGAGAGCTCCTTTTAAAGTTTGGGACGAAACAGACTTGTGTCTTACTGAATATTTAGAACATTATTTCATTTTCCAGAGAGAAAGAGATCCTCAATGGAAGCAATTATTTAGACTCTCTTTCTTTTTTACTGTAATAACTCGGAGGTTGTTGTTGTTGTAGATTGCCCGCCGTAGGTCTCCGGCTGGGTAGACGAGGTCTTCTTGGTCATGGCTCAGAAAACAATAACCTTACTTACATCATTTAGAGCGGCTATTATTGTTAGAACTTCAAACTCTTGAATACCGTCGAGCCCTTGCTGACCTTACTTTCATTCACAAATGTATCCATGAGAAATGTGACATAGATACTATTCATTTATATAAAATATCAGCTGTTGAACGTTTTTTCTCACCATTCTCATTCCTTGCGTCTTATTCCGCCCAATAATATTAATCAATCTTTCATATCAACATGTGTTTCTCGTCAGTTATCAGTATGGAATTCATTAGATTTTGAAATCGTAAATGATCCTAATTGCAAGGTATTTAAGAACAATTTACTCAAGTTGCCTGTCAACCTAGTTTTACCAAATACTTTTGTTTCTGATAACTAAAGGCTCGTTTCTTTGTTAATAGCATTTTCTACCCCCCCCCCCCTCCCCTAGTTAAGCAACCTTTTGCTTACACACACCGCCACTAGAAAGACAGTCCATGCATTTCCGCTATTGTTATTGTTCATTGTGAACCGAAGTTGAATATAATCTGTGCAAGGAATAAAAGAATGAATGAATTTATCTAATTACATATATTTCTCTTTCTCTCTCGGGTTTTTTTTTGAGAGAGAAAGGAATCACTGGTATAAGAACTTAACAACAGACGTCGGGCTATTCCACAAATCTATGCTTCTTAAAAGTGTGTGGTCACAGCGACACGAGAATAAATGACTAGTTGTATGTGGCTCTTTTAAACATTTTGGGCAGAGAGGGGATTGGGCAGCTCCTATTCTGTGTAGGTAGCTGTTAAGGGAACTTGCATAGCCGCTACGTAGTTGCGATAATGTTATTTGTTGTTCCCTGGGAAGTTGATTCGTTGATTTATGGATTCTGGGAGGTTTCTTACCTAGAACAGGGTTAGGGGAGCAGGAGCTAATGAAATTTCTCACAGTCTCAGTATGTATTCTTTTAAGTGCGGCTTTCTGATCACTGTCTACTAACATGGTCGCGAAGGAGGTCACCTACACGCGGTGCGACTGTGGACGATGCTGGAAGGCAACGGCCCCAATGGACCTCCAAACATACTATCCCAAAGGAAAGAAACCCTTCAAAGGGCCTACACGAGCATTGCTCGTACGCAGTCACAACCCACTCTCTTTGTATTTTCATTAGAGGAACAGGCGTTACCAGCCTCCCTGGTCCGAACTCTCTTACTTAGAGCTGGTATTGAATCCAACCCCGGTCCGCCAAGATGGCCGTGTCCCGTTTGCTCGAAAAGTGCTGCATCAAACAGTATAAGATGTGGTAGATGCTCCTCATGGGTACACCTCAAGTGCTCGAATTTGTCATCGTTCAATGAATGGTCCCCGAATTGGAGATGTCTCGATTGTAGTAGACCACCTGTTGTTGTTGTCTTGCCCAACGGGTAGATCTTCCTTCGCGAGACACTGGAGGAAGTCGTCGAAGCTCTCGACCCGCCAGCGTTATAAGCCCACACTCTCTTTCCTCTCTCTCTTATTTTTTTTTTTTTATTTTTTTTTTTACTTTCCTTTATTTATTTTTTTTTCTCTTTCACTTTTTTTTTTTTTGGGAGAGATTTAATTGAACAAGAAATCAACAATCGAGTGCGGCCTATTCCAAAGGTCGATAGGGCTAAGTGAAGTGGGGTTACAGCGACACGAAAAAATATGTCTCGAAGTATGCGGCTCTATCCTACACAGTGGGCAGAGGGGAGATTCATTGGCCCCTATTCGGTGGAGATAACTGTTAAGGAAACTAGAGTGGCCGCTTCGCAATTGAGACAGAGTTATCTGATTTTCTCTGGATAGTTGGGACGTGGACTTGTGTATTCTAGGAGGTTTAGTTCCCAGAACTGGGTTGGGTCGACTATTTCTAAGAAAGTCTCTGACTGTCTCCGTGTGTATTTTTCTGAGGGCCACTTTATAGTCCGTATCACCTAATACTATGTCTATGTCTTTGGCGTGCTTTCTTATTGCCCTGGGAGGTTTTGCTTCAGTGCAGATGCGGTGAGATGGATGGTGGGGCTGAAGCCTGGCCTTGGCGGTGAATTGTTTGCTGAGCATGAGGTTGTGTTCTTTGACTGGAAGAAGTTTGCTCTCGTATGCCAGGTGCTGAGTGTCCGCAATTGCAAGGTTTCCAGTTGCGATCCGAATGGCTTTGTTTTGTGCTGCTTGCAAGGAAGTCCAATGTGATTCGGCAAGTTGGGGCGAGTAGATGGGTGCTGCGTAAGACAAGACTGCTCTAGTGGTTGCTTTGTATGTGTTCAGCATTGTCTCGGTCTTCTGTCCCCACCTTCTTCCCGCGATTGCTCGGAGGACATGCAATCTTTTTGTTGCCCTTGTCTTTAGTCCTTCGGCGTGTTGACGGTAGGTTCCCATCTGGTCCAAGGTGACTCCAAGGATCTTGGGGGCTCTACTTAGAGGGAGTGGCTCACCGTTGACCACAACTTCTGGTACTTCACGACATTCCTTTGTGTTGGTGGTGAAGAGCGTTACACTGGATTTAGCTGCCGAGATGTCCATCTTTAGTTCCCCAAGATGGCTGGTGAGGGCTGGGAGGTAGGAGTTCAGTCTGTCGGCTCCAACTCTCCAGTCAGGGTGAGAGGCCAGTATTGTCAGATCATCCGCATACCCGACCAGTTTGATCGTCTCGGGAGGCTTCGGCAGCCCATTCAAGTATATGTTGAACAAGGAAGGGCTGAGTACTCCCCCCTGAGGAACTCCTGCGTAGCAGGTTTGCTGGCGGCTGAGGCAGTTTCTGAAGTCCACACGGATGGCTCTACCTCGTAGATAGCTGGATAGCCATCTAACGAGGCCTCTGGGGATGGACGTTTCGGCGAGAGTGTGACAAAGGCGAGAAATGTTGACCAGATCATATGCTGAGGTGAGGTCGAGCGCAATTATCACTGTGCGAAGTGGAGGGAGCCGTTGGTTATGTGGCCCGTTATCTCCATCAAGGCTGTCGTGGTCGAGCGTCCTTTTCTGAAGCCATGTTGCCAGTTTTCCAACTCAACTTCTTCTGTGATGTGGGGGAGGATGATTCTCTCGAGGAGTTTGACCACAGGGGACAGAATTGAGATCGGTCTGTAGCCTTTTATTGACGTGAGGTCCTTCCCTGGCTTCGGAATCGTGATAACTCTGGCCGTCTTCCAGGCCGAAGGTATGATGCCGGTGCTGAGTGAGCAATTAAAGAGTATTGCAAAGCATCTTGCACACTGTTCGCCTGCCTTTTTAACCATAAGAGGACAGATTTCGTCGAGATCCATGGCCTTGGAGCTTCTCATTTTCTTCATTGCTGTCTTCACTTCGTCAACTGTGACGACTGGGACGTCGGAACGCTCAAGGTTCGAGGTCCAGCGGTGAGTTCTCCTGTTAGATCGATCAGGGGTCTTGACGGCTTGTTTGGCGAAAAGGTTGGTAGCTTCCAGGCTGGATAGAGGTGAACCCTTATGGACAATAGCGGCGTGGGAGGGTTTGTGTGCTCGACCATCAAGTGATTTGATTGTGTTCCACAAACGATTTGTGGGTTCGTTGGGTCTGAGGTTGTTCACGAAATCTTCCCATGCAATGCGCTTATCGTCATTGATCTTATAGGAAATCCTTGTCATCAGTTCAGGGAGACATGGGTCTGCCGGGTTTGCTCTACGCATCTGATCTCTTTTTCGGATGAGTGCTTTGGCTTCTTCGCTCAGGCGGGGTATGAAGTCTGGGCATCTTCCTTGTGGTATATGTTTTCTTGCCGCCTCTCTGAGAGTTTCAACCAGGAAGGAATGCATGTTGTGAGGGCTTCCTTCGTACGGAAATTCGCCGAGTCTCTTGTTCACTTCTATTTCGTATTCGAATACGAAATAGACCACCTGTCACGATAACTAAGCCCACTAAGCCCTCAGAGAACCTAAAAATCCTTCAATGGAACGCGAATGGTTTAAGGGCTAGAGCGTCAGAACTAGAGGGCCTCCTACACGAACTGAACATTCACATAGCTCTCATTCAAGAGACCAAGATGGAAGGAGACGCTAGAGTTACTATCCCCGGCTACACCATGCTCAGAAAAGATCGTAACAATTCTGGCGGTGGTGTGGCCATACTAATAAGGGAAGACACTCAGTTCACTAATATAACCCTTCCCTCAACGGATAAGGTCGCGGAAACTATGTGCATAATTGTCTCCACCAAACGAGGCAACTTCTCCATCTCCAATGTATACATACCTCCCCGGTCCTCATGCTCACTCGGTTATAGTACTAACTTTGAAAGACTGTTAGACAGACAGGGCCCATGTATCATTGCGGGAGATTTCAACGCACACAACGCGCTCTGGAGTGAAGGAGTCGAAGACAAAAGAGGAGACGATCTTTGCGAAGCCATAGAAGAAGGAAACCTGGTCTGCCTTAACAACGCCCGCCAACACACAAGAAAGAACGCCTCGCCTGACATAACACTCATCTCCTCCGACGTGTCAACAGAATGCAGATGGACACCGATCAACAGACTCAACTCCGACCACCTCCCCATCATCATCGAAGTTGATCTTCAACCGTCTAACATATCGAATGAGAAGTGCTTCATGAACTACAACAAAGCAAATTAGAGTGGTTTCGAGAAGGAGATAAACAAAAGAATTGGTGATTTTCCTTTCACAGGAAAAACCAATGAAATGCACGATTTCCTGGTACGATTCATTCTTGCAGCGTCGAAGAACAACATCCCTAAAGGCAGAAAGCTCAACTACACTCCCAACCTGAGCGAAAAAGCGAAAGCCCTGATTAAACAAAGAGACTACATGAGGACCAATGATCCTCTGAATCCTGATCTCCCTACAATCATGGCCGAAATCACAACTCAAATTCGCAAGGATAAGCAAAAAGCCTGGGAGGAATACGTAAATGGACTTCGACATAATGAACCAACCAATCGGCTATGGAAAACTATCAAAGCAATTGATGGTAGAGGACACAACCGATCTCACAATGTCATCATTCAAAACGGAAAACAACTATCCTCCCTGGAAGCTGCAAACGCCTTTGCCAAAAACCTGGCCAAACAAGCCCCTAAAACACCGGACAAAACAAATCGACAGACAACCCGATGGATAAAAGGGTTTTCCAGAGAAGACATTCCCGTTTTTTTTCGATTGATGACGTTGAAAAAGATTGATGACAAAGCAACCAGAGGCTCGAAGGCAATCGACAGCGAAGGTATCTGCCCTCTCATGATCAAAAACGCAGGAAGCTCATTCAAAAGATGCTTGGCTTTTCTCTACAACAGTACTCTCCAATCCGGTATCATACCACATGCTTGGAAAACAGCCAGAGTTATTATGCTGCCAAAGATAGGAAAGGACCCGTCGACGAGGATATCGCCCAATCTCAATCTTATCTCCCATTGCCAAACTTTTCGAAAGAAGCCTACTCGCTCTCATCGCAGATGGGATCGAAATGGCCAAATGGCAACACGGATTTACAAAAGGCAAGTCCACAACATCAGCTCTCCTGGAAATAACTGGCCAGATCACTGAAGGTTTCAACCAAAAAGCTCCCCCTAAGAGAACGATAATGGTTGCTTTGGACATGACCTCGGCGTACGATCTAGTCCACATCCCGACACTTTGCAGAAAATTGGCAGAGACCAACATTCCCAGAGGCGTCGTGAGATGGTTGTCTAACTATCTTCGGGGAAGATCCGTGAGTGTGATCTTCCAAAATACGACTAGCAGCTATTTCACCAGTCGGGCTGGCGTTCCACAGGGCGGTGTGCTAAGCCCCATTCTCTTCAATGTCTACCTAAACAATCTCCCAGTACCCACGGGAAGCACCAACATTGTTGCATATGCGGACGACATCTCAATAATGTCATCGAGTGCAAAGATCAACGAATGCGAGGAAAAAATGAATGAGTACCTCCCCAGATTAGTTAATGAACTGGACAACCTAAAGATGCAGATCTCCAAAGAAAAATCTTCGGTGACACTCTTCACAACATGCACAGCGGAATGCAACAAAAAACCTGAAATCAAACTCAGTGGCGATCTTCTCCCAATCACCAAAACACCAAAGATCTTGGGTGTGGTTTTGGACCAATTAGGAACCTTCCGACACCACGCAGAGGCCATCAGAACGAAGGCTTCCAAACGCCTCAACATCATCAGAGCATTAGCAGGCAGAAGATGGGGTCAGAGTCCCACAACACTCATCGCGACATATAAAGCAACGACGAGATCGATCTTTAACTACGCAGCACCTGTATACACTCCACCACTCGCAAACACGCACTGGACACGACTACAGGCCTGCCAAAACAAAGCAATCAGGGCAGCCACGGGTAACCTTCAAATGGCCGGAACACAGCACCTCGCTCTCGAATCCAAACTTCTGCCAGTAAAGGAGCACAATGAGCTGCTGACCAGCCAATACCTAGCCAAGGCCAGAATGCAAGAGGATCACCCATCCCATAACCTCACCCTCCGACAACGACCACCAAGAGCCATCCGCGGACACGTGATGGACATGGACCTCAGTCTGGGGGATAGTGACTGTAAGACAACTCTTAGAAATCTGCACACAGAAGCCGTTAGGAAATTTCTTAGAAACTGTGAACCAAACACAGTCCAAGGACTCAAACCACCCATGGTCCATAAGTCTACTAGGTTACTTGACAGGGAACAACAGGTTACCCTATCGCAACTTAGAAGTGGTTACTCGAGCACGTTAAATAGTTACCTTCATAGGATAGGTGCCACTGATTCTCCTCTCTGTCCTTTATGTAGAGAGGTAGATCATACTAGTGTACACTTGTTTAACTGCCGTTGTAACCGCACTAGACTTAAACCTCTAGACCTATGGTATAGACCTGTCGATGTTGCAGATTTCTTAGCCCAATGAATGTTGTTTTCATTTCCAGTCTAAATAGTTATGTGCTGTTCTTGCTGTTGTCTGTGTAGGTTGGATTGTTGAATAATATGGATGGAATCAGTTATTTTTAAAAAAAGCCAGAGCCCGAAACCAAAAAAAGGCGAAAAGAAAAGAGGCAAAAAAAAGTGAATGAGAGAGAGAAAGAGAGAAGTGAGTGAGTGTGACTGTGTGCTTGAGCTTTTACCGAGAGCTCGTGGACCCCCTTTCAACGTCAAAGGAACCGCACGGGCAACAATCATCATCATAGTCTACTAACATTAGTTCTAAGTCCTTGACATGTTTACGTATAGTTCTAGGTGGTTTGGGTTCCATGCATCGACGATGGGAGGGGTGGTTTGGGAGGAGTCTTGCTCTTGTGACGAATTGCTTGGTAAGCATCGTGTTGTGCTCCTTTATCGGTAACATTTCGCTTTCTAGAGCTAAGTGCTCTGTGCCGGCCATTGAAACTCAGCATTGACCCCTCTCCGGGTCCCGAGGGGTACTGTAATCTCCTTCTGAAATACACCTCCACAGTTACGATTCCACAGCACTCACCTGGTTGTTCGAAATCTGAATAGGTGCTGCGAAGGTACGCTTTGGTTTCCTTTACCATCTCAAAGTACTCATCGAACCATTTCCAATACTCATCAACCGTTTTCTCCGACTCTTCTCTCTCCTGTAAAAAGTGTTATTTCACAACACTTCGGCTCACTTATACTTTAAAGATACAAGGCTTCTTCCCTTCTCCTCTCTACAAGCAGGGGGGTTAAATAGTAACCGGATCGGTCCCGACGGTGGATAAATGTACACACACTATTGACGAAAAACTCCCTCTTTTCTTACCCTTTTCCTTCATCCCTTCTTCTTTTTTCCTCCAAACTTTGAGCGGCGGATACATGTGAACCCAGATTGGGCGGCTCCATTTAACCCCTATCTACAGGGTGTTTCAAAAGTAATGGCACAAAGTTTTTACCTCCTATTTTCTTTGAGTATCAGCGAATCAGGATAAAAAAATTAAAAAATGTATATCAACAAGTTCAACAATTATGTTTTACAACAGTCACTCAATATGATTTCCTTTGACCTTGATCCTTTGGTATGCCTCGATGGTTGCCCGCAGTGTCTCTTGTAGAATAGCGTCCCATGCTCGGGTAAGGGAGACTTTAAGCGCTTCCAATTTTTTGTGAGATTTTGCACAAGTCTTTGCCTCCAAAACAGCCCAGATGGAGAAGTCGAGTGGATTGAGGTCGGAGCTATTAGCCGGGCAGATGATGTTTGCACCACTCTTGAGTCTTCTTGGATCTGTGTGCTGTGGCACCGTCCTGTTGATAAGTCCAGTTGTTGGTTTTGAAGTGAGCCTGGGACAAGGGTAGAAGATGCTTCTCAAGAACTTCATCTATGTACGCGTTAGTATCAATTTTGACGCCTTTCGGCACAAAAACAAGAGGAGTGCAACCACTGTAGGAGACTGCCGGCCAAACCATGACTTGTGCAGGATGAGAATTGCATTCGGTGACGCGACCTGCATCGTTCGCTTGCTGTGAACTCTCCACGAGTATTCTGGAGATTTGGCGGTTGTAATGAGCCTCTACTGTGAAAAGCTCATCTGAGAAAACCGTTGTAAAGTGGTCTCCGTTTTCGGCCCTCGCCAGTAGCAAGCGACATTTCCCCCGTCTTCCTTTTCTCTGAGCTTCAGTCAAGCCATGTCTTTTTTGGAACTTGTAGGGAATTTTCTTGATCTTTTTTCTGACGACTAGCAAAAACGATGCTACTGAGACATGAAGCTCAGCGGCTATTTTCCTCATGCTTCTCTGCCCTTTGCGTTGTATCCGCTTTTGACAATTTTCGTGATACGAGAAGTAGCGGTGACCGGTCTACCGGAGCGTGGACGATCCTCTTGAGTTCCAAGTTTGATAGTGTGGTAGACGGTTGATGATGATGATGATGATTGTTGCCCGTGCGGTTCCTTTGACGTTGAAAGGGGGTCCACGAGCTCTCGGTAAAAGCTCAAGCACACAGTCACACTCACTCACTTCTCTCTTTCTCTCTCTCATTCACTTTTTTTTTGCCTATTTTCTTTTCGCCTTTTTTTTGTTTCGGGCTCTGGTTTTTTTTTTAAACTGATTCCATCCTTCCATCCATATTATTCAACAATCCAACCTACACAGACAACAGCAAGAACAACAAATACTTATTTAGACTGGCAATGAAAAATAACATTCATTGGGCTAAGAAATCTGCAACATCGACAGGTCTATACCATAGGTCTAGCGGTTTAAGTCTAGTGGGGTTACAACGGCAGTTAAACAAGTGTACACTAGTATGATCTACCTCTCTACATAAAGGACAGAGAGGAGAATCAGTGGCACCTATCCTATGAAGGTAACTATTTAACGTGCTCGAGTAACCACTTCTAAGTTGCGATAGGGTAACCTGTTGTTCCCTGTCAAGTAACCTAGTAGACTTATGGACCATGGGTGGTTTGAATCCTAGGACTGTGTTTGGTTCACAGTTTCTAAGAAATTTCCTAACGGCTTCTGTGTGCAGATTTCTAAGAGTTGTCTTACAGTCACTATCCCCCAGACTGAGGTCCATGTTCATCACGTGTCCGCGGATGGCTCTTGGTGGTCGTTGTCGGAGGGTGAGGTTATGCGATGGGTGATCCTCTTGCATTCTGGCCTTGGCTAGGTATTGGTTGGTCAGCAGCTCATTGTGCTCCTTTACTGGCAGGAGTTTGGATTCGAGAGCGAGGTGCTGTGTTCCGGCCATTTGAAGGTTACCCGTGGCTGCCCTGATTGCTGTGTTTTGGCAGGCCTGTAGTCGTGTCCAGTGCGTGTTTGCGAGTGGTGGGGTGTATACGGGTGCTGCGTAGTTAATAATGGATCTCGTCGTTGCTTTATATGTCGCGATGAGTGTTGTGGGATTCTGACCCCATCTTCTGCCTGCTAATGCTCTAATGATGTTGAGACGTTTGGTAGCCTTCGTTCTGATGGCCTCTGCGTGGTGTAGGAAGGTTCCTAATTGGTCTAAAACCACACCCAAGATCTTAGGTGTTTTGGTGATTGGGAGAAGATCGTTACTGAGTTTGATTTCAGGCTTTTTTTACATTCCGCCGTGCATGTTGTGAAGAGGGTGACCGAAGATTTTTCTTTGGAGATCTGCATCTTTAGGCTGTCCAGTTCATTAACTAATATGGGGAGGTACTCATTAGACGGTTCGACGAGAAACATCCAGCATGTTACTGATCTCAGAAGGTTTGCGTCCCGCACGACTTAAAGTGAGAATCGCGGAACGTTTCAAACTTGGACGCGTCATTCACCTACAAAACAAAGGGAACAATTTATAATTTCGAACACATAATCAACAAAGACTAGAGAAAAATTTTTGATGTCTTGCCAACTCTATTGATCCATGAGGCGCTCGAGATTCGCGCGCGAAAACTGTGCCAGTACTTTTGAAACACCCTGTATTTTTATATTCACTGGACTTGAATACCATCTGGCCAAACTTGAAGTCCCTTTAGCTCCCAAATGCTTTAGGACCTCGTATCAGATTAGAGACTATAACCGACGCAATCGAACCAAAACGCGATGCAATTGGTCTTGCGTCGCACTGAATAGAACATCTCTACTATCTGATTCAAAATTAATAACATGAAGAGAAAAGAGACAGGGAGAGAGAGAAAAAGAGAGGGAGAGAAGTCTTGACTCAACCTCCTCCGAAATGGCTTTTTCCTTCAGAAGCTGAAGATGAGCCAGCCCAAGCGTCTTCTTCAGCTCTAGCAGAGAGAAGTCCACATGAAGAAACTGATTACGCAGATGCCGCACAAGTTCGCCGCTCATGTAGAGACTCCTTCAAGTATCGAATCATGCGTCCGGAAAACAATGTCCCACCATAGGCGACTAGCACTGTTAAGAAATTTGAAAAAACAAACGTTTTTGAGCGATTGAGTATAGAATAACGACTAATGCAGTGTTTTTATTTTGAAAACATAATGAAACATAACGAATTCCGGTTTTTTTTTTCTCGAATTGCTTGAACGTCTTGTTTTAGTGAAAAAACTTAAAAAACCTAAAACTTTTACAATTAGTGAGAGATATAACGTAAGAGACATGAGCAGCGATGTCTTTTTTCTCTTGCGGCGAGAGAATACAAAGAAAAATGTACAAATTGTAGGTTAGAACAAGACGTTCGCGCAACTCAAAAAAACGGGATGTAGTTTTGTTTCATTATGTTTCCGCAAGAAAAAACACTGCATAACTATTCTTCCTAAGCTCTTTACCTTTGGCTCGCTTATCATAGGTTATCAAGTGGTACAAATAAACTCCCGCCCCCCGCCCAGGAAGGAATTTTTTTTCTTACGTTCATAAGTTTTTATCCGATGCGGATTTATTTCCTCATTATTTTTCTTAAGCATGTAGCAGTCCATTTCACTCAAGTTAAAGAAGTTACGGTTAAAAACTCAATTGAGAAATCACTTCCAATAAAACTCCGCTGTGAACTAAAATTTTTATATTATTTGAATCCAAGTCTTAAATAAGAAATCGAATTTTTTACACAAAGCCTCGCCCGGCCCCCACCTACAAAATTTTTCTGACAAATTTAGGTCATCTATGCCAACCACTAGTACATATTAGTAGTTGGTAAGAAAAATAATAAAGAATTGATTATCTAGGGTTGAAAAGACAGTAGGTCAATGATGCAAAGGCTCGCCATTGGATTATTTTCGCGCGCGTTTGGTCTCTATCCTATTTCCACATTTTTTCATATTTAAAAGCTTCTTTCGCGGTTGGTTGGTAACAGTTTATGCGACCAACCACTTGGATGCAGGTTGGACTGAACTTCACCATATATGTATGCACACAGAATCAACCAAACAATCATAACCACGAGCTACTCATTGTTTTATGATAGTCATCTAAAAGCTACTCATTGTTTTATGATAGTCATCTAAAAGCTACTCATTGTTTTATGATAGTCATCTAAAAGCTACTCATTGTTTTATGATAGTCATCTAAAAGCTACTCATTGTTTTATGATAGTCATCTAAAAGCTACTCATTGTTTTATGATAGTCATTTAAAAGCTACTCATTGTTTTATGATAGTCATCTAAAAGCTACTCATTGTTTTATGATAGTCATCTAAAAGCTACTCATTGTTTTATGATAGTCATCTAAAAGCTACTCATTGTTTTATGATAGTCATCTAAAAGCTACTCATTGTTTTATGATAGTCATCTAAAAGCTACTCATTGTTTTATGATAGTCATCTAAAAGCTACTCATTGTTTTATGATAGTCATCTAAAAGCTACTCATTGTTTTATGATAGTCATCTAAAAGCTACTCATTGTTTTATGATAGTCATCTAAAAGCTACTCATTGTTTTATGATAGTCATCTAAAAGCTACTCATTGTTTTATGATAGTCATCTAAAAGCTACTCATTGTTTTATGATAGTCATCTAAAAGCTACTCATTGTTTTATGATAGTCATCTAAAAGCTACTCATTGTTTTATGATAGTCATCTAAAAGCTACTCATTGTTTTATGATAGTCATCTAAAAGCTACTCATTGTTTTATGATAGTCATCTAAAAGCTACTCATTGTTTTATGATAGTCATCTAAAAGCTACTCATTGTTTTATGATAGTCATCTAAAAGCTACTCATTGTTTTATGATAGTCATCTAAAAGCTACTCATTGTTTTATGATAGTCATCTAAAAGCTACTCATTGTTTTATGATAGTCATCTAAAAGCTACTCATTGTTTTATGATAGTCATCTAAAAGCTACTCATTGTTTTATGATAGTCATCTAAAAGCTACTCATTGTTTTATGATAGTCATCTAAAAGCTACTCATTGTTTTATGATAGTCATCTAAAAGCTACTCATTGTTTTATGATAGTCATCTAAAAGCTACTCATTGTTTTATGATAGTCATCTAAAAGCTACTCATTGTTTTATGATAGTCATCTAAAAGCTACTCATTGTTTTATGATAGTCATCTAAAAGCTACTCATTGTTTTATGATAGTCATCTAAAAGCTACTCATTGTTTTATGATAGTCATCTAAAAGCTACTCATTGTTTTATGATAGTCATCTAAAAGCTACTCATTGTTTTATGATAGTCATTTAAAAGCTACTCATTGTTTTATGATAGTCATCTAAAAGCTACTCATTGTTTTATGATAGTCATCTAAAAGCTACTCATTGTTTTATGATAGTCATCTAAAAGCTCGATAGATAGTCATCTAAATTGAGTGAATGATAGTCATCTAAAAGCTCATTAGCACTTGTTAAATTTTTTTAAAAGACCGTTTAATTACGCGTGAGATCTAAACGAATGCACCCCTACTTCTTCTGTTTTCAACTTCTTCCTTGTTTCTTATAATTCTAGGTCCCTAGCTCCAAATAGCGTTCGCTCATGAATGTTTCGACAAGGGCAGTTGAGAAATTAAAACTTTTAACTTCAAGTTTAACCTTCGAATACTCTCATCGTTTTCTTTCATCACTAACGCTGTTGCTGTTGTTGCCGGATGTAGCCGTCATCGAAGAGCGAGGCCCACGTGATATGTTTCTTTTCGCTTCGTCTTTCGTTTTATAAAATCGTCAATTTTAAATAGACATCTTCAAGAAGTCACTAACGCCTTAGGGGATGCCTCGGGCGGTCTCAACAAGATCTTCATGACTTCTTCGAACTGCTCCTCGGGAGTCGGCAGGGGGAAGAGGCGAAGATGAAATGAGAGCAGAGTCTGCGCAGCCACCAACTCTCGCAGCAGCATCGGCGACGTTGAGGTGCAGCTGAATTCAACCTCTGGAGCTAGGGCCCAAAAAAGCAATGTGTTTGCACATAAGCTTGTCAGTAGAAAGAGATCAGCTTATTAGAAGAATCATTGAAAAAAGTCTAAAGTTTTATTTTTGTGAGGAATTGTCCTTGCAATGAGCACAGATACCCAGCGCTGTTCAGAACAGAGGTCTGGCCAAATGCGGTAGGTCTCAACCATTGAGCCCTTAAGAGGCCGTATGCATGGAAAACAGATTATAACAATCTGGATTATTCAAATCCAAGGATTACAAAATCCAAAAAAGTTTAAAAAATTTGTCGTATTATCTCTAATCCAAAAGTATTATAGCTTCCATGCATACCGGATTAGTGAAATGTATTTGGATAACTGCTAATCCAAGCTCATAATCCTTTTGGATTGCTCCATGCATACGGCCTAAGATGACCCCATCAGGTCTCAAGATGACCTATTGCTACTGACACGAGGACAGCGAATTGCTGGTCTGGAGAGTTGATGTATAGGAGCAGCTCAAACAGGGAATTCAGCCGTGCCCTGTCCATTCCTTCCAACTGCTCCACAACAATTACAGACGGCCGATTCTCAAACAACGGCCTCTTTCACCGAACGGTTCTCTCATCTCAGCTATTAAATGATCAGAGTATTTCTTCCACTCCTCAAGCAAAAAAAACATATGTTTTTTCTCTTTCGGATAAAATTTATGATGTTTTTCAAAGTAAACATGATGCACCGTAATTCGTATACATATATGTAAATAAAATAATTTATATGTAAATAAAATAATTTTAAAGTTCGGAAGAAAACAATTCAAGCACTGCCGATCAAGCACATATACGGTTTTTTTCTAGAAAAATGTCAAACAAACTAGAAGGAAGACTATGAAATCTCCGATTTGGTTTACTTGCTCTCTAAGAAAATGGGTCTTATACTGAGAAACCGGTCGAAATTCTGATATACATCAATTGAGCCTTAAGATAGACTATTTTCCAATAACCTCGAGCTTGGGTAAACTGCAATCTGGCTAGAAAATTCTCTAAGGCAACTGACCTACCGAACCTTCCCCTCACTCGAAATAAATATTTAAGAGATTTCACAGCTTAAATTGAAATAAAATAAAAATCTTCATTACTCTAAATGAATATAAAAAATATAAAGAAAAAAGAGTGTTAAAAGAGAACAAGAGGGAAAGTAAAATAGGACTGAAGGAGAAGAGAATGTAGATCATTTTTGTCCCGAACATGTTTGCGCCAACATAGCTGGTCCGGTAACCATTTAACCCCTGACTGGTACAGAAAGCCGTTGATTAGTATTAGGTCATTTTACTCTTCAGGTAGCAAAAAACAGAGAAAATACTTAGTGTGTGTTTACCAACAAAGAGATTGTCTCCAGAATGGTGTTGACGGTGTTCCCACTCGTTGCGGTTGGAGGCACATTGAGCACTTTAAAGTTTAGTGCATCCATCGTTGCTTGCACACTTCGCAAAAGAGAATGCACATCGGCAAAGCTACATTTTACCAGGGCCATTGGTATTTTTCCTGAAAAAAGTACCTAATAGTTTACAAAAAAACGAGTCAGAGAAAAACAGACAGAAGTTTTCAAATTTTTTTACTGAAGATAATGGTTTTTTTAAAAAAAAGTTTTTGTTTCGATTGTTTCAACTTTGTGAAACAATAACAATCTTCTTTTTGTAATAGTCTTCTCAAGGCAATACTGACAAAGCTCCTACTGACAAAGCAGCAAGTAGTTCTACCAAGATGAGTCAGTATCAGGCAGGGGTTAAATAGTGACCGGATCGGTCCCGTCGGCGGATTTATATACACACACTATTGACAAAAAACTCCCTCCCTTTCCTACCCTTTTCCTTTATCCCCTCTTCTGTTTTCCTCCAAACTCTGAGCGGCGGATACATGTAAACCCAAATTGGGCGGCTCCATTTAACACCGGGTATTAGGCTGTTTCTTCCTACCCGCAGATATGTATATATCTAACCTCAAGATTGTTATTGTCTCTAATCATGAGGGAAAAACAGGCCTCGAGAGAGAAGAGAGCGTGTGATGGAAAGAGAGGATGCAGACGAGCAGAGCATTTCTATCACTAGCCTTTTTGGATAGCGCATACATTTTCTACGCAGTGCGGGTTAGAGAAACACACTGCTCAGTAAATCATCTTGTGAGATGAGATTTTGACTTATCCTGGTAACCATTGGCTTTTTTTTTCTTCTTTATTATTATCAAACATAGCTTACTATAAACCGCCTCGTAAATTTTACCGCTCTTCCAGCGCGGTAAAAAAATACCGCTCTTCCAGCGCGGTATTCAAAAACCTAGAATATCGACCTTTTTCCCCAGCAAGAAAGTTTAAAAACTCAGAAAAGAGCGAGTTGACTAGCCGAGCAGAGAAAGGTTCAGCAATAAAACAGGTAAAAACTGCAAAGGTACGCTTGGTTTTGATAATTCTAACAGCCCGCTCTGACAAAAGCGGTATTTTTTCGAAGTTAAGGCGACTTTTGGGGTACCCGATTCGAGCTTCAAATTAAATTCTTTCGCTTACTCCAATTCTCAGTAGAGTAGAAGCAGGGGAAGATCTCGCTCTGCGAGCGGCAGAGAAAGTCGATGATTTCAGAAGCGTTTATTATTTTCAACTCCAAATCATCGATCAGCTTGTAGAGGTACCTGAAATGAAACTTTTTCTCAACGTTTTATGGTAATAGACTCACCGAGTCATTCATAGGTCACCTGAACTGTTGAGAATTTGAACAAAACGACCGCTCTCAGAGCGGGGAAGTATGTAATAATGAAATTCGAGCTAAAGGCAAAGCAGAGAAGAGAGGACTCAGACGAAAAAAGCGGTCTCAAGACGAAAAGCAGAAAAAATAGAGCTTCCCATTATTCTAGACTTCCCGGTCATAGATCGGTGGTTTTTTTCTATATCTGAACCAGGTATAATATAGTGACCTGCCACTCTTATGCGGCGGATACGCACATGCATAGGTAAAATGTCTTGATTTCTCGATAGGTCGGAAAAATGTTAGTAAAACAGAATGTATCTGAAAGCTGGATCAGAAGAGATAGCAACGACTATCACCGAGAAGAAAATCTCGAGTTCAATTTTTTTTTCGGGTTGAGTGGCGGATACGTACATACACCCATTTGGTCCGACACATAATATCCCTGATCTGAACAGCTGGAAGCTTTGTTGGATTATGGAAGTAACATAAATGACCGTTTTTCTTAGACGAGTTTGTCTTATGTGGAATAAAAATGCCGTTCCCAACACTATCAAGAGGCATATACATTCGCCTGAGTATTGAACATGGGTATTCAACTCTTGGGTCCAATCATGTTTCCGATTGTCTTATCTATTAAGCTCTCAGTAGATCAAAACTAATTATTAAGGAACAGCATACATCGGAGAGAAACCGAGTGATTGCGCTGTCACAGAAACATAAAATTAGCATCTTTTTCTTGAAAAAGCGATGCTCGAACTTTTGCATTGATTTTGGTTGCATTGATTTTTTTCAAGTCAGAGAAACACTTTTCCTAGACTTTATACTAGAAAATATTCATATGACTTCATTCCTATAAGAATGTCATATAAATAATTTATATTACGAGTAAAATCTGAATCTAAATCTTTGAGCTCCTCAAATTATTCATACGTATTCAACATTTGTGTAAAATTATTTTTTGTGTTGTTTTTCTCTCCATGAAACACACTCGTTTTCTTTCCAAAGTCCGCTTTCCCTTGTGATTCAAGTTTTTTATCAACACGTTTCAAGTGCGTTCCAGGCTGTTTTTACCTTCTTCTTCTTCTTCCTCGCGCTTGTTCCCGCCTCGCGGCAGGGTACGCGCTCCCCTGAGATGCAGGACAGACCTATCCTGGTAGAACCAGTGGCTGCCTGCTAGATCACTGCTAGTGTGATTAGCAGCAGTGGGGAGAGTCAGATTCGTGCATGAGCACTACCAACATTTCTTAACCCCCTTGGTTTGGGTGTATCTGTCCGGGGTGGGAGTCGAACTCGGGACTCTTTGCACAATGGTCTAACACACTAACCATTATGCCACGCCCGGACTATTTTACCACCCGCTGTTTTTACCGACCCGCAGAAAGAATGTGTATAAGTTATGAGAGAATGGCTGGCCTCAGGAATATTATGTGGCGTTCCATATGGTTGTATGTACGTATCCGCAACTCAACCCGAAAAAAATTGAACTCGAGATTTTCCTCTCGGTGATAGTCGTTTCTATCATCTCTTCTGCTCCAGCATCTAGTAACATTCTTTTTAGTGACATTTTTTCGACCTATCGAGAAATCAAGACATTTTACCTACGCATGTACGTATCCGCCGCATAGGAGTGGCAGGTCACTATATTATACCTGGCTGGCCTTTGAGAGAGCGTGTGTTGTGAAAGAGAGGACGCAGCCGATCAGAGCATTTTTATCACTAGCTTTCTTGGATTGTGCATAGATTTTACCCGGAGTGCGAATTATTGAAACGCACTTGTGCGGTAGGTGAGAAGAGGTCTGCTAATCGAAAACGAACGAAGTTCTTTTCTAAGTCCTTTCTGAAAGCAGCGCCCTTTGCTAGACTCACCCAATGGTAGAAGCTGATGTCTCTGTCCTTGCTTCTTTTTTTCTAGCACCTCTTTTTTTAGTGGGAAACCGAGAAGATAGATCGAGTTTGTTTTTTCCCCGATGCAGAATTGCGATGGAGCTTTCCATGGTCTGCGAAAACGGTCTCTTTGTAAACAAAACAAGATGAAAACATTCAAAAGAACTATAAATTTAAAAAACAGTAAAATGAGAAATTTCTTTAAAAAGTCAAAGAAATTTTTTTTAGAAAAAACACTTAAACAGTTTTATTCATACAAGCTGAGAGGTAAGGAAATATTGAAAATCAAATCACATGATAGAAGACATACATTATCTAGCGAATAGAAAAGTTGCGGGGGATCTTTGAAGGTTTTCATATATATAAATATCTTGACACTGAAAAATTGTCGTATAATAGATTCAACACTATGAAAATAATCCTCAACATCACGAACAAAATGTGAATAATCAAGCCCTAAAAAGGTTTTCAAGTTGATATGTATTTTAAGAAATTATTTATTGCAAGTATATGCCGTAACGCTCTTTCAACTGTTTGAATAATATTAGAACTTGACGATGGTGGAGAACTTTACTATTTAAGCAAATTTTTCGCTACTGGGCCGTCAAGATAATCATTCTACTCGTAAAAGTTCAGAATTTGCTCTTTCGCTTCAATTCAGTTTTAGTGTAACAGGTTACGGTAGGGTTATAATCCGGATTTTGCCGCTCTGTAAAAACTGTTTCAAAAAGGTATAACAATAACATTGTTTATTTCTAATGTTTAATGGAGCGTTAGAAATCAAAAAATCACTTATAATTTCACAGTAAATCACTGTAATCATGCTCCATTAGTCTATTTTGATTGATATTGTGTCCTTAACAGCTATCTTTTTTCTCCAAGTTTTATAGAAATTCAGTTTTGAGTGGGCGTATCTCTTAACTATACAAGTAAACGCTAAAATCTTATTTCCGACTCTAAGCCCTTCTTTAAAAGCCAATTATATGTACAGAAGGGGTGAAAAACTTGATAAAACGTGTTTAAAACTAAATTATGTTCGAAAAGCTTTTAAATTTGGTTTTCTTCAGAAAACATACTAGGGATGGATTCACAGTATTCTAAGAGGAGAAGAGAGACACGTATACCTGCTCGATTCCGAAGCAACAACAGTCCGGAAAGACCTGTGACCGTGACTCCAACCAAATCTTCAAGAGGAAGGTACGTTAATTCTCTCAACCTGTTAGATCTTGCTGCTTCATCTCCAAAATTTCATTTTTTATTGTTCTTGACGAAGCAGATTTCTGTGTTGGATTTTCGGGCCGAGTTCTCAGCTGAATTCGTCTTCTACTTTGCGATTTTTCTCGCTTCGTACAAACACTTCAAAAAGAGCAACATGAACGGAATGGATCACATTGAGTCGATTATCTTTTTGTATTCAATCAATAAAATACCTCCGGAGTAGGTTTACTGATTTCGTCGGATTATCAGTAATTCAAAAGTATCATAGCTTCCATGCATACCGGATTATTGAGGAAAAAACGTTGGATAACTGATAATCCAAGCTCATAATACTTTTTGATTTCTCATCCCCCTAAATCACCTCTGTCTAGAATCATCTGAACTAGAATCAACTCTGTCTTGTAAGTTTTAAAAAATCAGGCGTTGGCACCCCGGACAGATCCACCTAAACCAAGGGGTTAAGAAATGTTGGTAGTGCTCATGCACGAACCTGGCTGTCCCCATTGCTTCTACACACGCTAGCAGTGATCTAGCGGGCAGCCACTGGTTCTACCAGGATAAGTCTGTCCTGAAACTGCCACGAGGCGGGAACAAGCGCGAGGAATATTATTAAAAAATGCTCAATGAAAAGGATCATTTACTGTTTGAATGAACGGTGCATGAAAGATTCTCTTTTTGAGTACCCGCATACCACACCCCGTCACACAATGGAGGAAGGAGGAATTAAGTTTGCACGCAGTTTTTATTACTTCAAACGGTCCCGCCTTAAAGTAGCTAAAAAGGCGGCGGTTTTGAAAATAATTTTAAAACACGCTGCACGTGCGCGCGCGTGCGAGCGCGCTTTTAAAAAAAATCGATAAGGGCCGTTTTTTCACTTTTTTGTTTGCGATTCGCAATGCATTGGGCAAGTACCATTTTATGATAGTTAAATGTACCTTTAAGCGTAGTGTAGAGAAGGTAGTAGAGAGAGAAAGGGTAAGAATAAGAAAAAGTGGATGAGAGAGAGTAACATTGGCAGAGAGCGATGTAGAGAGAGGGAAAGAGAGAGGTAGAGAGACACAGAAAAAGAGCGAGTTAGAGAGAGAGATGGGAAAGAGCGGATGCGTCTGCGTCTCGCGTGCTCGAGTGCGTCTCGCGTGCGCGCCTGCGCATTTTAATGGCCTTGTCTATCGAAAGTGGTCGTCTGACGGGGGGTGGCATACCACATAGTTTCCGGGCTAAACTTATTATCCCTTACAGGCCCCGAGGTCGACCGTTTTCTGCATCAAAAAGAATCAGCCGAGCTTCTTCTGTCTCTCCACATGAAACTAGTGATTCTTCTCAATCCAGGCCAGCGACAAATCTTCAGCCTAAAGTGAGTCTCTCTTTTTTTTTCTTCACAGCTCACCAAACTTGTAAAATTTATCCCGGTTGCCCGCGCGGTGCATAGGAATGTTTTTTCATGATAAAAAAATTAAGTTCATATGACAAAGTTTATCCTTTCCATCACTCTGTTTCTTTGACATGTGTTCTGTGACAAGTTGACGTTTAATTTATACCATGTGTTGACAAATTTTGAGAAATGTTTGAATAAATAAATAAAAGTTGAAATGAGTGAAAGAAAAAATTACGAATGATAAACTTAAGCCCTGGCTAACAAAAGATCAATTGAATTCGGGAAAAGATCAAAACAGTTTTTGGTTTTCCCTTCCCCGACCAATTTTTCAGTACATTCGTTTGAGCTATGAAATTTATTGACTATTTTAATTCTTGACATATTGGAAAACATTTTGAAAATTGCTTACATCGATTTCTTACGCGAACAGGAACCAGCAAAGGTTTGAAATAAATAGGGCCTCGGTTGAACACGGTCTTGATGCTAATATATACCAAACAGAGCATAAAATCTTTTTCTTATCAGTAGACCTGGGACGCTTGGCAAACTTTAATTGCGCGGGGGACAGGATACTCTCGAACCTAAAGGGTCTTTCTAGAATACCACTGGACTCAAAGAGTCTTCATGAGAAACTACTAGAATCAGAGTCATGGGATATCACTGAACTAAAAGGGTCTTCACGGGATACCACTGGACTCAAAGGGTCTTCACGGGATACCACTCGACTCAAAGATTCTTGTTGTTGTTGTTGTTGCCGGATGTAGCCGGCTTCGAAGAACGTCTGTTGTTGTTGTTGTTGCCGGCTAGCAGCCCGCATCGAAGACTTTTGGTTATGAACACTCTCTTTAATGAGAGAGGTTCTCGTGTTCTTCGGACGAGATGCGTCCGGAGAAGGGTTTTGATGTCCTTTGCAGTCCTGAGACTGTCATGCTGCACCTTGTGAAGGCGGACATCGTTGTAGCAACCTGTTCATGCTATAGGCCCTGTGAGTGGGTGGTCAACCCGGCCTAGCATCGTTTTGGGTGGGAGTAGAGACGCCTCGCCTGTCGTTGACCGGAGATAGGCAAGAGGCTATTTGACTGGCGCCTCGACTCGCCATTGATAAGTATAGCGTAGTATCGGCTGATGTTTTGTCCGGTGGCTTGCTCAGGCCGGTCCGGCATCGCCCTCCTTTGAAGAGCTATACTACCCAGTTTTGGTCCGCGGCGGGATTTCTCCCGCTACCTCCCAGCACGAATTCTTCGTAGGGAGGCGTCCCTCTATCCGCCACTTGAGGTCGCGCTCGATTCTGGACTGGATGATCCGGCTCCATCCGTGACAGGCACTTAAGGCTGTAGAGTCACGAATGGCCACTGTTGCCAGTGTGTTTCGAGCCACGTCTATGTTCTTCGTTTCTTGTTTTTTTTTTTCTTCTTATATCTTCAAGAACGCTGCGACCTCCAGCGGCTTGGTCCAGAGGTCGATTGGACGCAGAAAGACACGAAGACTCAAAGATTCTTCAAGGGATACCACTGGACTCAAAGGGTCTTCACGGGATACCACTAGACTCAAAGGGTCTTCAAGGGATACCACTGTACTCGAAGGGTCTTCACGGGATCCCAATCGACTCAAAGAGTCTTCAAGAGATACCACTGGACTCAAAGGGTCTTCATGTGATACCACTAGAATCAAAGGGTCTTCATGGGATACCACTGGACTCGAAGGGTCTTCACGGGATACCACTGGAGTCAAAGGGTTTTTCACGGGCGACCACTAGACTCAAAAGGTCTTCGCGGGACACCACTGGAATGAAAGGGTCTTCCGGGATACCACTGAACTCAAATGATCTTCACGGGATACCACTGGACTCGAAGGGTCTTCCGGGATACCACCGGACTCGAAGGGTCTTCCGGGATACCACTGAACTCAAAGGGTCTTCACGGGATACCATTGGACGCAGAATCTTCACGGAATACCACTGGACTCAAAGTG
Organism: Allodiplogaster pararmata; assembly: GCA_964056735.1. Lineage (NCBI taxonomy): Eukaryota > Metazoa > Nematoda > Chromadorea > Rhabditida > Diplogasteridae > Allodiplogaster > Allodiplogaster pararmata. The sequence goes on from OZ057403.1 coordinate 35,711,965, forward strand.
TCTCGATGGGATACGACTGGACTCAAAGGGTCTTCGCGACACACCCACCACTGGAATGAAAGGGTCTTCCGGGATACCACTGGACTCAAAAGGTCTTCACGGGATACCACTGGACTCAAATGATCTTCACGGGATACCACTGGACTCGAAGGGTCTTCCGGGATACCACCGGACTCGAAGGGTCTTTCGGGATACCACTGAACTCAAAGGGTCTCTACGGGATACCATTGGACGCAGAATCTTCACGGGATACCTATATACACTGGACTCAAAGTTTCTCCATTAGATACCACTGGACTCAAAGGATCTTCACGGGATACCAAGCAAAAAAGGCCGGGAGGATGAAGGATAGGTCATCTGTAATAATAATATTTCTCGCGCTTGTACCCGCATTTCGGCAAAGTACGCGCTTCCCTGATATCAGGCTTGCTCGAGAAAAAAAGTCGAAAAACGAGCAAAAAAATCGAAAAAACAACTAAAAAGTCTAAAGAAACGGAAAAAACAAAAATGTGTAACCCTGCCTGGGATGCGGTACAGACCTATCCTGGTAGAACCAGTCGCTGCCCGATGGGTCACTGCTAGTATGTGTCACATGGGGAAAGAATGCAAGAGCACTACCATCATTTTTTAACCCCCTTGGTTTGGGTAGATCTGTTCGAGATCAGGTTCGAACTTGGGACCCTCCGTAGAATAGTCGACCGCAAATCATTATGCCACGCCCGGACAAAGCATATGTCTCTTGAAATTGTCGGAAAATTTGAACGCGAACCCTCCAAAATTTGAAATCGTCTGAGCAAATGGTATAGATTCTAGAATAATGAAAAGCGCGAGTTTGTAAGACCTCAAACTCTGATGTTGCCCAAAATCTTTTTCTTCTCTACAAGGACCAAATAGTGACCGGACCAGCTATGCCGGAACATGCATGTCCACGCCGGATATGATCTAAATTCTCTTCTAGTTCTGTTGTATTCCATTTTTCTTTCTATACTTTTTAGCCTTCCAGATCCTTTTGAAAACTCTTGCAGTGCCTTCAAACATATTTTTACCCGGTCACATTCAAATCCTGCTTCTCTGTCTTCACATACTGATTGTTGCTCATCAATTTGGGTCCACCCGTAAAATGTGCAACTTAATTTTTTTATATAACCAGAGAAAGACGAATTATATACGGAGAGTTGTTCAACAATGTGCCTAACCGTGAAGTCGATGATACAATTCATATAATGGAGAATTTAAAATGCCAGGGCCTAAGACAGTCTTTTTGGAGAATTTCAACCTTTTTGAAGTTGCAGGAAGAAGTAGAAACAGTGCCAGTACAGGCTCCTGCCTTTTCACACATTCGTCGTCCTTACAACGCACATTTCTCCTCACAAAGTCAATCCTCCAAGAAGATAAGTCACTCGGAACTAACGAATGCTGTGAAGGAGAATTTGAGAAAACTCAAGAATCATCTCAAGCTGCCTTTGGTGAGTGGATTCCAAGGTGTTTCTTTCACCCGCACTGCGGGTGAAAAAAAATCTATGCGCTCTTCAAAAAATCCGAAAAACATTCGAATCTTTGCACTCGAAAGGAGAAATTTTTCGATTTTTACCAAGGAAAATTCCAAATCTTTGAAGTAAACAATTCCAAGCTCTTTTAAATTCTGGAAATCTAAGCACTCGATAAGAATTATGCGGGTGGTAAGAAGCACCCTGCTGGATTCTGGCCCCTACAAAAGAAACGAGGATGTTTTTGCCTACTTTTTTGATTTTCTATTTCCATCGTAAAATTATAGTATTACTTCACTATCCAATGCAAGAAAACTTTGGTACTGAAGATCGAGAAAAGTTAAATATTGAAAAAACTTCAAAAAAAGAACATTCAAATTTGATAAAGTGGCAAGTGTAATTCGAATACGCTTAATAACATCTAATATAACTGTTGCTTTGAAGAATATAGAAATTTCTCGCAACTTATACCTCAGAAAAGCTCTGAACTTATTTTGTTAAGTTTTTTGTTGAGGTACGTACTGCCCTAGCAAATAATTTCGCCAATTGTCGGTGTACGTATGTATCTGACTCATGGTTAGCTAAATTGGATTCATTGTTGGGTTTGGGATTTTACGCTTCATCTAAACCTTCAGGAAAAAAATCATCCTTTCGTGAAAAATGATGCATCAGAAGATAGAAAGAAGAAAATTTAAACTGCTTTAGGCATATAATTTTTTATCAGGCTCGCCGTTGGGTATACTGTGAGTTTTTCTACTCGGGAGTAGACGAGCAATTGCTGCTGGCCGATAACGAGTTCTGCAGTATGTTATCACAGGTTCAGTTTGTTTATTTCACGCGTTTACTTTGTTACTTTCCAAACACTAAAAGGTGCTATTAGCGTGTATTTGTAATCCGCACTGCGGATGAATTTATGTGCTACCCGAAATAATTAGGAATGCCCTCTCTCGTTTGTCTTATAAGCTCTATTTCTATTACTCGCACTCAGTCATGATTAGACTTGTTGATCTACACGCTCGGTTTGCCGGTGATAAGAAAAAAGCCTGATAATCGGTTTTCTTACACAAAGGAAACCCCCCTTAAGCGGATCTTTGTTTTCTTTTTGGACGCACTAAAAACGTCAGTTTGCAGTCCTTTCCGAATGTGAAGACGCGAAGATTGTGCAAGCCTGAGTGGAGGACGATCCGACGGCTGATAGGTCGTCTGATAAACTTTTTGGGTCTTATTTACTTTGAGGATTGTATCAACTCTGGGTCTCACTTTCAAAATCTCAAGTATCAGTTACCATACTTAGTTTGAGTTTTTTGAAGAGAGCAATTCTCTCAGAAAACGGAGAGGTGTCTGCTTATCAAATTTTAAACTTTGAAGAGAAAAAAAACTGTTGCTTGACCCTATTTCTCAAAAAAGGTACTTGCGTCCGGTCGCAGGTGTAATGTCACTCGTTAACCAACAAGAGTGTCGATTGCTTGAGTCTAGGCGGTTTTTTAAAAAAATTGTAAGAAAGGTAACCAGTGTGTTTCTTAAACCGGAATTCGGGTAGAATCTAGCTACTGAAGGGATGGTGATGCGAATTCTATTTTTATCATACGTTCTCGGTTTTTTACTTGAATGATAAGCCTTTTCTTTGACAAGGGGTTAACAATGAAGGCAACCGAAGGTTTCGCTGACTGCGGTGCGAGTGTAGACGGAGAAACTCTCTCCGGACTCAAAAGGATCCTCACCACCAACCTATCCCAAAAGGACTCCCGAAAGACGAAGCGAAATATCACGTGGGCCTCGCTCTTCGATGACGGCTACAACCGGCAACAACAACAACAACAGGACTCCTTTCGACAGGACCTATGGGCAAGACAACAACAACACCGAAGGTTTCAGGTAAACCTCGACGTTGCTCTCCTGGTTTTCTGGATGAAGAGAGAAAGGCCCTAGAAGCGAAGAGGAATCGAGTCCGTCAGATCTATGAAGGCTCTATTCTTGTCTCCGTCAGTTGTTACGAGTCTCTATTTGTTTATTCGGTATGTGTTGTGTCCACAGCTCACCAGTATGTGCTGGAAAATTGTTATTTGGACCGAGCGACCCTTAGCGACCGGAGAAGGGGGAAAGGGAGCAGAATTTCTGGTGTGTTTTGCGGAGTTGAATGATATTTTTCTCGTGCGACAGGGCTAGAGTTTATAATAATAATAATCTTCTTTACGCTTGTTACCGCCTCGCGGCAGGGTACGCGCTAAAAGAGCTAGAGTTTAACAATCAAAACTTTGTTCTCTTACAAATAGTTTTTTTTTCAAGATCAACTCCTGTTATATATGAAAAGAGAAATGGGAATGAAGATTTCTTTCGACATAGAAAGTATGCAGTTTGTGCGATAGTTGACAAGGAAGTGATTTTTTCCACAGTGACTTTTTTCCACAGTGACTTTTTTCCACAGTGACTTTTTTCCACAGTGACTTTTTTCCACAGTGACTTTTTTCCACAGTGACTTTTTTCCACAGTGACTTTTTTCCACAGTGACTTTTTTCCACAGTGACTTTTTTCCACAGTGACTTTTTTCCACAGTGACTTTTTTCCACAGTGACTTTTTTCCACAGTGACTTTTTTCCACAGTGACTTTTTTCCACAGTGACTTTTTTCCACAGTGACTTTTTTCCACAGTGACTTTTTTCCACAGTGACTTTTTTCCACAGTGACTTTTTTCCCGGGTACCGGACGTGCGGTCGGGAGAAATTTCACAAGTTTCATGAGCTATGGTTGTGTCCAGGCACGTCTTTTGAAGAACTGAATCGTAATGATTTTTATTAGGTTTCCGATTACTATGATAATTTTTATTATCATCGAAAAAGGAATATGTAGATCAACAAGGCTGATCCTCAGAAAAAGGAATATGTAGATCAACAAGGCTGATCCTCAGAAAACTGAACTTTCTTGAAAAAGAGCAATTGTTTGCGTTGATTTAAGAACGCGATAGAAACACAGACTTCTTTTTGCTAGTTTTTTTGTGAATATTTTGTTTTGCCTGTGCAGGTAAGATAAAGAGATTTTGCCTGCGCAGAGATTTTGCCTGTGCAGGTAAGATAAACTTTTTGTTTTGATTGTATGGAAATGTGTGGCATTTCCAGGCAGACCCCCAGATAGACTTTACGGACCTCCCGATTCGATTGCCGAGACCCCTGGTGGTCGGAATGAAAGTCTTTGCTAGAGTGAGGGCTTCAAGAGATGGCGTCTACACAGGTTGGAAGATACTTGGAGAGCCTTACAGACAGTTCATGTAGGCAATCGCAGGGAAGCGTGATTCCGTAAAGCGTGATTTGTAAAATGCACCATACAAAACACTTTCTGCTTACATATTTAGTTACACAGTTTACCATAATTTTTCAAACTTTTGAGAATCCAGCTATAATTTCACTGAAATCTCGGCTTAGGTCAAGTTTACGCTAACGAGACCGTAACGCTCAGGAACGAAACCGTAAGAAAATGTGCAAGTAGTGCATTTAACAAACACGCTGTTCTAAAATAGCCGTTGATGTATCTTGCATCTATTTTCTGTGGAAAAACTGGGAAGTTCGTCGCTTGAACAACGCTGATCTCCATAGGTTAACTGCCAAACTGCTAAAAATTCTAGGGCGACCAACCTACCGACCCTCTCCCTAACTCGAAGTGAAAATATCAGAGTTTTCAAAATCGAAAATAAAAAATTCATTCCTCTGCATCAATAGAACGTTTCAATAGCCATAACTCAGCCTCAACCGGTTTCATAAAAAAAAAAGACCAACTTCAGCGATCGACCTATTGAAAAATGATAATCTCAGTTCTACATGTTCTATAGTAACCTACATGTGATTCCAGAAAGATTGAAAAGGACTTCATTGTGTCTCTCGAACACTTTTATCATAGAGAAACTAAGAAGCACATAGAGGATTGCAGTTAGGGGGGAATAGTTAGGCTTGCAGTTAGGGGGGAATAGTTAGGCTTGCAGTTAGGGGGGAATAGTTAGGCTTGCAGTTAGGGGGGAATAGTTAGGCTTGCAGTTAGGGGGGAATAGTTAGGCTTGCAGTTAGGGGGGAATATGTCGGAACCGAAAAACTGAGTCCTCATTGGCAAGAGAGATGAGCTTATTTGAGAGAGAAGGAGTGGTAGTTTTCGTGCAAGTGTCTGCTTCAGAATGAAAAGAGAGGAAGGCACGAGTTGGAAACTGAGGTTGGCCCACATACCGTAAGACTTGAATATGCAGACTCTGATTCCGAGAAACTTTTCTGTGAAAAGAAATAATTTCTAAAGGTACGATCGATGCAGTCTTCAACAACTCCTATCGTATTGTATTTGATAAGGAAGACTTGATTCAGCCGATGATCGTGAAAGACTACGAGGTTACTGTAATCCTTTCAAGCAACTTTTTGTATTTGTTTTCAGGCTGTATTTTATTTCCAGAAAAGATTGTTAGTGGAAAATAAGCATGACTGACGAGAGCAAAAAACGCTACGAAAAGTGGAAATTCTAGCCAACCTTGGTTTAAAAGCTCATCAGAACTTTATATCAACTTACTTCTTAATGAATGAATAAATTGCTACTTTATATCTCAACTTACTTTTTAATTAATGAATAAATTGCTATAAAAAATTGAGAGTTCTCTTGGAAATCCTAAGTTCAATAGAAGAATTGCTAGAAAAAATTAGTAAAATAATTGCTAGGTAGTTCTCTTCACAATGTTCACAGATTTCAGCTAAATTTCGAAGGGGAAAAACATCTCGTTGCTTACTGTATCTGTGTTTGCTTACTGTATCTGTGTTGCTTACTGTATCTGTGTTATGCTAACAGGTTGCATGATTTTATAGGTAATGACGCAAGCAGATCAAGACTTGATGCCAATCAGTTACTTTGTCGAGCAGAGCAAGGCTCAGTTCCCTCAGAACATGATGAAGGGAGGACTCGGTTCCTTTATGCCCTCCAGGTTAGATTCACTGGAGTATTATCAATAACGAGGGTCATGAAGCGTCAAACTATCTAAGTCATGCATAAGTCTCCCATAGGTCACCTAAATTTGTCAACAAAATTTTCGCGGGTGGAGGGCCGGGCGGGGTTTTGTGTAAAACCCCGCCCTCGATTTTTTATTGTATTTTCTTAGATTTAAATTCGAGTAATGAAAAAATTGAAGTCTACAGCGGAGTTGACAAATGATTGAACTATTGCACAGAAAAAACCCCCACCTAAACGTTTAAAGATCTACAGCGGAGTGTTATGGGAAGTGATTTCTCAATTGAGTTTTTGACCGTAACTTCTTCAAATTAAATGAAATTGTAAATGGACTGCTACATACTTTATCAAACACCATAATAAAAGATGGAGAACTAAATCAGCTTCAGACAAAAGCTTAAGAACGTGAGCAAATATTTCCTTCCAGGGCGGGGGGCCGGGAGATTTTTTGTACCCCTTGGTAACCTATGAGGTCTCCTGCACTTTAAAGTTAATTGAATAAAGCTACTGCTCTCCGAGAAGTGGGAAGGGATATAGTATAATTAGCAGACTGTTTCTTTCCACCAGGGGTTAAATGGATACCGGATCAGCTATGTTGGCGCATACATGTTCGCGCCGAGAATGATCTACATTCTCTTCTCTTTCCGTTCTGTTCCACTTTTTTTCTGCTTCTCTTTTTTCCTTTCCCCGATTCCTTTTTCCACTCGTACGAACATGTATTAGACCGGTCTGATTTAACGCCTGCTTCCCACCCGCAATGAAAGAGTGTTTTTTTTTTAAAATTCACTCATCATGAGAGAACCGCAGTCTTGAAAGAGAGCACGAAAGCGTGTAATGTAAAAGAGAGGATGCAGACGATCAAAGCATTTGTATGACTAGCTTTCTTGGCTAGCGCATAGATTCAACCCGCAGTGCGGGTTCGAGTAACACACTGAAGATGAGAAGCGAGCGGTTCTTTAAATTTCTGACCTGTTATATCTGTCTTTCTTCTCTGCCCTTAACTTCTAGCCCGCATCTCAGTTCTCTTGTTTTAGCTCAGAAGGCGGTAGCAGGGGTTTTTCAGTGTACAAGAAAAAAGGTACAGACGCCCGCCAAAAGCGGAAATTTTTTTCCTATAAGGTTAAAAAATGGTTTTTTAAAAAACCCCCTTATGATTGAAAAACAGAACCCCGCGGAAAAAAAATTTTGTTCCACCTAAGGGTCCTCCTCATGAATTGGTAAAAACAGAGGGGCGCCGAGAGAAGGTCTGACATGACTATTTAACCCCTGGGTGGTAGTTTTTTTAGAACATTTTTCGAATATTGTGTTTTATAGATATAAAGCGTTGAATAGATGCTGTTTGAATACAGGTTTGCGTAAAAGTTTTCAATTCTTTGCAGATTTCGAGATCCTCTGAAGAGCACCGACTTTGACGATAAAGTTCGGAAAAGAGGAACCGACCAAGGTTTTTTTTCTTCAGAGTTCTGGTTTTTTTATATTTTGTTTCTAATCTAAAATGCTCACCTTTTTTTTCTTTTTTGAGCCTCACTGTTAGAGTGATCATTCATCTCTTAGATACTGATGAAAAAGTGCCGCAGTGTTATTAAAACTTCTTTAGTTAATTCTTTTGAGAAAAAAAAAGGTTTTTAGAAAAAAACTGTAATAGCTTTTGTTTGAAATCGTATTTTCACACTTTTCTCTTCTGTGACTGGATAGTAAATATGCTAAGCTATTTGAGACAGCTATCACTAGTTCTGGGATTGTTTTTTGAATGAAGATCTGGAAATATGAAAAAAAACTGGAAAACAATCTTTGTATGAAAACCCAGAATAAGAATTTCAGGCAGAGACGAGAAAGTGGGTAATTTTCCGGTGCGGATGCTGGTGATTTTGGTGAAGTTGGCCAAGTTGATTGAGACCAAAAGGGGATTTGTCAAGCAATTGGCCGACCTAAACGAGGAGGCAGAAAAGATCAACTGTGTCTCGCATACTTACCCTATTGCCTTCCAGGTAGGACTTTAATGCTAAAGTCCAATGAGTTTTCTAAGAGTAAGAAATTTGAATAGGTCAGCTAAAACGTGTGGCATTCAAAAATACTGAACTATTCTGGACAGCCTCTACCCTTTTTTTATTGCAGAATCGCTTATTTCATAGTTTTACAAAAATCACTTGCAAGCGTTAAAAATTGGCAAAAAAGACCGGTCTTCTAGCGTGGGAGTCTGGAACAGGGTGTTTCTCTCACCCGCAATGCGGTCGGAAAAAAATCTATGCGCTCTCCAAAACCACCGGAAACCCTTCAGATCTATGCGCTCAGGAATTTTTTCGATTTTTACATAAGTAAATTTAATAACTTATTGCTAAAAACACTTTGATATTTTGGAAATTTTGAAAAACTATGCGCTCGAAAAAAATTGTGCGGGTGGTAAGAAACGCCTCGGTCTGGAATAATAAGAAGCGAGCTAGAAAATAAAGACTTTCCATTATTCTAGAATAGGACAGAGAAAGGAGAACTGCTCATTATTGGAGAACCGCTCTTGGAGAACGATAGTTTTTCAAAATTTTTGAACATTTCTGCTTATTCTTGAATATCCTTCATCTCAAGCTCCATTTTCATTATTGTAGTTCATCACCCGCTGGAATAGCGGACGTTTTTCGTGTTGATTTTTCAACATGTAGAGTTAATAATATTATTCCTCGCATTCGTTCCCGCCTCGTGGCAGTGTGCGCGTTTCCCTGGGATTCGGGACAGACCTATCCTGGTAGAACCAGTGGATACCCGCTAGATTACTGCTAGTCTGAGTGACAGCAGTGGGGAGAGTCAGATTCGTGGATGAGCACTACCAACATTTCTTAACCCCTTGGTTTAGGTGGAACTGTCTGGGGTGGGAGTCGAACTCGGGACTCTTCGCACGTTGGAGACACTACCATTATGCCACGTCCGAACGATTTTTCAAGTATATACGGTAATTGCAGGAGAAGTACGCGCATGTGGTGGTGGATATTGAGGCGATCAACAAACAAATGAACTCATACTTGACAAGCATCGAGGAATACTACACGCAGCTCCTGCCTCTTTTATCTGAGGTGGGTCGAAAGGGGCAGGATTTGTTGATTTCCTAATCTTGTAAGGTAGGTCGAAAGAAATACGATTTATTGACCGCATAATGTTCATAGCTTGAATAGTATTCGAATATTACCTCTTTAGGCTTTTTAATTTCTGGTAATTTTCAAGCCATAACTGTTTATAACCATCCGCCAATGAAACGTGTCGATCAGAAAGGAAGGTTCAGGAAAAAGAGTGAGTTCGGGTGTAAAAAATAGAGAACGCATAGATAAACACCCTAATGGTTACTGTAGGACGCATAGAGTAACACCCTAATGGTTACTGTAGGATTTATAATGTTACCGACTAATATTTTCTCCTCACATAGTGAATGAACTCGTTCATCCTCCAAAAAATGACTTGTCAAGCAAGACTCATCAACTAAAATTGGGAACATCATAGCAGGATATTGAGAAAATTGAGTACATACGAATAGTGGTTAGTCTAGATTTGTTAAGTAGAGGCGAAAACGGGAAAGCAGGTGAAGCTGCTTCAAACCAAAAGTCATTTTATGGACGCAAAGCCCCAAAAGGAGAGAGAGAGAGAGAGAGAGAGAAGGCAACCATCTTGAGAGGATGAAAGTTAGAAGAATGAGGGACAGATATGATTTCGATTTAGTCATAAAATCGTTCAGCTGACCGCGTTCAGGTTTCTGTACTCTTGAGTTTCGGGTCCTAAAAATGTGGTTCAAGGTGCCAGTCACTTCTCGACCGGAGGCACTGCGTAAACTGTGCACGACTCATGCGCATCAGATCGTCAAACATTGCAACAACGGCCTAGATGTTCGCTCAAAGGGAGCTCTCTCACTCATCACATCGCTCACTTCTCTCTTGCTACAGGTAAGATCGAGGTCCAGTCGTGGGGTCGGGGTCCAATCGTGTTGTCGGGGTCCAGTCGTGGGGTCGGGGTCCAGTCGGGTGTTGTTGTTGTTGTTGCTTCGCTGCGTCGGAGTTGGTAGCAGGGTTAAATAGTGACCGGATCGGTCCCGACGGCGGATACGTGTACACACACTTCTTCTTCTTCTTCTTCCTCGCGCTTGTTCCCGCCTCGCGGCAGGGTACGCGCTCCCCTGAGATGCAGGACAGACCTATCCTGGTAGAACCAGTGGCTGCCTGCTAGATCACTGCTAGTGTGATTAGCAGCAGTGGGGAGAGTCAGATTCGTGCATGAGCACTACCAACATTTCTTAACCCCCTTGGTTTGGGTGGATCTGTCCGGGGTGGGAGTCGAACTCGGGACTCTTCGCACAATGGTCTATCACACTACCACTATGCCACGCTCGGACATACATGTACACACACTATTGACAAAAAACTCCCTCTCTTTTCTTACCCTTTTCCTTCATCCCTCCTTCTTTTTTCCTCCAAACTTTTGAGCGGCGGATACATGTAAACCCAAATTGGGCGGCTCCATTTAACGCCTGGTTGGTAGTAGTATTATGTGTTAATAACTTCTATGGATGCCGCGTTTACGCTTCTGTTTACGCTTCTGGTTCTATGGATGTCGTGGAACCAACAGCGACCCCCGTCGCTGCAAATTGCATCCACCTCCTCCCTACTGCGAGGAATACGTGTGGGGTCGGTTGGCGGACTCAGGTGTTGTCTGGGATGTCGCACCGATCGAGTTTGAAAAATAGTGAAGAGACGCTGGGAAAATAGAAAGAGAAGTAGAGGAGAAAAAGAACGATAGGAGACGAGAAAAAGAACGATAGGAGACGAGAAAAAGAACGATAGGAGACGAGAAAAAGAACGATAGGAGACGAGAATGTAGATCATTTTTGACGCGAGCATGTATGCGTCAACATAGCTGGCCCGGTTACTATTTAACCCCTGGCGGGCCTTTGCTTCGCTGTAATACATATGAAAGTCGATCTGAAAACTAAGAGTCCCTCTCACCCGCGAGATTGGTAAATTTATGTGCGAATACAAGGAATTGTATTTTTTAAAGCTTTTGAGTGGATATGTATTCCGTTTCTATGGCAATCTTTTGTTTTTTCCTCAGTCTGTTTGGTCTACGCTTCTCCAAGGGCGTAGATCTACACCCCTCTAAGTAAAGGGGGGCGTAGATCTACACCCCTCTAAGTAAAGGGGGGCGTAGATCTACACCCCTCTAAGTAAAGGGGGGCGTAGATCTACACCCCTCTAAGTAACAGCATGGCAACAATTTAACCAACTGCCCGCTTGTTCCAGATACGCTCCTTGGGCCAACAGCGCTGCTCTGCTCTCGACCTAAATGCGTTGAGAGACTCGGTTGTTGAGATCCGAAACAAGATCAGCTCAAGGAATATTATCTCTTTCCAGGTACAGTGTACCCACTTTTAGGATAATAACTTAGAGGATTTATATGTTCAGTCGATACATCGCAGGTCTCGGGACCAGGTTGTTACTCTAAAACGCACTGCGGGTAAAAAATCTATGCGCTCTCCAAAAACATTGATTTGATTTGATTTAATCAATGCGCTTTGAAAAAAATTTTCTCGGATATTCGTAGGAAAATTCAAAATCACTGGAAAAATTGAATGTTAAACTCTGAAATTTAAAAAATTTGCGCTCGAAAAAGGTTTCGGAAAAGGGCTGCTAAAAACACCCTGCTTGTTACCGTGAAATGGGTGAACATTCTCCATTGAGAACAAGAAATGAGAGAATTTTCCCGAATTAGAGCGCTAGTTTGATCTACCGGATATACACACCCTTTTGACCTTTATCACTTTTGAAAAAATTTTTCAGATTTTTGACGTTATTACAGGATTGCGTAGAAGTTCACATGAAGCAGATCCACAATATGATGAGCGCCACGACTCTTTAATGGCTTTGTGGGCGGAGTCATTGGAAAACAAAGACGGTTCTATAAGCAGTCCAGGAGAAACAAGTTTATTTGTGTTAATAGTCACTGGTATTTGTATAAAGGCGGCTCTGGGGGTGGGGTGGCGGGGAAAACAAAACATTTGACAGATTGAGTTGGTATCCGCAATATCAAGCTGAGCATTCTGTCGTCATATTCTATGTATACATGGTTTCTTACTAATTTTTAAAAAAAATTAGTCTCGAGCGGAATCAATGGTGTTCATTTTGAACCGCGGACCGCGGCTTATATCAGTGAGGGTTCTGTGTTGAATGGTAGATTGTAGGTCGTGAATATTTTGTTTTCGATGAATCTTTGTTGATCCCCTGGAAAAATTTTGATGACATTTCGCACAGCGAAGGTCGCAAGGTCCATGACATTTCGCACAGCGAAGGTCGCAAGGTCCATGACATTTCGTACAGCGAAGGTCGCAAGGTCCATGACATTTCGCACAGCGAAGGTCGCAAGGTCCATGACATTTCGCACAGCGAAGGTCGCAAGGTCCATGACATTTCGCACAGCTAACCTTAGCACCACAACAGTTCAAAATATGTTTTTTTTATTTGTAAGCTGTAAAGTGCCTGGTTCTCCATGCGTTCCAGTACTAAGCCATAGGGCCTCGTTAGCGTGAACTCAGCTAAGTCTTAGCGGAGATTCAAGTAAAGTTTTTACTGACAAAATGTTGATCGTGAATTTTGAGTGCGAAATTTTGAAGTACAAAATGTCGTGTTCCTCAACTGGGTCTGTACTAATTATTCTGTTTTTTTTTTATTGCTCTTGCTTTGCTTTTCGATCATAAAAACTTAAATTTTTTTATTTTTAGTTTTTTGGTTTAAATTTTAAATTGCGAATTTTTCTACCTCACAGTTGAGTGATATGAGATGAATTGTTTGAACCTACACGCACCAAAACATAATATAACTCAACCTTGAAAGTTTAATAGAATCTTCTCTCAAAACATTTGAACTTATGAATCATTTTTTAACTACTTACAAGTGCTTAAATACAAATAACTGCAGTAGTCCCGAAAACAGGCGATACATTAATACAATTTTTAAGTTTGGAATATTACAAAGTCAAGGTCTCACAGTTTGGACACGTGAGACAAACGAAATGCGTTCGATATCACATTCAATGGGGGTACCATGCCTATCATGAATAAATACATGAATGGATAACATGCGAAGGAACTAGTCGGAGTATTATAAATAGATATACCACCTATTTTTTGGGTAGCAAAAAAGGAGGTTATTACAAATCATGAGCTTAAGAGGTTATTATATTACAATTGTGTGAAAATAAATAATTAAGAGTTGTCAATAAAACTAAGAAATACAAAAATTGGTAAGTCATAACTTCTAAGAAAGGTTTCTCTCCCAGCCCGCATCAGCTGTTCGGGTCGGAAAACGCGTCTATGATCGCGAGAGTGTTCGCATAGAGACCGGCTCCTATCGCGAAAAGACCTACCGTAATCACGAATAGGTTGAGTGAGATCTTGCATATCCGCTCGCGGTACGTCAGCAAACCCTGGAAATCTTTAGGTTACCTCTCCGAAATTTGTAGCTTCGTTCTCGCTTGCTTGCACGGTGCTGAGCTATCTATCTATTCTTGCATTCCTATGATCCACCCTCATTTCGTGAGATGAAGATCACTCAAAATGAGGGGAGCTCGAATGATCTACATCTTTCACAGTCTAATCATACACCTTATGGCGTTTATAATCTACCTACTTCCTCTACTGAATCGAGTCTCTCTCTTTCCTACTTTCCCTCTCTCTATCTGCACGTCTAACACTCTCTTTATCTTCATCTATTTCTCTCTCTCTCTCTCTCTTCACTCCAAACAGGCAACATGTCGTGAGACAAACCTTCCAGTCGGTCCAGAATGTGATCATCTCGAACACTGGCGGGAATATCAAGGCACAAAGGGTACCCGAAGTAACTCCAATCAGTGGAATCATAATCTCCAGCCGTGGAATGAGTACAGCCATCAGATATGTCACGAGTACCCAAAAGACGCGAAAACCCTGCAAGCACACTTTTTCGTTTATAACTTTAAATGACTACAGAAATCGAGAATCATGAAGACTTCTGCATCGATGAGTTGAAAGACACCAATTTCGAAATGTGTGTTACCCTTGGTGAGCCCGAGAATGCTTCCGGGTCTCCAACTCTATTGAGCAATCTTGGAAAGAATCCTCAAAACTATCTATAAAAAAAAGCTATCTATTTAGACAGAAGCGATACCGCTATATATTTGTGTGAAGCCATATGGTAGAATCTCTCTATCTTCAATTCTTCTGAAAGGGGCTGGAAAATCCTATCGGAAACATTGGTCACCAGTAATGTGGAGAATTTTTATTAACGACCGATTTCTGAGCAAGAGTGTAGAATATAATGAAAATCTCTACCTTCTTTGCTTTTAACCTTTAAATTCTCCCGTCTCATTATTCTATACTCTTTCGAGTAGAGAGCGGTTGTTTTTTCACTAATTGCATGCGACGTCCAAAAATTCAACGTCCTCAGAACCGATTCTACGATCCGAAAAACCACAACGAACATCCTAAGAATCGGGTTAAATTATCTCACTTTATCGACGAGTATCTTCGGACAATTCGGGAATCTTGCTGTAAACTTCCGCCTGAATCCATTGAAGAACATGTCGAAGACGACGTACATAGCAATGGAATGACCTAGCAGAGATTGGATCATCAAGAAGACGTTCACCGTCGCATACAACCTGCAACGAAGAATACTTCCCTAACACAGCTCACCAGCGTCAGAAAATTCAGAAACGACCGCTCGGCCGAGAATCATCAGGCATCTTAACACGCCCACTTAGCTAGGAGTCTTCGGTAGGGTGGCCTAGAAGAATAAGAAGGAAGCGAGAGCTGAATGGCAGTGAAACTAAATTCATTATTCCAAGCTCCCGCTCGGATGAACGGTCCTTTTTTAATTTTTTGAAAAGTACTGGTGAACTACGCTTTCACATGAACGATCCCAATGATTTCTAGGGTGCAAGTATTACCGGGTATTACCAGCATTGGAAGTATCATCAATTGGAGCTCTTTATTTTCCTCCCTTTCTCTATAGCCTGACCACCTACAATTGGACCCAGAACATTTTTTCAACTATTTCGCGGCTTGCAGTACTATTGAGCATTTTTTATTCCGCCTAAAGTTATCAAATTCCCAAAAAAAAATTCAGTTCTTGGAAATTTCAAATCGCATTCTTTTCAAAGTTAATACGGTTTCAATAAGACTTATTGATAGGAATTATCTGCATGCATTCCATATTCTTTCTCGCTCTTTCTGTTATGTCTGCCAATTTTTAAAACCATTCAATCTACACACTTTTTAAGAGTAATAAAAGAGCTCTTCGGAGAATCCGAAGGTCGCACGTTCGATTCCCGTACTCAGCGATTTTTTTGCCAACATGGCCTTTCTCTCTGCCAACATTGACTAATTCCTGACCACTAACCCATCTCGCGGAACATTCGTCGTAATTGTCGGCGCGACATCATTCCCGAATGAAGTGTATCCGTAGAAACCGAGAGCCGTCATAAAAGTGGTGCAAATTACCATCGTCGTCGGGAGCACACCAAAGGGCGCCAGGAAGTCCTCTGGAGTCTCCAACTTGTTCTCTACTGGCAATATCTGCAGCGATTTATATAATTCTTGAATATCAACAATACTCCTCTCATATCATCCCTACCTAAATGGCATCGGAATGATCCAATGATCTTTGAAATCTATCTTTACTCATGAGTCCTTCTCAAATTATTCTTGTAATTTATTCAAGTTCACGACTCCCCTTTGAAGTTCCTAATTTTTTTACATTACTGAAATGTAAAGTCAAATTTAGATTTTTTGTATATCTCTGTACCCAGGGGTTAAATGGAGCCGCCCAATTTGGGTTTACATGTATCCGCCGCTCAAAGTTTGGAGGAAAAAAGAAGAGGGGGTGAAGGAAAAGGGTAAGAAAAGAAAGGGGGTTTTTTGTCAATAATGTAAGTACATGTATCCACCGACGGAACCGATCTGTTCACTATTTAACCCCTGTCTGTACCGTATTTACTGACCATTGTCTGTCCCTCGAAGGCGTACATGGCCATGCCAATCATGGTGACTACTCCGGTGAAATTGGTGTAGGCGGGAAGCTCTCGCCATCTGGTGGGCATTCTGATTGTGTACTGCATGATCACAATCGCACCCAGGATGAAGAAGACCGAGGAGACCAGGGCAAACGCCGAGATTACGCGCATCTAGGAAAGAAACCTTTAACTTCCACGCTCATACAGTTTTTGAAGAGTAGCTACTCCGAGACTAATCAAACTTGGGAACTTCGAGTTGAATAAAAGAATTGAGAAACCTGATTTAGGCACCTGAAATTGAATCAGTGACTTGAAGGCTGGCCACGTTTCATTCAGAGATGAAGTGAAGTGATGTTGTTGTTGTTGTCTTGCCCATAGGTTCTGTCGAGGGGAGTCCTTTTGGGATAGGTTGGTGGTGAGGATCCTTTTGAGTCCGGAGAGATTTTCTCCGTCTACACTCGCACCGCAGTCGGCGATCCTCTTGGCGAGACCCATTCGTTAACCGGAGAAGGGCAAGAGGTTATTTTACTGGCGCCTCGACTCGCTATTGAAAAGTATAGCGGAGTATCGGCTGATGTTTTGTCCGGTGGCATGCCCAGGCCGGTCCGGCATCGCCCTCCTTTGACGAGCTATACTACCCAGTTTTGGTCCGCGGCGGGATTTCTCCCGCTACCTCCCAGCACGAATTCTTCGTAGGAAGGCGTCCCTCTATCCGCCACCTGAGGTCGCGCTCGATTCTGGACTGGATAATCCGACTCCATCCGTGATAGGCTCTTAAGGCTGTAGAGTCACGAATGGCCACTGTTGCCAGTGTGTTTTGAGAAGTGAATTGATAGATTAAATCTCTCCAAAAAAAAAGAGAGAAAGAAAAAAAGAGAGAAAGAAAAGAGAAAAAAAGAGAGGAAGAAGAAAGAAAAAAAAGAGAGAAGAGAGAGAGTGGGCTTACAACTGTAGAGGGTCGAGAGCTTCAACGACTTCCTCCAGTGTCTCGCGAAGGAAGATTTACCCGTTGGGACACTTGATATAGAACTTGACTCATATTTTTCATATCCAAGAATTATCTTTAACTTTTTTTTTTACAAACATAGACACTGATAAATATTGATTTCTTTTTCAAAAAATATTAAATAACACAAATAGTCCGGGCGTGACATAATTGTAGTGTGTTCGAATATTTTGCGAAGAGTCCCAAGTTCGACTCCTACCCCGGAACGATCTACCCAAACCAAGGGGGTTGAGTAATGTTGGTAGTGCTCTGGCACGAGTCTGACTCTTCCCACTGCTGCTACTCAGACTAGCAGTAATCTAGCGGGTATCCCCTGGTTCTACGCCCAGGCCGGTCCGGCATCGTCCTCCTTTGACGAGCTATACTCCCAGTTTTGGTCCGCGGCGGGATTTCTCCCGCTACCTCCCAGCACGAATTCTTCGTAGGAAGGCGTCCCTCTATCCGCCACCTGAGGTCGCGCTCGATTCTGGACTGGATAATCCGGCTCCATCCGTGATAGGCTCTTAAGGCTGTAGAGTCACGAATGGCCACTGTTGCCAGTGTGTTTTGAGAAGTGAATTGATAGATTAAATCTCTCCAAAAAAAAAGAGAGAAAGAAGAAAAGAGAGAAAAAAAGAGAGGAAGAAGAAAGAAAAAAGAGAGAGAAGAGAGAGAGAGTGGGCTTACAACTGTGGAGGGTCGAGAGCTTCAACGACTTCCTCCAGTGTCTCGCGAAGTAAGATTTACCCGTTGGGACACTTGATATAGAACTTGACTTCTTCTTCTTCTTCCTAGCGTTATTCTCGCTGAAGAGCGAGGTCCGCTGTGTAGATAGCACTTCGCCACATCATCGTTGGGGGTGGATGGTAGTACATCTTTTGAGATACGACGATTTTCTTCACAGACCGGCTTGTCGCGAGAAATTCCATGAGGATATTTCAGCCTGACGTCCTTTTACGATTACGAACCTCGAGAGGCCGGATTCCTATTCCATGGATGGGGAAAATGAAGAGCGAGACGACAGGCGACCACTTTTCAACTTGGGGGAAGGAATGAATGATATAGAACTTGAGTCATATTTTTCATATCCAAGAATTATCTTTAACTTTTTTTTTTACAAACATAGACACTGATAAATATTGATTTCTTTTTCAAAAAATATTAAATAACACAAATAGTCCGGGCGTGACATAATTGTAGTGTGTTCGAATATTTTGCGAAGAGCCCCAAGTTCGACTCCCACCCCGGAACGATCTACCCAAACCAAGGGGGTTGAGTAATGTTGGTAGTGCTCTGGCACGAGTCTGACTCTTCCCACTGCTGCTACTCAGACTAGCAGTAATCTAGCGGGTATCCCCTGGTTCTACCAGGATAGGTTTGTCCCAAATTCCAGGGAAACACGTACCCTGGGGGGGGGGAGACAAGGCGGGACTAAGCGCGAGGTAGATTTAGATTTATACTGGATAACACAAACTATAGTGCACAAATTATATCAATATTCGAAATTCGATTCCAACCTCGGTGAACATGTTGCTGAAGATGATAAAGACAAGTACAATTGTCGCCATGATAATGATCTCGCTGTGGCGACTGTTCGGTTCCACATTTGGAAACAGGAATGCCTGATCAGTTAACACAATTAAGGCTTAGAGCCAGTTAACGAGCGAAGCGAGCAACTGGCACCACTTAGGTTTAGGCTTTAAATCTAATATTAAGTTGAGGGCCTCATTTCACAATGCAACATAAAACACGTAAGCTCGTAGAAAAACTCTCCTTCAGTGTAGAAACTGTGTTCCATGTAGAACACAGAAACCTAGCCTCATTAAGGTAGTAGAAATCAAATGCTGCCAGACAGGGTGTTCCTTAGCACCTCATTAAGGTAGTAGAAATCAAATGCTGCCAGACAGGGTGTTCCTTAGCACCTCATTAAGGTAGTAGAAATCAAATGCTGCCAGACAGGGTGTTCCTTAGCACCTCATTAAGGTAGTAGAAATCAAATGCTGCCAGACAGGGTGTTCCTTAGCACCTCATTAAGGTAGTAGAAATCAAATGCTGCCAGACAGGGTGTTCCTTAGCACCCGCAGAATTTTTTTAAAATGCATAGATTTATAAAATTTCAAAGTTCAACTTTCAATTTTTCCAATGATTTGGACTTTCCCTACGAAAATTCCGAGACAAAAATTTTTCCAAGCGCATATATTTCAATGTTTTTCGGAGAGCGCATAGATTGTTTCTACCCGCGGTGCGGGTCAGAGAAACACCCTGCTGCCAGAGGAGCTATGGATGAAGGTATTCGCAACGTGCGTTTTGACTGAAAGCAATGATACCCAAAAAACTTTCCTCACGAAAGTTCCAATATCAGCATCAGTCTAATTCAGCACAACAGCTACATACCGAGGTCGTTCAATTTTCATTTTCAGTTTTTTTCGACTAATTTCCAAAAAAACATTTTGACTCTTCGAAAAACAAAAAAGTTCGAAAAAACCTTCGAATTTTTTTCAACCATTAGAAAAATTTTCGAAAAATCTCAAGATTTTTTGGTTTTCTGGTCGGGAACCTGCATGGTTTTTTATCAAATTTTATCATAAACTAGATCGATAATCTTCTAGAACCTCTTTAAAAAAAGGCAATCAATAACTGACCATGTTATCTGAGATGAAGAGAATCGCCACAGAGCACATGCCGAGTTGGTAGAATAGAATTGTAATATTCACTACGTACCTGCAAATGATTAGTTTCCTAGCCGATGCTAAACTATAAGTCAAAAGAAGTAACCGAGAAAAAAACATCAAGGTTTAGAAAATAGTGAACAATTTTCAAGAAACAGACTGACTACTTTGAGTAACTGAAAAAAAAAAATGCTCTCTTCTATGAAATATGATTGAACTATGTCACGGACAAAAACTATCCCAGGTAGCGGGATCGAACCTAGCCGTCTATTCAACTCTTACCGGAAGTGCGAGCACTTTACCACTACACCATCGACACCTTGCTCATACGTGTGTTGATGCTAAATGAGTTTATCAATGGTCTAACGTAGATGACAACTTGGAACTCCTTAAAATCCAATGATACTTACATTACTGCCTTGCTGTTATTCCGGAGAAAGCGGATGTCACTGTAGTCACAGACTTTCTTCGCAAAGTGACCGTAGTCCAACGCCGATCTTTCTGACCTTCAATCCATAAACGCATCTCAGGGAAAAATCTCTCATGAAACCCTCGTTTTGATGAACCTCACACTTCAAAACACTAAGATATCGAATTAACTCTAATCCTTGGCCAACGGTTACCGAAACTTGCCAAAAAATTTAAAACTACGGCTTCTAGAAGATGGCCTAAATAATGTGGAGGCGGATGAGAGGGTATACGGCAGGCAAAATCGAAAAATTGGAGAAAAAGAGGGAAAGAGACAGTTAAAAGGCAACAAGCGAGCCAAGAATGAGAGATACGTGCGAAAATATTGAAACCTTTTGGTAAGCGATGCCCTTGCCAACTTTTTAATAAACTGTCTCGTAAAATCAATAATATTTGCCTCTTCACTTAGAACACACCCATTTTTTGCTTCATTAAAAAAAATGTTTTTAAGACTCAGCCAATGCAAACTGTAGTTCTATAATATTAACTACAACTCCGAAACGACATCAAACATTCATTAAGCTATATCCATCTAAAATACTGAAAACTCATCGATAATTCTTAATCAATATACTGAATATATCAGAATAAGAATAGAATAACAGAGTAAAATACTGAAAAAATCAATCAATAACATCAATAATAAATTTAATGAATGAATAAATACTTTTTCGCCAGGTGCTGGGAAGATTTGACGAGGATGTGGTTCCCGTACCAGTTGAATCCGGCGATGACGAAAGAGAGCACGAAAGAGGTCTGAACGCAAAACTTCACCTCACCAATATCACCTTTACTATTCTTTTTTTCTGTGATCAAGTGTTTTATAATACGTCTCAAAAAAATTACACAGGCCCGCAAAAATCGGAATATAGCCTGAAAAAAGACCCGCGAGTGTCAATAGAAGGGCTTTTTTAAGAAAAAAGGAGTTTCATGTATAGCTTTGCTTATGAAAGCAGATACTCAACAAAGAGTAGGACTCAACCAATCAATATGACTTAACCAATCAATAGGACTCAACCAATCAATAGGACTCAACCAATCAATAGGACTCAACCAATCAATAGGACTCAACCAATCAATAGGACTTAACCAATCAATAGGACTCAACCAATCAATAGGACTCAACCAATCAATAGGACTCAACCAATCAATAGGACTCAACCAATCAATAGGACTCAACCAATCAATAGGACTTAACCAATCAATAGGACTCAACCAATCAATAGGACTTAACCAATCAATAGGACTCAACCAATCAATAGGACTCAACCAATCAATAGGACTCAACCAATCAATAGGACTCAACCAATCAATAGGACTCAACCAATCAATAGGACTCAACCAATCAATAGGACTTAACCAATCAATAGGACTCAACCAATCAATAGGACTCAACCAATCAATAGGACTCAACCAATCAATAGGACTTAACCAATCAATAGGACTCAACCAATCAATAGGACTCAGCCAATCAATAGGACTCAACCAATCAATAGGACTCAACCAATCAATAGGACTCAACCAATCAATAGGACTCAACCAATCAATAGGACTCAACCAATCAATAGGACTCAACCAATCAATAGGACTCAACCAATCAATAGGACTTAACCAATCAATAGGACTCAACCAATCAATAGGACTCAACCAATCAATAGGACTCAACCAATCAATAGGACTCAACCAATCAATAGGACTTAACCAATCAATAGGACTTAACCAATCAATAGGACTTAACCAATCAATAGGACTCAACCAATCAATAGGACTCAACCAGTCAATAGGACTTAACCAATCAATAGGACTCAACCAATCAATAGGACTCAACCAATCAATAGGACTCAACCAATCAATAGGACTCAACCAATCAATAGGACTTAACCAATCAATAGGACTCAACCAATCAATAGGACTCAACCAATCAATAGGACTCAACCAATCAATAGGACTCAACCAATCAATAGGACTCAACCAATCAATAGGACTCAACCAATCAATAGGACTCAACCAATCAATAGGACTTAACCAATCAATAGGACTCAACCAATCAATAGGACTCAACCAATCAATAGGACTCAACCAATCAATAGGACTCAACCAATCAATAGGACTCAACCAATCAATAGGACTTAACCAATCAATAGGAAATCAATAGGACTTAACCAATCAATAGGACTCAACCAATCAATAGGACTCAACCAATCAATAGGACTCAACCAATCAATAGGACTCAACCAATCAATAGGACTTAACCAATCAATAGGACTCAACCAATCAATAGGACT
This sequence comes from Allodiplogaster pararmata, assembly GCA_964056735.1. Classification (NCBI taxonomy): domain Eukaryota; kingdom Metazoa; phylum Nematoda; class Chromadorea; order Rhabditida; family Diplogasteridae; genus Allodiplogaster; species Allodiplogaster pararmata. Next base: position 35,734,838 of record OZ057403.1, read on the forward strand.
TAACCAATCAATAGGACTCAACCAATCAATAGGACTCAACCAATCAATAGGACTCAACCAATCAATAGGACTTAACCAATCAATAGGACTCAACCAATCAATAGGACTCAACCAATCAATAGGACTCAACCAATCAATAGGACTCAACCAATCAATAGGACTCAACCAATCAATAGGACTCAACCAATCAATAGGACTCAACCAATCAATAGGACTCAACCAATCAATAGGACTCAACCAATCAATAGGACTTAACCAATCAATAGGACTCAACCAATCAATAGGACTCAACCAATCAATAGGACTCAACCAATCAATAGGACTCAACCAATCAATAGGACTCAACCAATCAATAGGACTTAACCAATCAATAGGACTTAACCAATCAATAGGACTTAACCAATCAATAGGACTCAACCAATCAATAGGACTCAACCAGTCAATAGGACTTAACCAATCAATAGGACTCAACCAATCAATAGGACTCAACCAATCAATAGGACTCAACCAATCAATAGGACTCAACCAATCAATAGGACTTAACCAATCAATAGGACTCAACCAATCAATAGGACTCAACCAATCAATAGGACTCAACCAATCAATAGGACTCAACCAATCAATAGGACTTAACCAATCAATAGGACTCAACCAATCAATAGGACTCAACCAATCAATAGGACTCAACCAATCAATAGGACTCAACCAATCAATAGGACTCAACCAATCAATAGGACTCAACCAATCAATAGGACTTAACCAATCAATAGGACTCAACCAATAAATAGGACTCAACCAATCAATAGGACTCAACCAATCAATAGGACTTAACCAATCAATAGGACTCAACCAATCAATAGGACTCAACCAATCAATAGGACTTAACCAATCAATAGGACTCAACCAATCAATAGGACTCAACCAATCAATAGGACTCAACCAATCAATAGGACTCAACCAATCAATAGGACTCAACCAATCAATAGGACTCAACCAATCAATAGGACTCAACCAATCAATAGGACTCAACCAATCAATAGGACTCAACCAATCAATAGGACTCAACCAATCAATAGGACTCAACCAATCAATAGGACTCAACCAATCAATAGGACTCAACCAATCAATAGGACTTAACCAATCAATAGGACTCAACCAATCAATAGGACTCAACCAATCAATAGGACTCAACCAATCAATCCCTTCCTGTGATCATTCCACTCTCTGCATGCTTCCTTTGAGAAGGCGAGCGAGAAAGTCAAGGAAAAAGTAAGTAACGGAGTTTACAGAAAAAGGAAAAAGAAAGCTTTTTTTAAAGCTAATATTTCTCAACTTTTACTAAAGAGAATGATGCTCGTCTTTTACTAAAGAGAGAAATGCTCGTCTAAAAGTGAAAAGCAACCTGTTGCGGGTCTTTTGAAAGACCGCTACAAAAAAGTCATGTCCCTAGTAGAAAACGCTTTTGTGTGCGACTTATAGCGGGTACAGAAGCCCACTGTCAGTTGTTCAAGTTTTATTTGCTTATTCCTGATGTTGACCCATATCGACAACAACACTTGCTTCTTCAAAGGGAGGTCATCAAACCTTTTAAGATCCCAAACCTCATCGACTTACCAAGTTGCTTTTCTAACCCGGGCTGCGGGTGAAATCTGAACGCTATCCAAGAACAGCAAGTCAAACAAATTCTCTGTTCGTATGCGTTTTCCAATTTTTACGCAGATTATAAATCTTATTATTAGTTTTTTCTTGATCTATACGCTTCTTTGACGGGTGGTAATCAATACACAGCCTACAACTTACCCAAAGACCGCCAAGTTTCCAGGCATACGGTAGAGAAAAGCAGCCGGCATTGAACATGCTTTTCGAGAGGGTCAACACTGCACGCGTCGGCGAGATCACATCGCCCTTCAACAAAAAAGCACTTAGATCTTAAGCATTAATCGAACCAGCTGGGTTAGCGCATACGTTTTCAAGCCAAAAACGATCTACTTTCTCAGCTCCTTCGGTTCTATTTTAGTTTTTCTCTACTTCCCTTCCCATTCTTTTTAGCCTTTCCCAATCATTTTTCCAAACAGGGGTTAAATGTTTACCAGAATGATCTACATTCTCTTCTCCCTCCATTCTGTTTCACTTATTTTATTTCTCTTTTCACTCTTATTGTCTTTCCCCATTCTTTTTTCACTCGCTTGGCGTGTACAAAGATGCCTTAGACCGGCCTCATTTAACGCCTGGCTGGAACAGCGGTAGTTTTTTCTTCAATTTTTCGAGACTGCAAGTGACTTGTAGTTCTCAACTCTTATAGTTCTAATAACTTGGAGCTTTACCGTGTTTGATAATTATCTGTTTCCAAATCACTCGGCGCGTACAAAATTCCGGTCGACCAACCGGGTGTTTCTTTCACCCGCACTGCGGGTGAAAAAAATCGATGCGCTTTTCAAAAAGTCCGAAAAACATTCAAATCTATGCACTCGACAGAAGAAATTTTCGATTTTTACCTAGTAAAATTCCAAATCTTTGAAGAAAAAAATTCCAAACTCTTACAAATTCTGGGAATCTATGCGCTCGAGAAAAATTATGCGGGTGATAAGAAACATCCTGTCGACTAATCTCACTTGATAGCATTACTTTGGGTGTTCCTCTCTAACCCGTTCTGTGGGCGATTAATCCCAAAGCTTCTCTCTGAACCAAACTGCAAGTAGCACCAAAAACAAAGTGATAAGTCATTTCTGCTTGTATGGCATTCTCTATACTTTACTACATGCCATAGGTTAAATATGTCTTGATTTTTCAATAGGTCGATCGACTGTAGGCTGAAAGTTTCTCTTTTAACCATAGCTCACCAGGAAGTGCTAAAAAAAAAATTTCGGGCGGGCGACCGGGGGGAGTTCGCCGATTTGTATTTTTTGCGGGTGTGTTTTTTACACTTAAAAACCTATTTTTGGCGCCAAAATAAAAAATCTTTTTTGGCGCCAAATTCAAAAAAATTTTGCGTTTTGTTTTTTGAAAAGTAGAAAAGTTTTTTTCAATAAAAAAGGAGAAATTAAGTCATAAAACCTCTTTTTCAAAACCGCAAGTCCTCTCATAGAGAATCGCACTGACTGAAAAAAATGGGTTTAGGATACATCTTTCAATTAAAGAGTGTGATGATTGCAGGTTATTACAAGGAAGAGAACCTGAGAGGCAGTTGTGAGAAGGGCTTCTCTCTTCATTTCTCTTCCTTTCCTCTCCCTGTATTTTTTTGTCTTCTCTTCATTTCTCTTCCCTTCCTCTCCCTGTCTCTTTTTGGCTGACTATTCGTTTTCGTATTGCCCTACGCTTACCAATCTCCTGTCTCTACGGAACAGATCGAGATTGGGGTGTTAGGGTGAAGGAATTGAACGAGGAGCCTTTTTAAAAACAACTCTCTCTCCCTCTCCCTGTCTCTTTTTGGCTGACTCTATTCGTTTTCCTATCGCCCTGCGCTTACCAATCTCCTGTCTCTACGGAACAGATCGAGATTGGGGTGTTAGGGTGGAAGGAATTGAACGAGGAGCCTTTTTAAAAACAACTCTCTCTCCCTCTCTCTTTTTGGCTGACTCTATTCGTTTTCCTATTGCCCTGCGCTTACCAATCTCCTGTCTCTACGGAACAGATCGAGATTAGGGTGTTAGGGTGGAAGGAATTGAACGAGGAGTCTTTTTAAATCTATCTCTCTCTTTCTCTCCCTATCTCCCCCTATGTGAGTCTAAACGAATTGAATAAAATGATTTGAATAAAAACTTGTTTGCTCCAAAACATTCACCAGACAACTTAAATAAGTCATTAAATAAAACTTATTTCAAGACATTCCTCAGAATCTTCAAAAGATTTACAACATAATGTACAAATTGAGTTTTAAATAGACAATCTGTTTTGCGGAAAAAACTTTTTTGTATGCATTTGTCAGGTGATCGTTAAAACGAGACAAGAAAGCATCGGAAAGGAATGAGAAGATGCATGAATGAAAAAAATGTGAGAATTAATCACTTTCATATCGCATTGTTTCACCTGAAAAAAAGATGCCTGTACTCAATTCGCAACTGCATGAAATTGACTCCTCTCTCACTCTCTTTATCACTCTGTCTCTGCTCGTCTGTAGTAATTCAGCTCTGAATATTTCCCTTTTTCAAAACCCAAGTACATATATTTCGAATTGGATGAAAAATAAGGCGAAGAAAAAAAGAAGAGTGTTGCTGCTGCTGCTGCCCGCACACCGTTCTTCACCGCAATCCTCTCTCTCTTACTTTCTCACTCTCTTTATTCCTCCTTCTGTGTCTCGACTGTAGTAATCAAACTATGTAGTATTCGAACTAACAATTAGGTAAACACGGACCAAAAAAAAAAGAATCTGGAGCTGATAAAACATCGTTTTCTGCAACGACGACAGAATAATTGGACGTAGAAGTGGTTTTAAGTGAATTCTACAACCAAAAAACCCTAAGCGCATAGATTCGGGGATAGATTGTAAATCTCATAAAAAAGTTATGAGCGTTAGAAGCAGGGTGTTTCTTGCAACCCGCACTAAAAAAATTTGCGCATAGATTTTTGAATTCGCGCCAAGATTTTCATGCGCATAGATTAAAAAAATTGCGCGAAATTCAAATTTTCAAAAAAGCGCTAAAATTAATGTTGAACATTTAAATTTTGGCGACCTCCCCCCCCCCCGGTCGCCAAAACTTTGCCGCGCATAAAAAAACAAAAAAAAAAACATTTTTTTTGTGAAATTTGCGCCAAAAAACCGGGAAATTTTTTTTCGCGCGCATAGATTTGAATTTTTCGTAGTGCGCATAGATTTTCTTCTAACTCGCAGTGCGGGTTAGAGAAACACCCTGGTTAGAAGTCGAAAAATTGTACCAAAAAGTAGAGGTCTTTTTATGTAGATAATTCTTTTCGCTGTTACGAATATTTAATTTCTGGTTCAAATCTATGCTCAAATTTTCTTAAAAACCTAAATTTTCATGCAAAATTGAACTTCACTCCAATAAGTCAGTCTTCATCCAGTTATTGTCATTTCAAAATGTCACCCTCTAAATGTATGACGCTGCCGTTTTGATTTTTTGCCATAAAATTACTTTTCGATGATTTTTATTTGTTTTATGGCAGATTCTAGCAAAATAGCCTTATTTTATGGCGCTGCCATCAAAATAGCCTTACTTTATTGCGCTGCCATCAAAAATCAATTATTTTATTGCGCTGCCATCAAAAATCAATTATTTTATTGCGCTGCCATCAAAAAAATTGATTTTATGGTGAATGGCACAATTTCATTGAAAAGTTCCTTCATCATTCCACTCCCACTACACTAAAAGATCCCACTACACTATTTCGTCTATTTCGTGGCTATTCACCAAATTTAATAACAGAATCATATATCAACAAAGCGAGCAACCAATACGGACCGGGTTTGCACGAACGCTATACTATTTTCGATTCGCGATAGAGAAAATAGTACAGTACAGAAGTGTTTTGGTCGCCAGAAATGCATCTGAAAACTGGTAAATTTTACATGTTTCTGGGTGGTCTACGTGTAAAATTTACATGTGTTTCAAATGGATCAACTTTGAAAAAATTGAAACGCAGTTTTGTTCAGTTTTTTTACTGATTCTTTCTAGGGTCGGTAGCTACTAGTCTGGCGACCATACCGATCTACAAATTGAGAGTGAAGTTATAATTCATAAATTAATTCAAAATACGCGCCCGCCTATTCTTCATTTTACGTTAACATGCAACTCTCTCCCTTTTAACACACCATAAATCTATAATCATCATTTTCTTCCAATTTATATCGTTTATTTCTTCAACTCGTCAGTTCTATTTTTGTGATTATGTGTTTCTTCGTTGTATTGTGTGTTTTTTGAAACAATTCTTCAAATAGTTTTTATTATTACAAGTAATTATGTACACATTTATTATAAATTGTTCGATTTCAGGCGAAGGAAGACGCCGAAAGAGAAAGACGAAAGTGAAGACGTGAAGACAACGCAAGCAAGTTAGGTCAGTTGTATATTATTATCCAGAAAAATTTTTTTTCCGGGAATCGGGAGGGCGACCTAGTGAAATTTAGCAAGTTTGGTGAGCTATGCTTTTAACTCTACGAAACCGGTTGAGGCTGAGTTATGGCTAACGAAACGTTCTATTTTTGTAGAGGAGTGAAGATTTTTTTTCAATTCTAGCTGTGAAAACTATGATACATTAATTTTGAGTGAGGGAGAAGGTCCGTAGGTCGGTCGCCCTAGAATTTTTTTTGCCAATTGGCAGTTTACCTATGTTGCATGCAATCGCTGTCTTTCCAAAGCGCATCATTTCTTCAAAATCACAATTTTGATTTACACGCGGCTCGCTAGAATCAACCGGGAAATAGTTTATTTGATGGAGAAAGTTCGTTATTAGCATTGATTATTGTCTTTTAGCAGGGCTTTTTAGTGCATAAAAGAGATGTGGCTGTTAATTTGAAACTATTTCCTGTTTGTTGAACAAAGACTTACTAAATTTCACGAAGTTTTTTTTCGCTTTATAGCTCTCACAACCATCAAAAAACTGAGACCCTTTTTCCAGAAAGGTCTGTCTACAGCCGATCAAGTTTTTGACACCGGTCATCTGGTCTGCTGCAAATTCCGAAAGACCGTTTCTAGAGCAAGGGAATCTAAAATAATGATAAGGTTTCCGTTCTCTGCCTTTGACCTATAGCTCGCTTCTCATTATTCCAAACTCCCTCACTCGAAAAGCGGTCGTTTTCGTTGCTTTTTGACGCGAGTTACTATTGTTGAGCAATGTTTTCAATCTTTTACAGCATGCCGTGACTTTGACGACTACGGCCAAACCTGTCTGGTGACTCTTTCCACCAGAGCCCTTCCATCGTTGTCGTCGACTGAGTCCGCAACTACCGGTTCCGCTGCCTCCTCGGCCATCTGTCGACTTCTTACCCAACCCCTGAAAGACATGAATGTTTCAAAAGCCATGACTTTTAACGGGCGTGAATTATAAGACGAACGTTGCGCCCTGTGAAGCCAGGGTTATTTTCACGCAAATTAAACAAGTCTTGACCTTTCAGATGACTATTTCAAAAGAATGACTATATTCAAAAGTTACAAATGAGAATTGACGCAAGTTTTCAGACAAACACGGCAACTTCGTTAAACAAACATTGCAACTTCGTTAGCCGGAGTTGTTATTACGCAAAGCAAACAAATCACGATTTTCCGCAAGACGTCATGACTGTTTTTAGGTAATGATTTAAAATGGGACACGAAAACATGCGTCCAAAAAGGAGACAGAGGCCCGCCGAAAAAGAAAATTAGCCTAGAGAGAGACCCATGGATGGCAATAAAATGTCGTTTTATCAAGAGAAAATAGTGTTTCACGTGAAATTCTGCTCTCGTAATGTTAGCAGAGAACCGCGAAGTTGGGAATAGAGGCCCCCAAACAGAAAGTAGGACTTGACTTTCCCCCACAAACAGAAAGTAGGACTTGACTTTCCCCCACAAACAGAAAGTAGGACTTGACTTTCCCCCACAAACAGAAAGTAGGACTTGACTTTCCCCCACAAACGGAAAGTAGGACTTGACTTTCCCCACAAACAGAAAGTAGGACTTGACTTTCCCCCACAAACAGAAAGTAGGACTTGACTTTCCCCCACAAACAGAAAGTAGGACTTGATTTTCCCCCACAAACAGAAAGTAGGACTTGACTTTCCCCCACAACCAGGAAGTAGGACTTGACTTTCCCCCACAAACAGAAAGTAGGACTTGACTTTCCCCCACAAACAGAAAGTAGGACTTGACTTTCCCCCACAAACAGAAAGTAGGACTTGACTTTCCCCCACAAACAGACAGCAGGACTTGACTTTCACCCACAAACAGAAAGTAGGACTTGACTTTCCCCCACAAACAGAAAGTAGGACTTGACTTTCCCTCACAAACAGAAAGTAGGACTTGACTTTTCCCCACAAACAGAAAGTAGAACTTGACTTTCCCCCACAAACAGAAAGTAGGACATGACTTTCCCCCACAAACAGAAAGTAGGACTTGACTTTCCAACCCCTGGACACGAATTCTCACACACGTCGCGCATTCGTACGCAAGGGTTATCGTCAAGAAAAGTAACTAGCTTGTTCAACTCCAAGTACTAGGTGAGACAGTTTAAACTCCGCGCATTAGTACAAATCACAAACTGAAATTCTCGATGAGCTGCCAACTAGAAATCTATGAAGATGTTCCACCTAAAAACTCGTTCCGCAACCCAAAAAATAGTGTAAGAACAAATCAGTTAAAAGTCGTGAGAAATAAATTTCCTTTATCAGTGATGATAAGAAAAGAGCCACGCACAACGTTCTCATAGAAATAATGTCGCGAAAACACATAACAAATAAGAGTTATTTCTATTTGTTCGCATGCGCTAATTTCGAAATGAACTCTTTTATTGTTTGAATTATTTGAAAAATTGAAATTAGTTGCAGCCAAGATTAGATTATTTACTTGATCGCGCTTGATCAAAACTTTTTTAAAGATAATATCATTCAAATTTCTTATTATTTAAGCGTCAGTCTTGACAGGTTTAAGGCGGAAGACATCTATCGTATAATTATTCTATGTATTATTTCAAATGTCGCGGTCAGACACTAACGCGACGTCAACTTAAAAATGGCCTGGCTCAATTAATTAGTATTCTTTTTTCTTTTTTTATTTATTTTTTCTCTTTTTTTTTCTTACTTGTTCTCTTACTTTCTTTGTAAAAAGTTGGCTTTAATCTACTTTAGCCGTCCAAAGATTTTTTCTCAGAAAGAGATTTTGTTCATGAAAACTCCCTTCTCCTTAGGGCCCCCCTTCCCCCTTTCAAAACCCCCTTTCTCCTTAGGGCCCCCCTTCCCCCTTTTAGGGCCCATCTTCCCCCTCCACCCCTTAGGGCCCCTACCCCCCTTTGCTTAGGTAGGGCCCTCTTCCTCCCCCCTTTAGGGCCCCCCTCCCTTCCTTGCTTAGGTAAACCCCCCTCCCCCTCCCCCCTTTCCTTTCCCCAAAATTTATAAAGATAATTTAAAAAGAAAGGAAAAGAAAAAATAAAGAAAGAGAACAAGAAAGAAAAAATTGAGCCGGGCCGTTTTTAAGTTGAGGCCGTGTTTTAAGGCCGCGACGCGTTAGTGTCCTAGTGTTCCACACCCCGTCACACGATGGAGGAAGGAGGAATTAAGTTTGCACGCAATTTTTATTACTTCAAACGGTCCCGCCTTAAAGTGGCTAAAAAGGCGGCGGATTTGAAAATAATTTAAGAACACGCTGCGCGTGCGCTAGCGTGTTAATGAAAAATCGATAAGGGCCGTTTTTTCACTTTTTTGTTTGCGATTCGCAATGCATTGGGCAAGTACCAAATATATTAGTGCGGGCGCGAGTGCGTCTTACGTTCGTGCGCGACTGCGTCTCGCGTGATCGAGTGCGTCTCGCGTGCGTGCCTGCGCATCCTTATCAAAAATTTGCGGGCTGACCTAGTCTATCGAAAGTGGTCGTCTGACTGGGGGTGGTGTTCGGTGTTCGTAGTGCGCTTTGTTAAAGGCCAAATGTTAGAAAAAACACCGGATTGAATACACATGTTCTGCTCATAGGCGAACTACAAACTGGCAGATGTTTTTTTTGAATAAATATTACTGACGACCTACCAAACCTTCGAACTAACCTCTAGAAAAGACTTCCAAGAGCTTTCATAGATAAAAAATCTTTAAAAAATCTCTTTTTTTAATGAAAAGTTTATTAGCGAAAACTCAGTTCGAAGCAAGTTTTTTGAGACTACCTTATAAGAAGAGAATTTTTGTAATTCAATTTTTAATATCCAACTATCGAAATCAATACATATGCCAGCTATGGGTCAGACATAATCTGTCGAGGCACTTCTTGCGTTAAAAACCCCCCCTACCAGAGGTTCAATGGGTCAGATGAGAGTGGCATTTTTTGATACGTTCTCGCTAGCCTAAGCCGTACGGCCTCGTTAGCGTAAAACTTTTCTAAGCCTAAGCGTTATGACCCATTTTTCTAAGCCTAAGCGGAAAATGTTTAAAAAATTTTTGTAACTGTAAATAAGTCAGATGTATGACCCATTGAACCTCTGGTGGGGGGGGGTGGTTAAACGCAAGAAGTGTCTCTTTCGATTAAAAGGAAAAGCAAAAATATTATCAGAACGGTCAACTTTCTTTACAAAGCGGCTTCAAATTTTCAACGCGGATAATACCTTCATCAGACCGTTTTTTTCCCTGAATTTTTTTCGAAAACAGGAACAATAGCTCTATAGGATCTGCATTCGCAGAAAACTTGTCTAAATAGGCCTTTTTGGGGCGAGCTAGGGACCGAACGCGTAAGCAACCCCTTTTTGGGGCGAGCTAGGGACCGAACGCGTAAGCAACCTCAGTTACGGCGGAGGAAACTTGTTAGCAAGCTAAAAAAAAAAACTCTCAGCTTAAAAGAACATCGTTCAATAATAGTAATGATGATTAAAGTAATCGAAGGCGTATCATGATTAGTCAGGCTGATGTCATTTCGATAATAGACTTTCACAGAAAACTTTTCTGTCATCAATCGAGAAGATATCCCCAAGTGAGTTCAGCAAAAAAAGCTTTTTTGTCCTCGACTCCAAAAAACATTCTTCATTGACTTCCTTTATTTTTCGATAAATACACGAGGTCTTATTCGATCAAATTGGAATGTCTCTTCAATAACATTTAAGCCACATTAGTGAGTAAAAACTGGTCAGTGGTAGTTTTTTTGTTGAAAGACTTGAGCTTCTTTAATATTCAACGATGAAAATTCAGAGAAAATATTCCCTAAACATACATGGAAGTAATGATGAATAGCCTTTCGACTCAACATTCAACATCGCGCATTATAAAGGAATACCTCGTCTACCCAGCCGGAGACCTTCGGCGGGCAAACTACAACAACAACGCATTATAAAAAGAATGCATCCAACTACGAATAGAAAAATTATCGACAAGAAAAATACATTTCATGCTATTAAAAATATATAAAAAAATCTCTAGTGATCTTTAATTTAATCACTACTAAATTATTTCATCACTGATAACATCAATTTTGTAAGTATCAATCACCTTCTCTCGTTGTTGTTGTCTTGCCCATAGGTCCTGTCGAGGGGAGTCCTTTCGGGATAGGTTGGTAGTGAGGATCCTTTTGAGTCCGGAGAGATGTTTATTATACTGGCGCCTCGACTCGCCATTGAAAAGTATAGCGGAGTATCGGCTGATGTTTTGTCCGGTGGCATGCCCAGGCCGGTCCGGCATCGCCCTCCTTTGACGAGCTATACTACCCAGTTCTGGTCAACGGCGGGATTTCTCCCGCTACCTCCCAGCACGAATTCTTCGTAGGAAGGCGTCCCTCTATCCGCCACCTGAGGTCGCGCTCGATTCTGGACTGGATAACCCGGCTCCATCCGTGACAGGCTCTTAAGGCTGTAGAGTCACGAATGGCCACTGTTGCCAGTGTGTTTTGAGACCTTCTCTCGTTAACATCGTTAATGAAAAATATTATTTTATTTTGTTCATGTTCTATGTTAATTAAAGTCTCCGATATAAAAAAAAATTGCTCGTGGTATAAAAAATTATATAAAATCGGGTTTAAAATTGGCAGATTTATTGGTGAAGAAACAATGAGATGACGTCATGCATGACGTATTTTGCTATCGATCGTAAGAATGAAGATAATCATTGATGTTCATCAGAAATCGTTAGTACCAGTGTTTATCATTCGTAAGAATCAGAATAATCAGTCGGTATACATTTTAAACTATAGAAAAACTGAGACTCATCTCTCATCATCAAAAAATTAGTGCAATCGTTGGTAAAGAAACAATTCCATCATATTTTTGATTATCATCAAAAAAGTGGATATAATCAGTTGATTTCATCTGGAAGAGTTAATCAGTTGATATCATCTGGATAATCAGTTGATATCATCTGGATAATCAGTTGATATCATCTGGATAATCAGTTGATATCATCTGGATAATCAGTTGATATCATCTGGATAATCAGTTGATATCATCTGGATAATCAGTTGATTTCATCTGGAAGAGTTAATCAGTTGATATCATCTGGATAATCAGTTGATATCATCTGGATAATCAGTTGATATCATCTGGATAATCAGTTGATATCATCTGGAAGAGTTCCGAAAAATCCATGGTTATCATTCAAAATAATCAATATAATCATTCGCTGGAATACACTAGGCGACCATTGATGAACGTTGCCTTCACTTCCACATCCTCAGCGATTATGACGAAATCTGCATCCGCCCCTTCTTCCAATGCGCCTTTTTTGTGCGTTAATCCCATCAAAGCAGCTAGAATCACACATTTTCTACTTACTCGAAGTCATAAAGTCTCCATTTTCATGAAGAACTCATAGTCATCAAGTATTCCAAAAGTCATAGTCATCAAGTATTCCAAAAGTCATAGTCATCAAGTATTCCAAAAGTCATAGTCATCAAGTATTCCAAAAGTCATAGTCATCAAGTATTCCAAAAGTCATAGTCATCAAGTATTCCAAAATTCATAGTCATCAAGTATTCCAAAAGTCATAATCATCAAGTATTCCAAAAGTCATCTTCCAAAGTCAACAAGTATTACAAAAGTCATCAAAGACTGACATATTGTTGTATAACTTTCCGCGTGAAAACAATTAGATTCATGAAATATTCAAATTATATTTGTTTAAGTAGCCTTTTGTTTCAGTTCATAAAAACTTTTCGTGTGAGACGCCCGAATCAGAAATACTTTTTCCATATTAGTTTTTCAAAAAGCTTTTTCGCAGGACCGAATTGGAGGGAGCTATGTCAGAATACCATACATCATGAAGGGTTTACCGAATCACTTACTATGGCCGTTCTTCTCTATGGTTGCTCAATTCCATCTTTTCTGTTGAAGACACAACTCAATCAGGCTGTTTCAGGGGTTAAATGGAGCCGCCCTATTTGGGTTTACATGTATCCGCCGCTCAAAGTTTGTATGAAGGAAAAAGGGGAAAAAGAAGAGGGGATGAAGGAAGAAGGGTAAGAAAAGAGAGGGAGTTTTTTGTCAATAGTGTGTGTACATGTATCCGCCGACGCGACCGATCCGGTCACTATTTAACCCCTGGGCTGTTTCTTCCTACCAGCAGATATATATGTATATGTATGTCAAGATCTCTAATCATGAGGGAACGACAGGCCTCGAGAGAGGAGAAAAGAGCGTGTGATGTAAAGAGAGGATGCAGAAGATCAAGCATTTGTGTGACTAGCCTTTTTTGATAGCTCACAGATTTGCGCATAGATTTCAAACGCAGTGCGGGTTAGAGAAACACACTGGAAACAATGTTCTACGGCGGTAAGAATGGTCGGCACTTTTTGCGTTTAGTGCCCCCTCTACCAGAGGTTCCATTGGTCATACGTCTTAATTATTTACAGTTACAAAAAATTGTTTTTAAATTTAAAAAATTAATTTTTACATAAAAAAGCTTAGGCTGAGGAAAAAGTTTACGCTAACGAGACCGTATCAAAAAAATGGGCTTAGGTTAACGAGACCGTATCAAAAAATGCCACTCTCATCCAACCCAGTTGAACCTCTGGTAGGGGGGGGGGCACTAAACGCAAAAAGTGCCGAATGATCAGAGTATCTAATATCAAAGAACAGGTGAGACAGTTCAACCTTGAACTGTCTCACCCTTTTCCCCCATTCTCTTTCTTTGAGCGCGTTTGCTGGCTCAAAGATTTGAATGGCTATAAATCATTGAGTACGAGTTGAATCATCTCAATATCATTCCGCACTCTGCAACACACTATAAATCTTTGAGTGCGAGTTGAATCATCTCAATATCATTCCGCACTCTGCAACACACTATAAATCATTGAGTGCGAGTTGAATCATCTCAATGTCATTCCGCACTCTGCAACACACTATAAATCATTGAGTGCGAGTTGAATCATCTCAATATCATTCCGCACTCTGCAACACACTATAAATCCATTCAATCTTTGTTTGTAGTTTCATATCAGACTTAGAGGAAAAGTACACCTAAACTAACAAAACAACATATGAAAAAAAAATTTCTCTGAGAACATCCACAATATATGTATTCAGAGAAAAAAAGCCCTTTCATAGGCTACGCAAACTTTCGAGTTCAGCGTCGAAGAATCACAGAGATATGAAATAATGGATCGACTTTCTATTTTGTTAGAGGAGTCGACAGGGGTAAGAGCAAACAGTTCGATAAAATAAAATAAATGAAATCAAAAAGAGCTCCGCAGCATAGCTTACCAGGATGTGTTGAAAATTTCTTTTTTGGGCGGGTGACCGACCGACCCTGGCGATCGGAAAGCGAAGGGGGAGGGGGAATTAACCAAAAACTTGGTCTCTTTTCCATGTTCAATTGATCTTTTGTTTGCGTAGCACGGGTCGGAGTTCAATATTCGACATTTTATTCACTTAAGAACGTTTAGCTTTTTGAAAAGATCCTTTTATGCTATAATTTTTTTCACTTTAAAAAAATTTTTCTGGGGGACCGGGCGGACGACCGGGAGAAATTTAACAAGTTTGGTGAGCTATGCTCCGCAGCTATTTCAAAATTTATGAAGCGTTAGAATTCAATAAAAAAACACTAACAAAGGGAATTTTACTGATATTTTTCGAAATATTTTAATAAGAATACGAAAGAAAGACAGATACATAGAGAAAGAAAAATGAAGAAAGAGTAAGTTAGAGAAAGAAATACAGTTAGAGAGAAAAAGAAAGAGAGAGGAAAAGAAAGAATGAGTGAAGGGAACAGAGAAAGGGAAAGAGAGAGAAAGAAATAGAGAGAGGGTGAGAAAGAGAATGAGATACATATAGTAAAGTGATAGAAAGAAATGATAGTGAGAGAAAGAGAGAGGGATAAGAAAATGATAGTGAGAGAGAAAGAGAGAGAGGGAGAGAAATGAGACAAATGATAGTGAGAGAAAGAGAGAGGAATGAGAGAATGATAGTGAGAGAAAAAGAGAGAGAAAGAGAGCGAGGGAGAGGAATGAGAGAATGATAGTGAGAGAAAGAGAGAGGAATGAGAGAATGATAGTGAGAGAAAGAGAGAGAGAAAGAGAGAAGGATGAGAGAATGATAGTGAGAGAAAGAGAGAGAAAGAGAGAGGAATGAGAGAATGATAGTGAGAGAAAAAGAGAGAAAGAGGGAGAGGAATGAGAGAATGATAGTGAAAGAAAAAGAGAGAGAGAAAGAGAGAGAGGGAGAGGAATGAGAGATTGATAGTGAGAGAAAGAGAGGGAGAGAGAATGAGAGATTGATAGTGTGAGAAAGAGATAGAGCAATAGAGAGAGAGATTACCTGGTTTACGAGTTGCACAAGCGATAGCCTCTTGCAGAGAGCATTTGGCAGCTTTGACCAAATGTGCAATGCACAAAGGCATCGAAGCGACGCTGAAACGGCATGAATTCGAGACAGCAAAAACCATATAGGCAAAAAAAAAATTGAAAAGAGCTAAAAATTTATATCTTCATTCTTGACAGTTTCCCAATTTTTCTTATTTGAGTCAATGTCAGGCTGTTCTTCACCACCCACGAGAAAAAGTTGTAGATCAAAAAGGCTTATCATGATAGAACGCCAGATTTAGGTGAGAAAATAAGAGGGTTAATTACAGAATGAAACAGAGAATTCGTATCGCCGGCTTTTCCTGGGTAGCGTACAGAACGGCGCATATAATTCTTACACGCGTGGCGGGTTCGAGAATAGGTTTCTGTTGGTATAAGACTTCGAATGAAACTTCTCTTGCGGTAAATGTTACTTGAAAGTTTCTGTAGCCCGTTACAACAAAATCTACACTATGTGAAAACTATTTTCATATACATAGCACTTTAGCACTGAATAACAATGTGGTATAATGGTAACGCGCTTGCTTCTGGTTAGAGAAGGGATGGCTGGGTTCGAAGCCGCCCGGCGGACTAGCTTTTTACCGTGCGATGGTTAATTTTAACTACGTTTTCTTTTTTCGTAAAACATTCCCGAAATTTCGCACCGCGACAACTCGCACCCGGATTTCGCAATTGCATGATCTCTTTTCATTGCATGATCTCTGTTTTTCTCCAAAGTTTGCTGCTCCCTCATAATTAGTCTTATTTTTTTATCTAGATGCTTCTCGTGCAGTCTGGAGATCATTTCAAACTTCTACCTTCCGGCGGTGATATTCGTCCCCTCCACAGTCGCCAAGGAGCCCTTTTTGCATATCTTCTGCACCCCCAACACATGAATTCCGTCTTCCATGCCGAACGCTGCTATTGCATCCGTCACCTTAACGTGCATCATAGTTCCTTGCCTTTCCGCATCCCGACATTTCGCACCGCGACAACTCGCACCCGGATTTCACAATATTTTTCTCCAAAAGTCTAATTATGGGGCTGGTCGTTGTATATGGTCTCGTACTAAGCCGTACGGCTCGTTAGTGTAATCTTTACCTGAGACAAAGCAGAAATTCCAATGAAAAAATATGTACATGGTAATATTATGATAGTGAAATTTTGAGTGTGAGTTGTCATGGTGCGAAATGTCGCGATACCGTTCACCATATAATAGCAGCGGAAGTATTTGGCATGGACATCTTTTAAATTTGGAATGCTTTTTATTGAGAATGTTCATCATATCTCTACAAAGATGACTTGCAAGTGTTGAAAACTAGAAGAAACGCCCTTTTCTGAGCACTTGAGTTTTGAAAAAAAAAACAAACTGCAAAACAGCGCAAAAAACGGGAGATCTACTCAGTATTCTAGATTCGCCTGCCTAGAAAAAGGCCTTTTTCGAAATTCTCAGCACTGTTGGGGACCTATGTCAACAAAGGCTTGCGTCTATCTTTCGCAAAGTTTTTTCTGCGATTACGCGATACATGTGAAACGAATCACGCGATACATGTGAAACGAATCACGTGATACATGTGAACCGGATCACGTGATACATGTGAATCGAATCACGTGATACATGTGAATCGAATCACGTGATACATGTGAGTCGAATGAGGTGATACATGTGAATCGAATCACGTGATACATGTGAATCACACACTTTCAGTATCTCTTTGAAGTCTGTCAATCATTTAAACTTCTTTTTTTGAATCTAGATGCTTATTGGTAAGATACATCTGGCCAAGCAGCTACTGGAGTATAACTAGCAGTTCAAGTATAACTAGTTGAAAATTAACTCACAAGAATGAGTCCCTCAGGGCAAGTCCTGTACGCCATTCGCAGTGCGGAGTCGTGTGTGTGCACACCGTCGGCGATGATACCGTACCATGCGGGAGCGGCGATTGCCGTTGAGGAGAGGAGGCCAATCAGGCCCGGATCTCTATGATGATACTGTAAACAGATACAGGGTTAAATATATATTCAAACAATGTCTTACCCTTGGCGGCGGAATCCTTCGCGAATACACAATTATGCATCAACTGCAAAGCTCACCTTCACAAATTTTCTCTCGATCGATCTAAGGCGGGTGTCTAAAATAATGAAATTTTTTCTTTTGCTGTATTTCGCTTCTCATTATTCTAGGTTCCCCGCCCTATTGAGCGGTCGTTTTTCAAGTGATGCAGTTGAGTTGGGATAACCAGACAGTTCTGTTTTTCACCGGGATGAATACTTATCAAAAAAAATTTAAACAGCACTTTTTAAAATTACTTAGCAGCACGTTTTTTTTTCAGGACATTTTCAAATTGCTATCGTACTCAGTCCCCCCCCCCCCTTTCTAAGGTTCTCTCAAAAAATTTTGGTGATCTGAAGGGTTTTTTTCGGTAAGAAGCGTGCAGATACTGGTTTCCAAGTTTAAAACTTAGAATCTCGAGAATCTGATCTAACAGATTGCATGGCATTGAATAGATGCGTTATGCAGGAGGCGCCCGCATCGAAGGCCGCCTCACCGGCGGGAAGTGCTGCAGAAGAATGCCCCAGAGACACGACGATTCCGCGACTACGCAAAAACTTCACCGCCTGAAAGCAGAGACTAAGGTTTGAAACCGGCAGTGTTTATCGAACCTTTGCGCAAATCTATGCGCTCCCGAAGCAGGGATTATTTACTGTGTCGTAAAATGGTACAGAGACCTGCCTCAGGCGGCGTAACCATTATTGTACAGAGTACAATTCAATAATCCGACGTAATCATAGACCCGCCGAATTAGGTAATGTACCATATACAGAGGGCCGTCATCGTGGTGATGGACATGGGTATTTAACTCCTCTACTCAAGAAAGCTAAAGATAGAAATGCTCTGTTTGTCTGAATTCTCTCTTTTACATCATCCACTCTCGGATTCACTCAAAGGCCCGCCGTTTCCTCATGATTAGTCATCTTGATATACACGTTCACTCAAAGGCCCGCCGTTTCCTCATGATTAGTCATCTTGATATACACGTTCACTCAAAGGCCCGCCGTTTCCTCATGATTAGTCATCTTGATATACACGTTCACTCAAAGGCCCGCCGTTTCCTCATGATTAGTCATCTTGATATACACGTTCACTCAAAGGCCCGCCGTTTCCTCATGATTAGTCATCTTGATATACACGTTCACTCAAAGGCCCGCCGTTTCCTCATGATTAGTCATCTTGATATACACGTTCACTCAAAGGCCCGCCGTTTCCTCATGATTAGTCATCTTGATATACACGTTCACTCAAAGGCCCGCCGTTTCCTCATGATTAGTCATCTTGATATACACGTTCACTCAAAGGCCCGCCGTTTCCTCATGATTAGTCATCTTGATATACACGTTCACTCAAAGGCCCGCCGTTTCCTCATGATTAGTCATCTTGATATACACGTTCACTCAAAGGCCCGCCGTTTCCTCATGATTAGTCATCTTGATATACACGTTCTTTCTGTGGGTAAAAATAGACATCCTGGTAACCGTACCATCTATGTTGAAACATACATGTCCGCGCCGAAAATGATCAACTTTCCAATCAGTTTCAGTTCCCTTTTACTTATCTTTCAAGTCCTCTCTGATTATTTTAGCTTTATTCATCCCCTTTTCAACTCACAAGCATATCTACAACCGTACACATCTAAGCCTGAAAGAGATTTAAATCGATTGTAGATCAACGAAGGATTTTATTTAAACAATTGGAACTAACATAACTTTATTCATGTACGAGGAAATATTTTCAACTAAGAATCATTTGTTTTTCCCAGGTTAGAAGGTATTATGTCGGTCCGGGCGTTCATGTCCGGGCGTGGCATAGTGGTAGTGTGATAGACCATTGTGCGAAGAGTCCCGAGTTCGACTCCCACCCCGGACAGATCCACCCAAACCAAGGGAGTTAAGAAATGTTGGTAGTGCTCATGCACGAATCTGACTCTCCCCACTGCTGCTAATCACACTAGCAGTGATCTAGCAGGCAGCCACTGGTTCTACCAGGATAGGTCTGTCCTGCATCTCAGGGGAGCGCGTACCCTGCCGGGAGGCGGGAACAAGCGCGAGGAAGAAGAAGAAGAAGAAGAGAAGGTAATAATAATTGTAATATTAGTCTTTCTCAGAGCCTTTCCTAAATATTTTTTTTGAATTTTATCAAGAAAAATAATTCAGTTGCTTAAAAAAGGTTTTTGTTCTTGAATCTTAGAGCATCACTAAAAAAACTCATTAAACCCGAAATTTCTAAGCAAAAATTTCTCTGCTATTTTGAAAGAAATGATGGCAAAACATATAGAGTGATTTTCAGATGAGAAGCATACCAAAAAAGCACTTGTAAATTCACAAACAGAAATAAAAACCAGTTCAACCAACCTCGACTGATCCGGGCAACTCTGGGGCCAACGTTACAATGGCGATGTTCCGTGTATCCTTGTAGACATCCAGAATCGCTCCAGACGGATCAGGCAGCAATGTAGATCGGATGAACTTTTCCGGATGAGCACCTTTCTTGGAGACACATATGAACGGTCCCTCCACATGGCTACCTGATACAATGGAACAGACTGTGACTCAGTTGAAGATGAACTGGTTTTAGGAAAAAACAATATCAAATGCGAGGACAAAAAAAACAATGAATTACCGTATATGAAATTTGAAAAGCAGGGCATTTCTGCACTTTAAGGCCCCCTCTCCCAGAGGTTCCATGGCTCATTTACTTCTGACTCATTTACATTTTCGAAAAAATTATTTTTAAATTAAAAAAAGTTATTTTTACATTAAAAAAACTATTTTACATTAAAAACGCTTAGGCTTAGTAAAAGTTTACGCTAACGAGGCCGTACGGCTTAGGCTAACGAGACCGTATCAAGAAAATGACCCAATAACTGACCCATGGAACCTAAAGTGCAGAAGTGAGGGGGGCCTAAAGTGCAGAAGTTCCAAAAGCAGATAGTATCAACTGAAAGGCCTAAAAAGTATTGAATAGCGATGCCTGAAAAAAGAGAAATTCTTGCCAGGCCCGAAAATGAGAGCTAAGCTGCGAACCACTATCTTCAAAGCCAAAAAGGAAAATTCGAAAAATGTTACCGAGAATAGTTGCACCACCGGAGCCGCCAACACGTGGAGACAATAACGGGAGCACCTAGAACACACTTCGCTGCTCAGACCATCAATTAAACGTTCCTTTTCTAATTACGATCACACGATTGCCCTACTGGAACATCAACTGCCTTATTTGAACACATACAGTATTTTACAGAAAAGAATGCAGTGTTCCGAATATACGAACTGACAGAAGCAAATGTTTCGGGAGCGGAAGTGATCACTGTCGGAACGTAAGAAGTCACTCCGTTTTGTAGTAAACGCTTGGATAGCATATTGACTCCTTCTTGGTATGACTTAGAGTCACCTTTCCAAGTCGAGAAGTCGAAGCCATAGCCACCTTCATAGTCACCATCATTATTGATGTCCTTCGAAAGAAAGAAGATATTTGTCAAAATCAGAACCATTAACTTGGATGTCAATGAAGCCTGGGGCGATTATGAGTCCTTGGCAGTCAACCTGTACATCCGCCCTCACACGCTCATCGAAAAACACCTTTTCAGCGTTCACAATCTTGCCATTTCGAACCTTTCAATGAAAATCTTAATTTCACAAACTAAAAAATTAATTTAATTTTCTCTTTGGTTCTAGATATTATTAAAGCAACGATTATTAGTTGTCTTTCAATCTGTATGATTATTTAGACCGTCGTGTAAAAGAAGAACTGGTTTTTTCTCGCAATTCGAAGACGGTTCTCGGAAGGAAAAGTGTCCGAGTGTCCCAAATCCCAGGAGTACCCATAAATGGTCATGTATAATCAGCTCTCCTCGCAGCACGCGACAGTTGATGAGCTGCAGTAGAGACTCGCTGCTGAGTTCTCGCAGAATGTCGTGGGTGAAATGGACTTTTGCTTGCATTCTCTTCAACATTGAGAGTTTGATCAGTAGTTCTGATGATTAAATCGTCATCTAGAGTGCTGATGAGAAATCATCATTTGAAATGAGAAACAAGTGAGTTTTTAAATTTTGTTTCTACAAGCAAAACGCATTTTTCTCGTCTTTTTTCTGAAAGTACATGGTCTCAAGAATATTGAACCTTTTGGCGTAATCGGAAATATGCAATTGAAAAGGTAACAGCGCAAGAAATGTGCTCAATACTTTCATTAAATATAAATGAATCTTCATAATATAAACTATACAACATTATTGGGAGATGGTTGGGAGAAGAGAGGCTAAACAAAGAAAATGAGTGAATAATGATCCTCTTGTTTTTTTATTATCTTATCTTGTTATCACCTATCACCACAATGCGGTCATCTTACCAAGTGTGTTTTACATATTAACTTCGTCATTTAACAAATTTGCATAGTTTTGTTACACTTTTTGTTATATTCTTAAAATTATTGTTTAGTCATAGCCAATTTTTTGTTTATTTCCAATAGGATCCATTTGAACTGTTTATTTATGTGTAGAACAAAATACAAGGTTACTTGAGAAAGGGAGTGAAAAGTTTGGCGAGAGTCTATGCTTTCGCGGGAGATCAGAAAGAGGGTAAAAGAGAGTGATTGTGTGAGAGAGAGAAAAGAGTGAGTGATAAGCTCAGAGATAGAGAGAAAGTGAGATGAAGAGAGGAAAATAGAGATAGAGAGAGGGCTAAAGAGGGATTCAGTTGTAAGAAGGTGAACATCTGGTTGCAATATGCGAAAAAAGAGAGATGAGTTTTTCTGGAAGAGCTCTTCCTCTTTCTTTCAACTTTTCTTGTTCTCTTACTTCATTATATCACCTTTTTCTTCTGTAAAAGAACTGCACCTACTCCTCTCAGAATGTTGTTTCTGTCTGATTCAGAAAAAGGTTTATCGACCTCATAAACATGAATCAACAAACGAAAACATTCAGCACTTTGATATTACAATCTTCGTTTAAAAAACAAAAATTAATAACTTTATTTTTTAATTTTATTTTTTAAAATGCATTTTCTATTTTGAAAACAGGATTGAGCACATGAGAAAATCTGAACTGCTAGGCATAAAAAGCAGGAATATTCGTTAACATCGGAAGCAAAAAAAGGAATATTTAAAAGTATGTGCTGTTACAGCACTGCTGTGACTATTAATGAATTTCTTTCTTAATATTTAGTTTTTTTAACAAAACATAGTGCTTGAATTTTTCCTCTCTTCGTTTTTCATAATATGTACAACAAACTTGCAAGTTTTATAGGTGATTGACATATAATCAGTTAACTAACTAAACTTTTTTCATTCATACGACACACATAACCGTATTTCAAGATAAGAGAGATTAAAGTTTTTAATTAGACTAACTATCAAATATTGATGACTACATGTTGAGGAATCTCTTCTGGTCTCTTAACGTAAGAAGTTATGAATCACAAAAATTAGGACCCTACAAAGTCATCGCACGGCTTGGATCCTCGCAGAACTCTGCAAAAAAACTAGATTATTCGGGGATTTGTTTTCAGTTTAAAAGTTGACCGAGTCTCTTATTATCAGTTTACAAGTTGACCGAGTCTCTTGTTATCATGTCACTTATTATACAATCGGCAAAGAAAAGCATATCGCCTGTTGTTTCTCTTCGCGGTATTGGAGATAAGTGATCTCTTCTGATTCTGATAAGTGATCTCCTCTCTCCATAGATGGTGCAACATCTTTAAATTATCCTTCACAAATTTATTCTTCTTTTTCTCTTTGTTTCCATCTTTCTCTCTCTCTCTCTCGCTCTCTCTCTATTTCTCTATCTCTCTGTGTAGAACCTGTTTCACCCATCATCTTTCTCTATTTTCTGGTCTCTCTCTCTCTTAGTTCTCGTATCATCCTTCTTTTTTTCTTCTCTTCTCATTTTTCTGAGATGAATAATAAGCTAGCAAGCTTATCATAAACAAAGGATAACAACGGAATGCTTCATTAACGCCATAGTCGTGTGAAAGAGATAAGGGCGAGTCAGAGCAGAATAATAAGAGAGCCACAAGACATGACATGTCCTCTCTAGCTAGACAACAATGACAGAGAGGAGAGAGCGCACTGTTTGGGAGAGAGAAAGACAGAGAGCAAAAAAGATAGAGAGATAAGAGAGAGAAAGACGCAGAGATGAAAATGAGAGAAAGATAGGTAGAGAAGAAAGAGCAAGGAGAGAGAAAGATAGAGAAAAAGAGCTAGAAGAGAGATAGGAGAGGCATAGAAAAGACATATCATCAGCCCGAGAAAGCAATATGGGCACCAAAGCAGTGATAAACAACAGTTCATCTCGTTATATGTATATGTAGTGTAAGCTGAGAAGTCCGAACCGAATGATTGGTACCCCATTTGGTAGGTTGTATACTGGGGAGAAGAGAAGGGTGCCGGCATCAGGGACTGCACCATCCGGCCTCTCCACACATTGAAGGTCGCCTTAATTGAGTCACATCATGAACACTCTCATTTGTTGTACGATACTACGCACCGTTTCCAATATCGTACGAAACTGATAGAAGTCAGTCGAGAAGGGCTTCTATATTCAAAAGCCTCCATCATGAGAACTAGTTCCGACTCGGTCTTGTAATGATATGGGACAGCAATGCGACTCGGTCTTGTAATGATATGGGACAGCAATGCGACTCGGTCTTGTAATGATATGGGACAGCAATGTCTTCTCGGCGGTAAAGTGGTAATATCTCGATATAAGAGAATGTTCGGTGTTAGACCCCACCTTTTGAGCTTAATATTGTCTAGAAAATTGTCAACTCATTATTTATAGATTTTTTATATATTGTACTCTAATGCGAAGAACCTAAGGAAAGCATGTTTCAGGATAGTGGGTATCGAATATTGAATAACCACCTAGTAATTCAACAGATATTGTTCAGACTATCTTTTTGTCTCACCAAGTTGCCTGGTTCCGGAATGACAATGGTTGAATCTATAAAAAAAACTTATGATGCCAATAAAGTGTTCTCGACTTTTAAAAAATTTATCGCTAATTTAAAAATCTGAAGAAAAAAAGTTGAATTTTTTAAAGTTAAAATGTCTCTGACCTGCAAGCCAATTTCGTTGTTATCCGATGTAATGTCCGCGGGAAAAACCTTGCATTCATCTCTTTTCACCTTCAATTTCCATACCGTTTAGAATTTCAATTGGAAAATTTTGCTCGGCAGCAAAAGACATTTATTTTGCAGCTCCATTTTAAATTCAGTAAAATTAACAGCCTTCGTTTTTTTTTATAAAACGCTTTATTTTATTTGGTTATTTAAATTTTTCCATGCCAATATGCATAAATTGTATGTTCAACTTGAGGTTGATGAAGAAGAGAAAAGAAAACATATTCAAACCTGGCTGGTCACTCGTAGGAGATGGGAAAAAAGAACTTATCCGAAGTCATTAGAAAATAATCAATGGGAGATAGTAGGCTAAAAAATAAACTCACGGGAGATAGGAGAGAAAAACTACCGGGAAAAGTCAAAATTAGCTCGTGAGAGATGTGAGAAAGAACTTACCTGAAAAGCAAAAAGCGGGTAGACAGTTAACTAGTAAGAGATAGGACTCAATTGAAAACAATTCGAGCAACACAAAAGTTCATGGGAGATGGGAAGAAGAACTTACCTGAGGGGAGATGGGAACAGATACAGTTAACTCGTGGGAGATGGGGAGGGAGCTATCTGAGGAGAACTGGGTAGACAATAAACTGTTGGGAGATTGGAGGGAGAAGAAAGCAATCAATTGACGGGATGAGTGGAAACCTGGTCAAGAAAGCGGATGTAGTCTGTTGCGATTCGTAGCGTGTGAATCTTGCTGAGTTTGTCTGAAGGGAGAGAAGGGATAATGCGTCGGAGGGAAGCGAAGGCATCGTTTAGCTCCTGAAGTGAAAGTCATGATGGGGTCTCATAGTCCTTAAATAGTCATTGAATAGTCAATGAGAGTCATGATGGGGTCTCATAGTCCTTAAATAGTCATTGAATAGTCAATGAGAGTCATGATGGGGTCTCATAGTCCTTAAATAGTCATTGAATAGTCAATGAGAGTCATGATGGGGTCTCATAGTCCTTAAATAGTCATTGAATAGTCAAGAATTACTCTAATAGTCATTAAATACTTGGATAGTCGTGCAGTTTCGGAAAATAAAGTGGAGGGCTTGAAACTGCGCTTGAAAAATTTACAGAAATGCTTAAAAGTTACTATGACATTGGCCCGTATAGATTTTGAGAGTATAGGACTATTCATACTCTGAGAGTATAGGACTATTCATACTCTGAGAGTATAGGACTATTCATACTCTGAGAGTATAGGACTATTCATACTCTGAGAGTATAGGACTATTCATACTCTGAGAGTATAGGACTATTCATACTCTGAGAGTATAGGACTATTCATACTCTGAGAGTATAGGACTATTCATACTCTGAGAGTATAGGACTATTCATACTCTGAGAGTATAGGACTATTCATACTCTGAGAGTATAGGACTATTCATACTCTGAGAGTATAGGACTATTCATACTCTGAGAGTATAGGACTATTCATACTCTGAGAGTATAGGACTATTCATACTCTGAGAGTATAGGACTATTCATACTCTGAGAGTATAGGACTATTCATACTCTGAGAGTATAGGACTATTCATACTCTGAGAGTATAGGACTATTCATACTCTGAGAGTATAGGACTATTCATACTCTGAGAGTATAGGACTATTCATACTCTGAGAGTATAGGACTATTCATACTCTGAGAGTATAGGACTATTCATACTCTGAGAGTATAGGACTATTCATACTCTGAGAGTATAGGACTATTCATACTCTGAGAGTATAGGACTATTCATACTCTGAGAGTATAGGACTATTCATACTCTGAGAGTATAGGACTATTCATACTCTGAGAGTATAGGACTATTCATACTCTGAGAGTATAGGACTATTCATACTCTGAGAGTATAGGACTATTCATACTCTGAGAGTATAGGACTATTCATACTCTGAGAGTATAGGACTATTCATACTCTGAGAGTATAGGACTATTCATACTCTGAGAGTATAGGACTATTCATACTCTGAGAGTATAGGACTATTCATACTCTGAGAGTATAGGACTATTCATACTCTGAGAGTATAGGACTATTCATACTCTGAGAGTATAGGACTATTCATACTCTGAGAGTATAGGACTATTCATACTCTGAGAGTATAGGACTATTCATACTCTGAGAGTATAGGACTATTCATACTCTGAGAGTATAGGACTATTCATACTCTGAGAGTATAGGACTATTCATACTCTGAGAGTATAGGACTATTCATACTCTGAGAGTATAGGACTATTCATACTCTGAGAGTATAGGACTATTCATACTCTGAGAGTATAGGACTATTCATACTCTGAGAGTATAGGACTATTCATACTCTGAGAGTATAGGACTATTCATACTCTGAGAGTATAGGACTATTCATACTCTGAGAGTATAGGACTATTCATACTCTGAGAGTATAGGACTATTCATACTCTGAGAGTATAGGACTATTCATACTCTGAGAGTATAGGACTATTCATACTCTGAGAGTATAGGACTATTCATACTCTGAGAGTATAGGACTATTCATACTCTGAGAGTATAGGACTATTCATACTCTGAGAGTATAGGACTATTCATACTCTGAGAGTATAGGACTATTCATACTCTGAGAGTATAGGACTATTCATACTCTGAGAGTATAGGACTATTCATACTCTGAGAGTATAGGACTATTCATACTCTGAGAGTATAGGACTATTCATACTCTGAGAGTATAGGACTATTCATACTCTGAGAGTATAGGACTATTCATACTCTGAGAGTATAGGACTATTCATACTCTGAGAGTATAGGACTATTCATACTCTGAGAGTATAGGACTATTCATACTCTGAGAGTATAGGACTATTCATACTCTGAGAGTATAGGACTATTCATACTCTGAGAGTATAGGACTATTCATACTCTGAGAGTATAGGACTATTCATACTCTGAGAGTATAGGACTATTCATACTCTGAGAGTATAGGACTATTCATACTCTGAGAGTATAGGACTATTCATACTCTGAGAGTATAGGACTATTCATACTCTGAGAGTATAGGACTATTCATACTCTGAGAGTATAGGACTATTCATACTCTGAGAGTATAGGACTATTCATACTCTGAGAGTATAGGACTATTCATACTCTGAGAGTATAGGACTATTCATACTCTGAGAGTATAGGACTATTCATACTCTGAGAGTATAGGACTATTCATACTCTGAGAGTATAGGACTATTCATACTCTGAGAGTATAGGACTATTCATACTCTGAGAGTATAGGACTATTCATACTCTGAGAGTATAGGACTATTCATACTCTGAGAGTATAGGACTATTCATACTCTGAGAGTATAGGACTATTCATACTCTGAGAGTATAGGACTATTCATACTCTGAGAGTATAGGACTATTCATACTCTGAGAGTATAGGACTATTCATACTCTGAGAGTATAGGACTATTCATACTCTGAGAGTATAGGACTATTCATACTCTGAGAGTATAGGACTATTCATACTCTGAGAGTATAGGACTATTCATACTCTGAGAGTATAGGACTATTCATACTCTGAGAGTATAGGACTATTCATACTCTATATATGAGACTGTGCATAATTGAACATTTTGTAAGCCTGTATAGGAATGCTTTCAAATGCATTTGGACTTTTTTACAAGAAATGTTCAGACACACTCCTACAGTCGTAGGCTATTTAACCTCTCAAGATAACACTCAATGTTTTATTATTTAAAAAATTTCTTTTCGACATTGAGCGGTCGTATTGTATTGTACATTAATGCGTCAAACACACACACACCACACTAATACCAAAAAGATAGGAAATGATAGGAAAAAGACGTGCCGCGCCTTAGATTTCACCATAAAAAAGTTCGTAATAGTGTGCTCATGAGGTAGTTCACACTAGTGCGAGCTATTTCATAAAATCTTCAGTGTTATTATAACTGATAAACGTCGAATTGCCACTAAAGCAACCAGTATAGCGCTGAGTTGATGTTAGCGGTTACTTCAACATAGTGAAATTGAAGGCGCGGCTGCTATGCAACATGAAAAGCGTGATGGAAAACAAGAAGCTTATCTGTGCTTAAAACGCTTAAAACAAGAAGTCTTATCATATTGGTAATGTGCTAGACTATTGCGCGAAGGGTCCAAAGTTCGACCCCCCATACCGGGCAAACTCACCAGAATCAAGGGGTTTAAGAAAGGCTCGTAGTGCTTACCTCAATATGACTCCCAGTAATGCTGCTTTACATATACTGTATTAGTGATCCAGGGATCAACCATTAGTTCTAGCCTGAGATAGGCCGTATCTCGTCTTGAGAAAGCATGCAAACAAACGCGGGACGAAAATAATAAGATGATTATTAGATATATTTAATATTTAGCAGGAAGTAATCGACTTACAAGTACTACCATCCTTGCTACATAGTTCCATCGTTTGAAGCAAGAAGGACTGGAATGTATCGACTCTTTGCTTTTATCGTAAGCATTGAACGTTTCATTTTTAACATTAAAATTGACCATCGGTCAAACGACTGGCTGCGAGACCGAACATGGGTGAAGTGTGTGATCCAGGAATGCGTGAAGAGTAAATGACACTGGTGCGCGCGGATAGCAGGAATGCCAGACTGCAGATGGGCCAAGGCTGTGACAGAATGGCACCTCAGAGGGCCCAAGCTAAAAAGTGCAATCCAGGACGAAGATGTAGAGACGAGTTCATGCAATGCGTTGGAGCCGAGTTTTTGAGGAAAACCCGAAACAGAGAAGAAACCAATGATATTGATTGATAACAAAGCGTTTGAGTTGAATTGAATTGATTAAAATTGACATTCTCTATCACCAAAGGTGGTTTGTCAAAAACCATCTCTCACAATATCGGACCTTTGAGTTCTTTTAAGAAAAAATTTTTTTATGATTTACTTCTGGACTCGTTTCGCTTTTCAATTCAATCGCCTCGGGGTATCTCCGGTGATAGTTCTGTTACTCCTCCTCTCTATTTCTATCTACATATTTCAATCTTTCTCTGTCTCACTCGGTTTCGGTCTCTCTCTATCCATATCCCTCGTCTTTTCCCCTCTCTCTCTCTCTCTCTCTCTCTCTCTCTCTCTCTCTTTCACTCTCTCTCTATCTCTCTCTCTCTTCTAATCCCTCTCCTTCTATCTCCTTCTCTCTCTTTCTCTCTCTATATCACTCGTTCTATCTCCTCTCTCTCTTTCTCTCCATATCACTCTCCTTGATCCTGTTTTTCTCTTTCTTTATATCTCTCCCTCTACTTGTGTCTCCTCTACTGCCTTTCTCTCGTGTTCTATTGAAGTTTCAACACTCTTTTGCTTTCTTCCCAGCTCAACTCTTCTCTAAAACGAATCGTTTACGATAGTCGTAGCCGTAAAGAGTGCGAAAGAGTAATGAGAGGGTACGGTAACGATGGGATCTGGTGCTTATAGAGCAGACATTGGGTCAGCATTCAACACAATTCGGCTTCTCATTAGGAGTTCAGCATTACGTTAATCAGCCTATGGTAATTTGAAGGGTGGGGGAGAGCTAATCGTTCTCATTAGCTGCTCAAATCATACTTTTTAAAAAAAAACAGCAGAAAAAAGTTAAAAATCGCTATCAAAATCTCAAAGGTCAAAAACTAAATACGGAGCAAATAATGTTCCGCGAGGTCCTTACTTTATTCTCGATCTTACATTTTCCTTTCTTCTTTTACGGAACACTCGCTCACCTTCTTTCTCTTGTCTTTACAATTCTTGTTAAAAGGTTTTTTCTCATATCAAAGAAAAGTTTTTTTTTCACTTACATTAAGATCCATTTCTTGTAATACGGTCTTCTGTTCTTCTTTTGGTCACAGCCCAGCCCAGCACGGTCTTCTCCTTAGTTGTTTCTCTCTCTCTCTCTCTCTCTCTCTCTCTCTCTCTCTCTCTCTCTCTCTCTCTCTCTCTCTCTCTCTCTCTCTCTCTCTCTCTCTCTCTCTCTCTCTCCATTTTACTTTCGCTCGAGAGAGGACTCTCTCTTTTTCATTCTCTCTCTATGCTCAATCCTCTGTGCTCTCCCTCTTTCTTCTGGTTTTCAGCCTAGTGTTTCACTCAGAATAGCGGATGACTCTTCTCGTACTTGCTTCTAAAACAAACTTAGCCATCTCTCTCCTTCAATGATTCACACTCTGTTCCAATCACTCACAGGTGCGCCTTGCATCATACCATCACAAAAACACGCTCTGAAGATGGAAAAGCTAGGTCTTTGGAAATAGAGGACCCAGGACCTTTAGCCATATTTGACTTGAACTGTTACGTAACATTATAACATCTTTCCGAATGGGTCTTCTTAGAACAGTTGCCTCGTAAATTTTTTAAAATTCTCCTAGAAGAAAAGACCACGTGATTTGTTTTATCTCAAACTTTCTCGATTGGAAGAGTCTGTAAGTTTAAGAGAACTCATATTTAGACCATCTCACTTTCCATCACCTTCACTGAATTCACTTTTTTTTTGTGACAGTGTCATCTGTTTCGTCACTCAACATGATGTTTTGTTTCAAGCGAAATAAAGAATTGAAAAAACCCTCGGAATCATATTCTCGAAATATCAAATAATGAAATGATTTTTTTTTGAGGATTGAAGTGCTCGACTGCGGTTGAATAGATTATATATTTGAGGTCTAAACTAAATTTACAAATTACAATGACTAAATCTTGAGCTTTATCGGTATCGATTAACGACAATTGATTTTTCAATTTCCTATCTTCGAAGTGTAGTTTTTAACCCGATAATGAATCCAATAGGCCCGTCAAAGCCAAATAGGCCTTAACAGGCTGAAAAACAGTCTTACCCTAGTTCGTTGTCTCTCCCTTTTGTTGGCACAAACACGCTGGATGAGGGCGTCAGATTCGTTCCGCTGTGGCCTCCGGCTCATTCTTCGAGTCTTCTCTTCGAATATTCGTTGTCCGGCTATTTCTTTTTTCTTCTCTCTACCTCCACCCATTCACGCTGGAATCAATTGTCGTGAAACAACGCATGACCAAAAAGAAACGCGCTCGAAGAAGAAACTCTTTCGGCGGAATATACTTCTAGTGCGCTGAATTCAGCACTAGCTTTCCATCGAAAAACTTGTCGAAAATTTTCAGTAAAAAAGGGTCAAGCTTCCCACAATATTATAGCAAAACTCTTGATCACACTTTGGCACACAATACTACATATAAGAGTCGATTCATAGTATGATAATAATAAGAATCATGCATATTATGTGAACTGAAAATATATGTGCATTGTCTGGCGCGTATTAATAATGGGTTCTCGGCAGTACAGTAACGCATTTGCACTTCCGTCTTAAGAAAAAGAGATGACTACGTTCGATTTCCCATCTTGGACTATCTTCTGTTCTAGTGACAGTTTAGTAAATTTTTTTATCAATAGTCAAACATTTATTGAAAATATTCAAAAAATGATCTAGAACATGGGGTTTAAATGACTTCAGATACACTGGATGGTTCAAATGACTTCAGATACACTGGATGGTTCAAATGACTTCAGATACACTGGATGGTTCAAATGACTTCAGATACACTGGATGAACACGAAAGCTAATGGAATCTACAGAGAGAAAAAGGAAGGCATAGGATGAAGAAGTAAATCGGCTAAGATTCAACATCGAGCGACTATATCCGAGTTGATTCTCTCTCATTCTATTTCTTTGTCTCTCGTTGACTCTCGCTTTCTTTCTTTTTTCTCTTCTCCTTCTCTCTCTTTTTCTCTACACCTCTCCCTTCCTTTCCGATTCTCTCTATCACTGTTTCTCTCTCATCTCTTGCTTTTTCTTTTTTATTTATCATCTCTGGCCTTTCTCTTTTCTCAACTTCTTTAAGCCCCCGCCCACTTCTATTCCTTTAACTTCTCTTCTTTGCGTAGTTTTTACTGGTCCCATCCTTCTTCCACGGCTTCTCCTACCCGCCTCAGTCCTCTTTCAGTTGAAGCGTCGTCTTGAAAAGTTACTTGCTATTTTTGCCTCACTCCCTCTAATTCTCTTTATCTCCCTAACTATTTCCCTCGCTTGATTTTTTAAACCCTTTCTTCTCTTTATTGCGCTCTCCTTCTCTCTCGCTCTCTTTCTCTCTCTCTCTCTCTCTCTCTCTCTCTCTCTCTCTCGCTCTCTCTCTCTCTCTCTCTCTCTCTCTCTCTCTCTCTCTCTCTCTCTCTCTCTCTCTCTCTCTCTCTCTCTCCTTCCCTCGTCACCCATTAACACGGTCTATCTGTTTTTATTCTCTGTATTTCTTTTGTCTATTTCAATTTCCGCTTTTCTCTTTCTTTCTCTCTCTCTCTCTTTCTCTTTTTCTCTCTCTCTTTCTCTCTCTCTCTCTCTTTCTCTCTCTCTATCTCTCTCTCTCTTTCTCTCTCTCTCTTTCTCTCTCTCTTTCTCTCTCTCTATCTCTATACCTCTCTCTCTTTCTCTCTCTCTCTCTCTCTTTCTCTCTCTCTTTCTCTCTCTCTCTTTCTCTCTCTCTCTCTTTCTCTCTCTCTATATCTCTCTCTCTCTTTCTTTCTCTCTTTGTCTGTAACTTCGTAACCTCCGAACTTCCAAATGGTTTAACCTATTCATTACATTTTTCTGAAATTTTTTGTGGCTTGTTTCTCTTCTTTACAACATTACAATTTTGTGGAAGAATAAAACAACTCAGGTCTTTGGCTAATAATCTCATGAATGCCAAAAATACGTTTATTGCGAGCCCAAAATTGTATCAAGGAATGATAACGAGTTTAGAGAATAACGAGTTTTCTAATTGTTTTCATTCTTCTCCTTTTTTTTCCTTTCATTTCCATGTGTTGTCCCTTTTTAAAGAATGTATGAATAAATAAAATGAAATAAATAAATGATGACATTCTGTGAGATCATAGAAAGAAGTGAAGACAAAGACAGGAGACTATTCGGATGTACTAGAAGAGCACGACATCGATACTGCTCAGAAATATAAGTGTGATTGAAAATGAATAAAAACTCACGTTCAGATAAGTGAGAACTGATAAAATTTTACTAACAGTAAAGAGTGATCATGCCTTTCTGGCACCTGGAGAGGAATAAAAGGAGTAGAGAAATAGTGAGAGAGAGAAAGAGAGAAATAGAGAGAGAACTAGATAGACAGAGAAAGAGAGAATGAGAGAGAGAGAGAAAGAGAGAAGGGGAGAGAGAGACAGTAAAAACGAAAAAGAGTGAGAAAAAAAATAATAGTAAGGAGAAAAGAGGGAAAAGCAGGACATCAAAATACAGTAGAAATGAAAAAATTTCCAATATCTGTAGGAATATTGGATAAACTCATAATAAAATTCTGTCAACGTAAGCACTCTAACCGGCAGTTCAGGTTCAAGTTAGACCGCTTCATTACCGATGTGATGGAAATCGAAGCGCCATCGATCAACCGATACCATTTCATCGACTATTCAATCGATTATTATGATCGATTATTCAATAACAAGAGTTTGTTCTCCGTTCTTTCAAAGACTGCATGAAAACAAATAGTAATTGAACTGTCGATAATATTCTGGACGATACCGCTTAACGCGGATCAAAACCTGCTTGTCACCATAATTCTCCATTTAGGGAGAAGTGAATCACGAAATTCGACCACTGTCTGTCTTTTCAGAAAGAAAGAGATCTGACCAGCAGTATTGAATAATACTTGGGCTAACTCTAAGGTCTTTGCGGCCCATGAAGGTGATGGCCCATGAAGAACTTTGTTGACTATGAAGATGATTGAATCAACTGATGGGTTTTAAGACTCCTAGCAAAAAGGTAGAGCTCTTAACTTTATTCTTTTCATAAATTGCCTCCTTGTTCTCTACCCTGACACTCGCTTTCTTTCATTTCCCTCCTTCTTTCAAAGTCTTTTCAACTATACTCAATTGATTTATGCTTCATCTGGAAAGTTCGGTTTCGGCACGAAGGCGGTATTAGAAAAAGAGGTACAGGAAAGTAAAAGAAACGGCGCAAAAAGAGACGGGGCATTGAAGCTTTGAAAAACTGATTTTCCTGAACAAGATTTGATAATAGGAACGCGCTTTTTTGAGCAAGAAATTTTTTGTGTGTTTTTTTGAACCAACTAATTTAGGATTTAAAAAGATTGGCGGCAGCAAGGAAATAACAAATCTTTCACTTCGGTGCAAGAATTTTTTCTGCACTAACTGAGTACCGTAACTTACCTACAAAACAGGATGTAGGTCTTATTACAGTAATTATTATTACAGTAAGGTTTATTACAGTAAGGGTTAGAGGGGGATTTTCTTTCTTTAACTGTTACTATTCTTTGGGTTCTTCAACCCATGATAAATTGGCATCCATCATAAAAGACATGTTTTTATTGCTTTTTCGGGTTCAGGAAGTAACAAATCAAATATTCCTTTACCGTAACAGCTGGCTGTTGAGAGTCGCGGCTTTCGCTCTTCCTATCGCTTTTCTCATCTTGAAATTCTACCGTACTTGAATCATTCAATAAACAACGGAATTATTTCATACTCTCTTTATTCATATGTTCATTCCCTTTTGAACCTCTTCTCCTTGGTCTGTGGAAACCTGGTAAAACACCTTCTTACCCTTTTTAACCAATATACCAATTAAAACCAAGTTTTCGATTGAAAAGTAAATAAGAGATGCGTTTTATGGTCTAAATTTTATTATGTTTGCTTCTAATTAGTCTGATAAGTGCTCATGATGTGTATTAATTTGATGCATCTCTGAAAATTAATGCGAATTTACTTTGAAAAGAAGTACATCAACAAATCAACAAGCAACAAAAATGATATGGCATAAGGTGTTGATATCGCTTCGGGTATATGGCATTGATCATGAATTTAAAAGGAATAATTCCGAAAAACAGCCCTCCCTCGAACGTGTGAAGTGTTAAAAATATTTTTTGATTTGCGTTTTCGAACTTTTTCTCAATTTTTTTCTTTATTTCTTTTTTAGTTTCATTTCCTTCTGTATTTCTCTTCCCCTCTTTCTCTTGTTCCTCGTCGTGCCTCATCTCTAACTAGACCTGTTAAGATAGACATTCGCTATATGCATTTTTTTCAAGAAGCAACTAAGTATACTAAATACTAATAAAAACTTTCAAAATGTTCTCAACTCATAACTTTGTCATTCTACTGTTCTTCAAATGGCGTTCCTTGCTTTATAATACTAATCGCTTGACAGTGTGCTGCCAACGTATTCTTCTATCACATCGGCAACTTGAATTGAGATTAATAGCAAACATTGATAACTCAAGTTTACATTTGACAATTGACATTAAATTGTCAGCTTGGACCGCTTGTCTCTCTCTTCACGCTGTCATCGGCCGTGGACGGAGGAGACCCATAT
>OZ057403.1:35770897-35909564 GCA_964056735.1 Allodiplogaster pararmata
CTATTTTCGTGAAACGTCTACCTATTTTTACAAACATGTCTAATATGGCAGCTTTTTGTATAAAACCTATACTTTACTATGGTTAGTTTGGATGGGAATAATTGCCTCATTTCATAGTTGATTAGAGTGATAAAGGGTGTTCTATTATTTGCAGTTAACCTTCTTAATGATAAGTTGGTCCCTAATCTAATTACTCTTTGTAATAATGAAGTGATAACTTAGCTATTTAGTTGCTCTTTAGAATGATAAACTGTTTTTTACGCATGTATTTTTTTAGTTTCTCTCTAAAATCATTTTTTGTCTTATTTCAAGTTGATACTTTTTAGATAAATATACTGTTACATTAACTAGTCTAAATGATTAACTATTTTATTCCCTAATTACTATTCGCAATGGTTAATAAAGTATACTTGGGAAAGAAGAGCATGGCCTGCAAATGAAGCAGCTCTCTCTTGGTGAGTGTCCTCGATTGCTTCAGCTGCGACTTGACAAAGTTCATCATCGCCTGTCGCAAAATGCGCCAAGGAATCGCTTTCTGGGGCTCGGAGCCATCCTGAAAGCTTCTAATGAATCATTAATTAGAACATGTTGAAAACTTCCGATTCCTTCAGTAAGAATTCTTCCAATATTTCAACAACAACAACAAAAATTCAAGATGAAATTTCCATTAAGCCTTTCATATTGAATAAAGGTCTACATTATAAAAGAGAGTTAATGGAGGCTGAATCGGTAGAGCACTAGACTATCAGTATTAAATCCTGCCAGCCGCGGGTTCGGTTTTACCGGCAAAAGAGGGATTGTTTCTCTACCTCCGCTCTTCTTTTCTCGACTGAACAGCATTTTTTTAGATTCGCACACACTTTTCCAACCTATCCAATTCTCAGTCGTCCGTGTGATGTTCTGATACATATCTTGGACTCTTCGGAGTTTTGACTTCAAAACATTGAGCGCTTCGCCTAGCTCCAAGAAGGTTTTATCATGTCTATTTTCCGTCATTACGACCAATTTAATGGAGACTATAATCAATTTATTTTTTTAGCGATAAAAATACTAATCAATAATTTAATCAATCAATCAATCAATTAATTAATTAACCAATCAATCAATAAATCTATCAATCAGTCAAAAAACTCTCGAATGCATAAGGAACTAAGCGCTTGTGATGTACTAGCGTCTCCTTAAGTTGCAAACATACCGCGTACTCTTTGTCGAGCAGTCGACTCCACACAATGGAGTAGAGAAGAGGCTCCGTTTGGTCATTTGTGATGGCGATGAGAAAAGGAAGTGACTGAATCGTCTGCAATCGACTGACTGTGAGAGACGGTCAACAGTGAATGGTGTTGGAGTGTCATTTAGACAGCTCTGTGTCATCGTCATAAAAAAACTCGAGTTCGAATGACATATGACATCAATTTTCCTATGAAATCTTCAGAATTTATGATGTTCGACTGAACATGATGTGTTAGCCTTTTTTATCAATTGCTTATTTAGATAATTTAAAAGCCGTGAGCCCTGCCTAAAACAAGATATTAGTGAACTACCACGCATTCAAAAGCAATGTTTACGAGAAGGAATCGAATCCAGCCGTAACTCTCACACTGTAATTCTCACCAGGGGTAGAGTGTGTTACCACAACACTGATGAATGAATGAATGAATGAATGAATGAATGAATGAATAAATGAATAAATGAATGAATGAATGAATATTATTTTTAGCCTCAACCAAAAACAATTTTCTCAGTGGAATGTATCAATGAATAAGTATTTTTTAACCTAAAATGAATGAATGGATAGATTTTTCCCAAATAATGAAGGAATAAATGAATTAACTTACATGTTCTACTATTAGCGTATTGTCTATATTGATCCCAATCTCGCATTGGATAGCGTATCGGGTGGCCAATTGACGTCGATCCACCATTGAATTCAAAGTGACCCCCTGGAAAATTTCACACTGATGTAAATGAGATCCACATTAAATTGTTCACTATGTGATAAATCAGATCATCAGAGATATAAACTTTTTAGTGTTTAATATAGGATTCATTATAGTAAACATACTGAGAAAAACAGTTTTTCTTTTGAAGACGGTACAGAATAAGAATTCCATCAAGATAACGTTCTTTGGGAAAAAAATCTAAAAGTGAAAAAAGAATTTAAAAAATTAAATCGTCAAGAGACTTACCATTTCTGGAAAGTTTGCACAAATCACTCCGTTCTCGTACTTGAGCGATGTCGTTCGCGCGTCCTGCTTCTGTTCACCGTATTTAGCAAGGAGAACATAACTGCAGCAAGGAGAACATAACTGCAGCAAGGAGAACATAACTGCAGCAAATAACACCTCTTTTCTGGTAGAAATGTCACTATTAATTTTTCCGCTTTCACAACAATGTTTTCAAAAGATTCAAAGACGCAGTTCACAGCCAAAGGATAACAGTCCTGAAGTCCAAAAATCTGGAATTTCTAATTACATAACTCCCTAGAAAGAAAATCGATTTCACTCCGGAATCATTCTGCAATGAACTGGAGAATAGACCTCGTGCAGGAAACTCTGAGCACCCGTATTGGTGAACGGGGGCCGAATCTGAGACCTCTAGCTCCCCTCAGTTAGTGAACTGGGTTCAAACATGCGACCTATCGTTCATACCTGTTGGTGAACAAGGACTGAACCTGAAAGCGAAAACTCTGACACTTAAGCGACAGCTCAATCAACTTTTCAAAAACACTTGCCCTTTACCTTTTTTAGACGAGTAATCGATATTATGATAAATTTGAGATGGTTAATCGATAATCTAACGAGTGGTTATCAGGAGCGGATTGACTAGCGAGCAGCTTGCCATCCGCGGTGACTGTGGCGCCCGATCGATCGGCTGACTTGGAAGCTGAAGTGCCCTCTCGTTGGGTGAGGATCATCCTGCCGGCCACCTGCCTGGAGACTCTTCTTGGTTGTTTTGTTGTGGTTTCATTCAGCAATAACTAATCCCAAGCAACGAACATTTCAAAACCAGTCAATAAAGGATTGAAACTAAGAGAAAATGAAGAGAAAAAAATGTGAAAATTAAGTGTACAAAGCTTGTTTGTTCTTCGGATAACAACGTATACATATGAAAAACTCTTATCTGAAAAAAGTTTTAAGTATATATTATTCTGAGTCAAACAAGCTTTCAGAGAAAAAACCATAGAGGATTGAAAGTGCAATGTAATCAATGTAAAATTTGAAGGAAGTCAAGAAGGTAGAAGTAAGAAGAAGAAAAGACAACTTATGAGTACAGAAAAATCAGGGAGGGTTTCTATCGAGAGGCTCTTAGAAGTTGTGAGATGATAAATACAAACAAAGGAAATAACCATGCTCTTAATAAATTCCAGCAAAAAAAATTTAATGGAGGGGGAACTGAACCCGTCTCCCACGCTTACCAAGCTATGCATTCTTCATTGAGCTACCAATGCACACGTAATTTGCTAACGCGTTCTGTGGCTCTCCGCCCGTGATCGCTTTGGTTAAAGTTGCCCTGAAGAGAGCCTCCACTATCGGAGGGTTAGAACCATCTACAGAACGCTCACTTGTAGACGAGGCAATAGCGTAGACTCTGTGAGAACATGAGAACTATTAAAACATATTAGATCGCTCCCTGATACACCACAGTCAGCTTCAAGCCCAGTGATTTGAGAGAAACGCACTAGTGCTCAGAGTGTGCTGGGTTCGCTTTCGCCCCATGGATTAGCTTTTGTCCGTGTGAACGTTTTTTTATATATAAATTTTCCTTTAATATTTCACCTATGTAACAGAATTTTTTTTTTTCGAAAAAAAAGGTTCTCTCAAAGGCTCTGAGGCTCATCTAGAGTTTTAAATTAGTTAAATGAGAAGACAATTAACAGAGTAGATGTTATTCTTATGAATGTATTTTAAATGGGGGATCAACTAGCATTTGAACACCATACTGAGCAAGATATTCCTCAGATGAAGAAAAAATTCCAAGAAAAAAAATTCAGTCCAAGATGCCTCTAGCATATCAAAATTTGTACAAAAATGAATTGCACCGCCGAGCTCTCCCTGTGTCCTATCTCTTTCATTAATTGATCGAAAAGTTTGAGCCCGTTCTCTGCCTGATAAGAGACGCCTCGAAGCCGTATGTTTATACCGAGTTTAGCTCACTCTAATACCGTATCCCAATACCTAACTAAGCTGAATTTGATACCCATTTATCCAAATTTCAAGATGTTTGAGTCATGGTGCTTCATGTCTTTAACTTTCACAATAATGAACAAGTTTTCGTGTCTAATAGTCTAATCAGTACATTCTAATCAGTATATATTCTAATGTCTAATCAGTATATTCTAAAATGGGATAAGATTCACATGTGAACTTCAGTTGTGCAAGTTTTCGATACTTGTAAACGTAGGAGCATTTCAAACTCTTGCAAGAATCGGTCACTAGGCCGGAGCTGAAAACTTGTCTTGGCTTTCCGTGCAATGGTCTTACCCTGTCTAGCATTCAATGCATAGGGCCCTACGCACTTTATAGGCTGTTGAAAAAAGTTTTAAAAATTCAGATAAGATTAGGTCCGTGCTAACTTTATTCGCATCGTGGGATGGCTCGTGCGACACTTGACCACATTGCGTGCTC
Organism: Allodiplogaster pararmata; assembly: GCA_964056735.1. Lineage (NCBI taxonomy): Eukaryota > Metazoa > Nematoda > Chromadorea > Rhabditida > Diplogasteridae > Allodiplogaster > Allodiplogaster pararmata. The sequence goes on from OZ057403.1 coordinate 35,775,523, forward strand.
GATGTATAAGTGGTGCCTGGTCTATTTCCCAAGCCTCATCCGACCTGCTCCCGTATAAACCATAAACAGTTCGAGGCCACTCTACCACGATCGATCTGAATCATTATTGATTGATTTCAATAATTCATATTCCAGTTGATTTCAGTCACGACCAAAACAATGGGTCTTCTAACAACTTTACGTTGTATAATTAGTACAATGGTCAAATTCACGCGTTTATACAGAGGTCAATTCATATTCAATTAGAACTTTTTAAATTCTTAATACAATAAGAAAACTACAAAATCAAAAAAAAACAATAAATTAACAGTAATGAAGTTTCAAATACTTAAACCAACAGTATGTATCTTAATAAATATATAAAAATACGATCAAAACCATTTTCATTTCATATCCTTTTCGAAGCAGCTCTTCCGAATTTGATAAAATCGCAAGATGCTTATTGTAAGAAGAGAGATGTTTTGTTTTTAACAATTTTTTTTACAATTTTCAAAATATTGCGCACTCTTTGATGATGTCCTTGATGAGAGCCAATTGTGCTGGATGTTCTTGGCGCTCTGTCGGGACACTGGCGACCGTGCGGTAAAGAGTGGAAAACCTGTGGAATGAGCTGCCTCCACTTCATTTTTCGATAGGATTATTTGAAGTATTGAATTTCTGTGTTGCTAAGCTTTTTTTTAATGATACATGAATTAATTTTTTCAGATAAATTTGTTTACTTAATTTTTAATTTTCATTTATGCATGCATTGCAGGAATAATCGAATTGTGACTACTCCAAAATTCAACTTAAGAAATTTATATGTAAAACAAGTGCTAGTTAGTGTATTAACTTCGATATAGAAAGCTTTGCCTCACAAACAATCAATGCAAGGGTTTCTGAATTTGTAAACTGGTAGATAGTCTATTTAAACTATATTTCAACCTTTTTCTGAATATGTAAGCTAGTCGTAGCCCGATATACATATAGGTTACGCATCAGGAAAAATATAACGAAAGTAAGTGAAGAATGTAATATTTACGGGAATGGTTTAAAAAAACTCGATTTGAAACAGAATCATCACACGAGACCAATCAGATTAAAATCAAAGCGTAAGAGAAAATTCAAATAAACTTTGTAAGTTTGATAAACCTTATACATATGAATGTGTTGGACTAATGAAAGTTTTTTTTATACTGTATCAGATGTTTACCTGATCAATTGGTGAGAGAGAAAAGCCAGTTTATCGACTAAGTGTTTAAAAAACCCAGTTTTTGATTGAAACTAAAACCGACTCATTCATAACGGACTCCTCATTGACACGGCAAGGGTCGACGAGGAGAGACGAGCGCCGCTGCCTGATCTCCCATTCCTGCTTCCTCGCCAGCAGCTCATTCAATTGCTCCCGATAAGAGACAAGGACCGAGACATTTGATCGCTTAGCCGGCAAATGCTGCACTAACCTCACTTTGTTTGCCAGACAGACTTTGTTTGTCAAACTCAAGTTCTCGGTAACACACTCTAAAGGCAGTGCCGCCTGGCTTAGATGACAATTGAAATCAAACTATCACGCAGAAAAAAATAGTTCACTGGGCGAGATCTAAAGAAATATGATAAATATGATCTATCATATTTCTTTCCAAGAAACGCAATACTCCATATAAGATGTCTTTTTGATTAATAGATACTGGTTATTAATTATTGATTTTTCAAGTCCTGAGGCCGTCTAAGGGAGTAGGTAACATGTATACTGCGAAAACTGGGAACCTGTAAGAGAGAGTCAACTTTCCGCTTCGAAGCAGACATTTCGAAAGGCCTAGTATATTTGAAGTGAATGGTGAGAAGAACTGAAATAGGGCGGCCTCTTCCTGAGTCTTATCACTACTATTAGTTCTTCTTCTTCCTTTTTACACCCAATCAGAGTTATGAAAGATAACTCCGGCTGGTGCATTATGCATAGGCGAAGAGTGTGACACAGAATAGAGGCAAGAGAAGTCTTCCTTTATCAGCCAGGACCGCACTTCCTATGCTAGGCCGTAAAATAGAGAATCTGGTCAACATAGTTTTGAAAATACATCTTTCAGTTGAGTTGACCGAAAATGTTTATATGTATTGTATAATTGAAGAGCCTGTCTAAGTCAGCCTTACCCTAATTCTCATCTGAAGTTATAAATTTTATGCTTTCTAGAACAACTTATTCATTTTTGTTTTTTATACTCATTATTTGATCCTTGTGATTAATATTAGGATGTAACAGCAATTCAAAAAGGATGACGGGTTCGAGCGCAAAGTGAATTTTTTGATTAAGCACTAAAAAGCCTTGAGGAAACAAGAATCACAGAGTTGGGAAGCCTAAGAAGGAAGCGTTCAAGTGTTTGTCCCTTAGGGGACATAGATGGTTGACATGTGACAATTGTGTCACTTAGGGGACATACATGGTTGACATCTGACAATTGTGTCACTTAGGTGACATAGATCGGACACCGCTTAAGCAGAATACACCTATGGCTTTAGAAACACATGTACTGAAAGATTGGGGACATTTCAAAGAGAGGTACATATGCCAAACAATGGGTTTGTGGGTGTTACGAAAGAGAGAGGAATAATGCTGAAAACAGCCTGTTCTCATCTAGTTCCATATGAATATTAACAACTCATATCAGATTAATTTACTATTTCTTATAGCTGGTAACGCATGTGCTCACCCGGACGGAGATTAAAGAAGGCTGGGTTCGATCCCACCCAGTGGACTAGCTTTTTCCGAATTACCGACACTTTGTACCGCGTCACTTTGTATACGACACTTTGTACCCGACACTTTGTACCCCGTCACTTTGTACCGCGACACTTTGTACCGCGACACTTTGTACCGCGTACGGCCTCGTCAGCTAAGCCGTACGGCCTCGTTAGCTAAGCCGTACGGCCTCGTTATCGTAAACTTTTACTAAGCCTAAGCGTTTTTTTAATGTAAAAATATGTTTTAATGTGAAAACAAAACGCGCGGCCTCACTCAAGTCGCGGTACAAAGTGTCGCGGTACAAAGTGACGGGGTACAAAGTGTCGTATACAAAGTGACGCGGTACAAAGTGTCGTGATACGGCTTTTTCCCGTGCGATGATTCAATCTTTTGTCAACTAAGATCAGCCTTTAGCGTTGATATGCTATCACTGTTCGGTATTCTATTGTCTTTATGTATAGAAAACCAACCCGAGACAAGTATTTCAAGTTAGGAAGACCGGATCAAGCAAGAAGTTGCCCTGTACAAAACCTATCAAATCACTTAATGTCATTTAAGATGCCCCCGCAGAGTCGGACCTTTTTTAAAAGGGCCTGATAGAATTGGACCTTTTTCCAAGAGGTTCTCGGCAGAGTTGGACCAGAATTCACATTCTAAGTTCGGTGCGCTTCAAGTTAAATCGATATTTGAAAAGTTTAGAAAGAACTGAGAAGCGTTTCGACTGTTTCGGTGGCATTTCTAATCAGAAGATGAGGGACTCATCGAAATATATCTTTAAGCCTTTGACCTCGACAGAGAAAACTAACTAGGACTGACAGAACGTGAACATTTTATAGACCACAGTGAGTATATTCTAGCTTGATCTGAGATACATATTGGGTGCGATACATACATATCTGAGATACATACAATAGCTTGATCTGGAAGCAAGATCCTAATCTTCAACTGCATACCTAAACCCGTACTGACACAAGTTAGAACAATTATTCAACTCCCGCTTGTTGTTCCATGTACAAACTCTTCCGATACCTTGTATGAGCAGTAGAAGAGAGTTACGGTCCTAATATAGTTAAAACTCAGTTACTATCTGTATTGTGAACAGTAACAATGATTATTTCTTTCGAGTCTGAATGATAATATTAGTTTTTAATATGATTCTTCATATTTTATTTAAAAAAAGAGGTTATTAAAATACGTATACAAAACGATCAAAGGGGTTAGCAATATCATGAGAAATCAAAAAATTGCTCAGTTTCAAACATTTGAGCCACTGGCTAACTGAGATAAAAAGATTTTACTGCCAAACGGACAAAAGTTGGTACACGGACCGGGATCGAACCTAGCCATCTCTCTTACTGTGATCTAGGTACGAGCTTGTTGCCAATTGCATAACTCACGGTCGGCTTTCGGCAAAGGAAAAAGTACACGCTGCACCTTCCAGTGTGGTTCTTTCGTAGCCCTGGACATCTCAGGGGTTCACAGACCCGGTTTTTGCTGGATTTTATGCGGCTTAACACCGCTGGTCTGGCTGCGAGATAATATTGCCCGCAGTTGCAATACCACCGTAGACAGAATAGTCTAGAGAGAACAGGTAGGGTCCGATGACGAATAATATTTGCTGATACTGTAGAGGCAGGAGGTTTGTAGCTGGCACAGTATTAGTTAACTGTAGCATACATGTAATGACTGGGCGGTACCCGGGCCTCGATATTTACACCAATCCAAACATCATGGTATCTTATCTGCCGCACTCGACACATACTATGTGAGATAAGATATCACCGCCTTCTAGGATATCAATTAGCCTTTTTCAAACACCTGAGTCTGAAACAAGAACTTCTAGACTAGGACTCATTGATGGTACGTGAGTGTTGAAATATCTGAACAAGAAGTAGATGACTTGCCCTACTCATCGAAATTCAATCATATATATAGCGCTTAAGAAGTGAAATGAACCAAAGAGAAGCTGCACTCTCCAAGAGGAGCGTTTAGAAGAGTTGCGTGATCCGCAAATAGAGGATTACTGTCGAGTATAAATTACGGTCGACGAATAAAAGATTACGGTAACGACTTACGAATGAAGCTTCCGTGAAGCGAAGCGTCTGATCAATCCTTTGTGTGTACTTCTGAATCACACTCAACAAGGCATTAAATAGCCATTAGGTGTATTGGTCCTAAGTTAAAGGCGACCACAAATCATAACAGCGTGGAGCTCCGAACCACTCAGCGGGTTATTCAAAGTTTAGTTTCTTATCAACAGCGTTTGAGTTGTCAGTTGGTGAGAGTGGATTATGTCATGAGGTCAAACTACAGAGTAGACTATGTTTACTGAAATAAGTTTCTTCTCATTTTCAGTCTTCAAAGAAGGTCGTTTCCTCTGCCTAACGTTCAGCTCTAATAATAATAATGAGTCTTAGAGCCATGCAGTCCGTCTGGATGACTCATCTCATACTCGTCTCTTACTTGTTCAATACAACAAATATTGAAGAAATTATCGACAGTGTTATTTGAATTTGAATATTATCTTGCTGTGACACTTCCCATGTTAGCAGATAAGTCTTGATAACTCATCGTTTGGTGGATAAAGTAATTTGAATCTCAAGCTATGAATGACGATGAGATATTTAATGTTCATCTTCACAAATTCTTCAAAGTTTTAACAACTTTGAAGAATTTGTGATCCCCAGAAACTCGAAAAAAACTTCGAGAACATTGGAGAGGCTCAGACGGTTTAATTTTTTCACTAATCTTTTCAAATTTTCCCCAACTTGAGCCTTATCGAGTTGCCGAAGTTCGTAATGGAACACATAGAGTTTTTGGAACACTAAAGGTTATGAATTTATAGACATTTGCTGTATGCTTTATTACAAGAGAACTTTTTCTGTGACACCTGGTTCTTGAACTAACTGAAAAAACAAGCGAAGGTGGATAAAACTTTTTGTATGTATGCTTCAATTCAATTCACTTTATTCGCCAAAGGTATGCTTGTTGTCGCATACACTTATAAGGTAGACATTAAACAACAAAAAAAAACGAAAAGAAAAAAAAATTTAAGATTAAAATTTAAAAAAAAAAGGGGACACAACAGGCTCTGACTAGGAATAGAAAGAAGAAGAAAAACGCAATCTAGTGGGTATCAAAGAAAATCAAAGTATCCTAGAGTAGATATCCAGGTAAAGTCATGAACGGGACTAAAGAACAATTCTCAACAATATTAATGAATTCTTCGATCGTAACGACGTCGGGGAACCGATCGCAGAGTTTGTTCCAGAGGGTAATGGCTCGAGTAAAAAAGAAGTTGCCGTTGTGATAATTTCTTTCTTGCAGCAATCGAAGAGGATTTGTTCTAGATGAAGTTCTCAGATCACTGTTCGCCCTGTATTTCACATGAGATCTGCAGACCTGGCACTCTAAAGTTCCATAAAGTAGCCTGAACAGAAATAATAGATCGTATTTAGCGCGCCTTGTTATTAAAGGCTCGATAGCAAACTTATTCAATCTGTCAGGGTAATTGCTAGAAGGTATTAAGCATCGCCTCAGTACCTTTTTCGAAAAAATTCTTTGAGGGTATTCTAGTCTTCTAGCTAGCTCGCTACACGATTTAGGTGAGAATACTACAGTGGCGTATTCTAAAAGGGGTCGGATGTAAGACAGATAGACGCGTTTGTAGCCTTCAAAATCGAGGAATCTAAAGACTTTAAAAATCTGAGAAATCTTGCTCAAAGCTCTAGCTCTTATCATCTCTATATGCCGGTCAAATTTCAGGGTTGAATCGATTAACACACCAAGATCTCTTATTACACTTTTGGAACTAAGAACCTCATCACCGATAAAGTAAAGAGAGTTCACATTGTTTCGGCCAAGGTGTAGTACGTTAATTTTATGCTTGGCAAGTGGAAGAGACCATTCTATAGACCAGTTATGTATATTGACTACACATTGCTGGAGAGATTGAGCGTTCGAACTATATACTTTGAGGTCATCTGCATAAAGAGAGAATTTGACATCAGGAGGGATGCAAATTTCGATGTCATTAATAAAAAACAGAAATAGAAGAGGTCCGATGACTGTACCTTGCGGAACGCCGCTTAGCACAGGGAATGAATCGGAGTATTCCCCGTCTACGCGCACTTTATAGGTCCGATTCGTCAGGAAGTTTGCTATCCATCTCACAATGTCTATCGGAAAATTGAGTCTTTCCAGTTTGGTTATTAGTTTACCATGAGGGACCTTATCAAAAGCACGCGAAAAATCGAAGTAAACTACGTCGACATCCTTTTTGTTTCTCAAGTCGACTTCCCACTCACAAATGGTTTTAAGTAGTTGGAGCTCGCAGCTACGTCTAGAGATAAATCCATACTGAGACTTACAGAGAATGTTGCGAAAACCATTCTTTAGATGGTTACATAAGATTCCTTCGAAGATGCGGCAGAACACAGAGGTTATAGTTATGGGTCGATAATTCGCGGCTTGAGATTTGTCACCCGATCTTTTGTAAACAGGAACCACTTCACCGCGTTTCCATTCAATAGGAATTTCGCTAGTAAGCAGGGAATAGGAGAAGAGCATAGAAAGAGGTAGCGCAAGAGATAAGGCGCAATTTTTGACTAAGAAATGGTTGATATTTTCAGAATAGACGGAAAATTTATTAGGAAGCTTCTGTAGAACATTGAACAGAAGATGAGGAGAGAAATCGACATCACAGACTAACGAAGTGCTAGGCATAGAGCATACAATGGGATCCCTACTAGAGTAATTCATAGCAAACTCTTCGGCAAAAACTGTAGCTTTCTCTTTAGAATCGAAAATGAACTGACAGTCTTTTTTGATCACGGGAATGTCGGAATGAGGCTTCAGAATAGTCCTAATCCAATGGTGTATCCCATTAGGTACTTGCAATGCTTCAAGTTCTCGGCTTCTCAAATAGTCTGATTTCTCCTTCAATATGGACTTCTTCACTTCTTTATACTCTGAACGAAAATTAGAATTCGATTGTCTTGAGCGCCAAAGAAGTTTCTTTTGTTTTAGAAGTTTCGCCATGGCCTTGGAAGGACGGTAATTGGTCCTAGAGCGACAAGGTTTGGTGGGACAGAAGAGATATATGGCATCATGAATCGTTGACAGAAGAAAACTGTACTTGTTCTGTATATCAGAAAAAGAATCAAAACAATTCCGCCAGGGAATGTTTGCTAGGAAGATGTTCATGGACTCGTAGTCACCATTACGAAAATCTATGTAGACATCTGAATCACGATTACCACAAGACCCTCTATCAACAGGTACACTTAGTAATGAGTTTATTCTGAATGATATAGTAACGTGATCAGAATTCAACAATGGTGGATGCTCTGATACATCAGTGATGGAAGAGGTTCTGTCAGTCAGTATTACATCGAGAAGAGAAGCATCGTGATTACCGTCATGTCTTGTAGGAAAAAAGACCATCTGGTTGAGTAGATACGTTGAAACAAAATTAGACAGCAGTTTTCCGAGTGGGGCCCTAGACAAATAAATATGATCCCAGTCAATGTCGGGCGCATTTAAGTCACCAAGAACAATATTGTGACTGGGCATTAAATGACAACTGATGATTGAGATCAGTGACAACTGATGCTTAATAAATAGGTCGAGAAAGAAACCATTGAAATATTTGTTTACCAAATATGGGTTTTCAAATCAAACTTCCTGAATTCCACCCTTCAAATTGCTTTCGTCATTTGATGAATCGATGTTTTGCAATATACATATTTTCCGTAAGTAGTTCTTTGGAAGAAAATTCAGGCTGATGAACTCGAAAAGCTCCTCAGTAAAGTTGAACCTCGTCCCTCCAAATTCAGTCTTCACTTCTGCTTGAGATTTTAATTCTATTATATTTTGATTCTTAGGCCTAATTTTGTAACGGATGGATGACATAATAGTCGATAAGAAAAGAAGAGCTTTTGATCTACTTCAGATCAAAAGCTTGGACACGCGAACGATTGCCCCTTCCACTCTGTTGTTTTCTGATGATATGCTTGATATCTACATAAAATGTAAATAAGAGTATTCCCTACTCCTCGTTGAGAGAGAAAGAAAGAAAGAAAGAGAGAGTGAGAAAGGTAGATCGAGTTAGAGAAACCGTATCATGGGGATTGGAATAATTAAGAGTATTTTGTTAACAAGGGGCCTTACGGTCCATTTGAAATGCGAGATTCCGGGTAGGAACACAGGTAGAAAGAGAGGAAAAGATGAGGAGCGAGTTGAAGACAATTTAAATTAGAAAGGAGTCAAGAGAGAGGACAAGAAAAAGGACTCAGAGAAAAGTGAAAAGATAGAGTGACGTGAAGCAAGAGAGAGGGTGGGATGAAAAGCGATAGACCACTGCAGATATGAAGGTACAACGGGAGAGAGAGAGAGAGAGAGAGAGAGAGAGAGAGAGAGAGAGAGAGAGAGAGAGAGAGAAACGGATTTCTATTGAAGAAAAGTATCGCGTTAGAATTTGAAATTTTGAAGAAAAAACACTAAAATACTAACAAACTGAATGCTAGTGTTTTTTTTGAATTTTAGCCCTCCTACAAATGGTTAGGTCGTCATTTTATGTATTGTCCATCTCTTCTGACCATGCTGCGAGTAGTCACATCGCGTAGTTCGAACCCATCTCTGCTCTAGAAGCATACTGTGAGTACGTTATAGTCCATGATACATTCGAACTAACTCAATCGGTGGAGCACCAGACTATCAGTCTGGCAACTCTTAGGCTAGTTTCGGTTCTCATAATGACCGGCAAAAGAGCGGTTTTACTAAACTTTCGCTAAACCTGACCTTACCACATTGAGAACGCTCCGATTTAACCGTCTTCGGGATTACAGCGTAACTACGTTCCCGCTTAGCCTTAAATTAAACAGTACAATACGTGAAAATCTTATGAATTAAGGCGCGTGACTTACAATTTGAATCTATGAAGGTCTTGCAACGAATTTTTTTATACAGTGTTCAGTATTCTCGAATTTCATTCTTTTCACTATCTCCAAAGAGCTTCTTCAGTATTCGAGTATAACTTTTACATTCTTTATCAGTCTTTTCATCCGTCACAAATATGAATAATATATAACTAGGAATTTGATTGAGCACAAATACACACATACACTATGGGTATATGCTTATGTATGAAACGCATGTTCATTAATCCTAAAAGATGATTCAAGAAGTAAATTTGTTGTAAAGCATACATCAGGTTATCTACAATTCATTAATTTTTCATAAGTAAAAAAGTTACAGCATAGAGATTACAAAGAGGAATGAGAAAGTATAACAAAGCTGTCAATCACGAATCGAGATTCAATTCATAAATATATTGTTCCATTGCGCCAGCTCAGTACATTTGGAATGAACGTCCACTGAAAATAATCCAAGTTAAGTCATTCTCTTCTAGATAAAACAAAACTCTAAAAAATATATGATCAGAGGGGCGTTTTTCAGAGGGGTATCATTTTTGGTGGGAAATGATTAATAAAACAGTGTTATCCTAGAGCACTTTACATGATTTTCTTTATCATTTCCCTCCAAAAATGGTACGTGCATACGGCCCCAGATTAATACATATGTAGGATTGAGACTATATAAGGGAACTATAAGAGAAAAATTAAACCGAAAAAATTCTCGGGCTGTTCTTAAAACCGAATTAAAACTTTTTCAAGCTCCTCAAGTTATACTTTTGAAGAATAAATTCTGATTTCATAGAAGAACTCGCCTGATAGTTTTTTTCTCCACTTTCACTTCCGGTCGTGCTCTGTTCAGAATCTTAAGAAACTCAGATGTCTTCGATCGCATCCTTGAGTGCATGTATGCCTGAAAGAATAACCGGAACAATAACCACACTTACTTTGACTGTTTTCTTCAGGTAGAAAAAAGTCCATTGGATAAATTATCAGACAAGTCTTATAACTAACTAATGTTTAAATTTAATTTGATAAACTCTGGAATTTATTCTTATTCTTTCTATAAATACCGCAGTCCACAATAAGACTACTAATCTCAGAAGAATCATACTTTTATGAGACTAACGTAAACTTTGCCACATTATCTATAAAATATCAATAAATAAGATAGTATAATCAGAACTACGTTTTTGTTGTTTCATATTTAAAAGCCTCCTCTTTATTTTAGTAATTAAAATTAAGGTTGATAAATTTCAGATTAACATGATACCTTAGAACACTTTATGTGGTAGTGCAGGTAATCTCTGAAGGTGTGGATCAAGTCGATCGTGTTATCCCTGGCCTTCTTATTTGTGTGTCGAGGAAATAGCACTAAGAACGAATTACAAATTGGTCCACGGAAAACTTCCACCATTAACTGCAGTGTTTGCATGTCTCAAACACAAAGTCTCAATTTATTTTTGCATACTTTTTCTTAGATTCGAACCTACGGCATCTCGCTTACCGGAAAAGACGTAATTTTCATTCACGACCCATTATTGAAGACCAGATAAAAGCCTTATATTCAAATATTAAAGAATCTTGAAACGGTTATTTTAATCATAAGTACTGTGATTATGAGAGATTGGTGGAACTAGACAAAAAGAAACGAAGGTAGAACCAGAAAAAGAAATGAAAAGAAAGAGAAAGGAAGACAAACACATAGCATGAACAGGCCTATAGCATGAACAGGTTGCTACAACGATGTTCGCCTTCACAAGGTGCAGCATGACAGTCTCAGGACTGCAAAGGACATCAAAACCCTTCTCCGGACGCATCTCGTCCGAAGAACACGAGAACCTCTCTCATTAAAGAGAGTGTTCATAACCAACAGTCTTCGATGCGGGCTGCTTGCCGGCAACAACAACAACAAAGGCAAACACACACAGAGAGAGAGAGAGAGAGAGAGAGAGAGAGAGAGAGAGAGAGAGAGATAGAGAGAGATATAAAGAGACAAAGAGAGAGTAATGCATAGATTACCGAAGGTGATGTATCCGACATTGTCTCCAACTTTGGCGTCCTTTTGGTCCTTCAACTCTAGCGGCGGCTCTCCCATCGAGTACAGTACTTGGGGCGCCGTCTGACTTGCCTTCCGCCCTTCACGGAACTCCTGCCACGATTCACAGTCATATTTTTTTCATCCATCCATCTATCGCTCTCTCTCTCTCTCTCTCTCTCTTTCTTTCCCTGTATCTTTCTCTCTCACCCTTTTTTCTTTCTTTCTCTTTCTCTCTGTTTCTATTTCTTTCTCTAAACTTTTATTTTTTCTCTCTTTCTTTCGCCAACTCTCTGTCTTCCTTTTATAGTTCTCAACCAAACGTTCAAATTCCAGTGAAGAAGTGATACAGTACCTCATAAAAGCAATCTTTTCCAACTTTTCTTCCTCACCTATAGAGAGTCAACGATTTTTTGCCTCGAAAACCAAAACAAAACCTAATTTCATTTGACCGTACTCAATCATGATCATTTTTTCCTATTTTTCCGTTCAAAGTTATCAAGTAGCCCATAATGATACCTTTCTTATGCACTACAATATCATTCATTTTCTCTCTCTAAACTATAATAATAATACTTTATCGCAAGGGTGATTTCGTAAGGGGCAGGTAGGGGATCAAATAGAGGAGTCATTCGTATCAAGGGGTGATTTCGTAAGGGGCAGGTAGGGGATCAAATAGAGGAGTCATTCGTATCAAGGGGTGATTTCGTAAGGGGCAGGTAGGGGATCAAATAGAGGAGTCATTCGTATCAACACCAAGGCGTGACACTTTTCAAAGTGAGAAAAAGAGGTAAGTCGATTTATTAAAGACGGTTTGTCTATCGTGAATCGTGTCTATCGCATCTATCGTGAACCAACCTGTAAGAAGAGTTTGCCAATGACAACATCATCTGGATCCTTGAAGAGAGTTGAAAAGATAACAGTGACTCGGTCCGCCTTTGCTTCTACGTATCTGAACAATTCGTGGCCTTTGATAGAATCCTGGACGGGTGGCTCAATCGGCAGAGCACTAGACTATCAGTGGCCTTTGATAGAATCCTGGACGGGTGGCTCAATCGGCAGAGCACTAGACTATCAGTGGCCTTTGATAGAATCCTGGACGGGTGGCTCAATCGGCAGAGCACTAGACTATCAGTGGCCTTTGATAGAATCCTGGACGGGTGGCTCAATCGGCAGAGCACTAGACTATCAGTGGCCTTTGATAGAATCCTGGACGGGTGGCTCAATCGGCAGAGCACTAGACTATCAGTGGCCTTTGATAGAATCCTGGACGGGTGGCTCAATCGGCAGAGCACTAGACTATCAGTGGCCTTTGATAGAATCCTGGACGGGTGGCTCAATCGGCAGAGCACTAGACTATCAGTGGCCTTTGATAGAATCCTGGACGGGTGGCTCAATCGGCAGAGCACTAGACTATCAGTGGCCTTTGATAGAATCCTGGACGGGTGGCTCAATCGGCAGAGCACTAGACTATCAGTGGCCTTTGATAGAATCCTGGACGGGTGGCTCAATCGGCAGAGCACTAGACTATCAGTGGCCTTTGATAGAATCCTGGACGGGTGGCTCAATCGGCAGAGCACTAGACTATCAGTGGCCTTTGATAGAATCCTGGACGGGTGGCTCAATCGGCAGAGCACTAGACTATCAGTGGCCTTTGATAGAATCCTGGACGGGTGGCTCAATCGGCAGAGCACTAGACTATCAGTGGCCTTTGATAGAATCCTGGACGGGTGGCTCAATCGGCAGAGCACTAGACTATCAGTGGCCTTTGATAGAATCCTGGACGGGTGGCTCAATCGGCAGAGCACTAGACTATCAGTGGCCTTTGATAGAATCCTGGACGGGTGGCTCAATCGGCAGAGCACTAGACTATCAGTGGCCTTTGATAGAATCCTGGACGGGTGGCTCAATCGGCAGAGCACTAGACTATCAGTGGCCTTTGATAGAATCCTGGACGGGTGGCTCAATCGGCAGAGCACTAGACTATCAGTGGCCTTTGATAGAATCCTGGACGGGTGGCTCAATCGGCAGAGCACTAGACTATCAGTGGCCTTTGATAGAATCCTGGACGGGTGGCTCAATCGGCAGAGCACTAGACTATCAGTGGCCTTTGATAGAATCCTGGACGGGTGGCTCAATCGGCAGAGCACTAGACTATCAGTGGCCTTTGATAGAATCCTGGACGGGTGGCTCAATCGGCAGAGCACTAGACTATCAGTGGCCTTTGATAGAATCCTGGACGGGTGGCTCAATCGGCAGAGCACTAGACTATCAGTGGCCTTTGATAGAATCCTGGACGGGTGGCTCAATCGGCAGAGCACTAGACTATCAGTGGCCTTTGATAGAATCCTGGACGGGTGGCTCAATCGGCAGAGCACTAGACTATCAGTGGCCTTTGATAGAATCCTGGACGGGTGGCTCAATCGGCAGAGCACTAGACTATCAGTGGCCTTTGATAGAATCCTGGACGGGTGGCTCAATCGGCAGAGCACTAGACTATCAGTGGCCTTTGATAGAATCCTGGACGGGTGGCTCAATCGGCAGAGCACTAGACTATCAGTGGCCTTTGATAGAATCCTGGACGGGTGGCTCAATCGGCAGAGCACTAGACTATCAGTGGCCTTTGATAGAATCCTGGACGGGTGGCTCAATCGGCAGAGCACTAGACTATCAGTGGCCTTTGATAGAATCCTGGACGGGTGGCTCAATCGGCAGAGCACTAGACTATCAGTGGCCTTTGATAGAATCCTGGACGGGTGGCTCAATCGGCAGAGCACTAGACTATCAGTGGCCTTTGATAGAATCCTGGACGGGTGGCTCAATCGGCAGAGCACTAGACTATCAGTGGCCTTTGATAGAATCCTGGACGGGTGGCTCAATCGGCAGAGCACTAGACTATCAGTGGCCTTTGATAGAATCCTGGACGGGTGGCTCAATCGGCAGAGCACTAGACTATCAGTGGCCTTTGATAGAATCCTGGACGGGTGGCTCAATCGGCAGAGCACTAGACTATCAGTGGCCTTTGATAGAATCCTGGACGGGTGGCTCAATCGGCAGAGCACTAGACTATCAGTGGCCTTTGATAGAATCCTGGACGGGTGGCTCAATCGGCAGAGCACTAGACTATCAGTCTGAGTGTCCCATTCAAGGATTTTTTAATTTTCGCATAGATTTTCAAATTTTCCCAGTACAAAATTCCATTTTTCCAATGATTTGGACTTTCCCTACGAAAACTAAATTTTTTTTTTCGAGTTCCGGAAGCTTTATTACAATAAAGCAAGCGTCACTATAGGTAAAAACTGATGCGAAAATTCCAGGTAGTAATTACACAAGCAAGATTTGCGGAGCACTGAGGTTTTTGAACATATAGTTTGACGCCTTTGTACTTTCAAAGTCTTATCACTGCAACAATTCAGATCAACAATGTCCAAGTTCCATTCTAATCGCTCTATTATATATTAAAAAGTAAAGTTGATAAAAAATCCGGTTTACGATGCTAAGTGTGAAAACTCAGAGTGAACATTGGGATATCGATCAAGCAATCACCATATATTCACGTACTCTCCTAGATATACAGTATATACCAGTATATGAAATACTAGTATCGATGTTTCACCTGCAGCCAAAGATATCTATGTATTGTTGAGGAAAAAAATACATTTAAGAACTAAGAGCGGGAAAAAACAACCAATCTCATCTCACGAAAATCTCACGAAAATTCAAATAGCTACAGAAATGTCGATGCAATGACATGTGAAAAAATTCAATAGTTACTCAATAACATTCTAAGAAAAAAAATTGAAAATTTTTTCAATGAAAATAATTCGTTCTTCATAAAGCATCCTCCGCATCCAGCAGTGTATCCTGTCGACAGAAAGGGCAAAGGATCGAATTCATTCGTTTGAGACAGCAACAACACAGCAGATGCCCGCACCGATTGAAATGTTCGACAAAGGCGGAGACTTGTTCGTCACTGACCACTCGGTGGTGTCCCATGTCTCGATGATTCGCCAATATCAGCATGGGCAGGTGTTTGGGAACAGCTTCGGCCTCTTTCTGGACATACTCCCATGTCCACAGCTTCGTCAAGTCAAACTCAAGAATTACTGTTGTTGTTGTTGCCGGATGTAGCCGGCTTCGAAGAACGTCTGTGTACTTCGTTTCTTGTTCTTCTTTTTTTTTTTTTTTCTTATATCTTCAAGAACGCTGCGACATCCAGCGGCTTGGTCCAGAGGTCGATTGGAGACAGCGCGGTCGGGTGGCATGGGCAGTTGAAGAGATGCGCAACGTCGTGAGGTCCGGAAGAGCAATCGGGACACACGTCGGGGATGGATTCGTCAATGCGGTGGAGGTAGTTGTTGATGAATCTGCTGAATCCCGAGCGGAGCTGGCTGAGCGTGCATCTAGTCTTGCGGGGTAACTCCTTCTCTTCTTCCTGGATAAGGGGCGGAGGTCTGCCTCCCAGGATGACGGCACCCTTCAACGATTGGAGTTCGTTCGAGACCATCATCGAGTGTACGGTGTTTGCGACTGATTTCCCATTGTTCGGATCCTTTGACATCTGTTTCGCGGCTTCGACAGTCTTCTTGCAGCTCAACACGAGGTTGTTCTTCATTGCGCGAGGGGGCGCCGGGCAGTCGAGGAGGCCGTGGTGGATGTGTTCTGGGTCCAACGATCTCGCGAGGTACTGCGCGGCGAGCATGTTCAGATGGGATTTGGTGCGCATGACCTTTGATTCGCGATGAATATGGTCAGTGTCGGCCATTTGATGATTCCCTGTCACGACGCGGAGTCCGGAGTTCTGAGAACGTTGGATTTTGGCGTGAGCGGAGTCCGAGAGGAAGGTGGACCAGGCGGGTGCGGCGTAGTTGCAGATCGCTTGCGAGATGGCTTTGAACGTGAGGCGGAGGGTTTCTTTTTGGTTGCCCCAGGTGCTTCCGGCTAAGGCTTTCAGTACGTTATTGCGCTGCGACATCCGTCTCGCGATGTCTTTGGCATGATGGCTGAATGTGAACATCGAGTCGTACGTGACGCCGAGTAGCTTGGCCTGGTTGACGGTGGGGACGGGTGATCCGCAGATTGATATGTCCAGAGTAGACTTGAATTCACGACTGAACGGGGTGAAAAGCATGAGCTGGCTCTTGGTTGGGGAAATGATGAGTGACCGTTCTTTGAGGAAGGTTTCAATTTTCGTGATGGCCCTGCGTAGATTTTCGGAGGCGATGTTGATGTCGGGATCTGACGCCCAGATCGTGATGTCATCAGCATACGAGATGACGTTCGTGTGGGCATCGTCTGTGGGAAGATCGCGGAGGTAAAGGTTGAAAAGCGTGGGCGAGAGGGCGCTGCCTTGTGGGACTCCGTTTCTGAAGAGTCTGGAACTTGATACCGAGTCGCGGAAGCTTGTGCGTCCTGTTCTTCCTCTAAGGTAAGAGGCGAGCCATTTTTTAATGTAGTTCGGCGCGGTTGTTGTCTCAATGAGGTCGATGAGCTTGACGATGTCGATACTTTCGAATGCCTTGGACATATCAATTGCCATGAGGACCGTTCGACTAGCGGGACGTTTCTGGTTAAAACCGTCTGCGATGCTCTTCGAGAGAGTTACGAGGGCCGAGGTTGTAGAGCGTCTTGCCGTGAAGCCATGTTGGTGGTCTGCCGGGGGAATGTGCCTCTGTAGGGAGCCGAGTAATAGCCGTTCAATCACTTTGGCGACGGGCGAGAGTAGAGATATCGGACGGTAGCTGGAGCCTTCGGATGCTGGTTTGCCTGCTTTCAGGAGGGGTAGTATGATCGACGATTTCCATATCATGGGGATCCTGCCTGTGCGTAGGGAGCTGTTGACCAGGGAAGTCAGGGCGCTGATTCCTTTCGGACCTAAATGATGGAGAATTATAGGAGCGATGCCATCTGGACCAAGCGCGGTGGACTTCTTCGTGGATCTGATGGCGGCTGCTACGTCTGTGGTAGTGAAGTCCTCGAAGTCATCTGCGGACAGGCGGTGTATTTTCCTCATAGTCTTCCTGTTTTCCTTTGAAGCTGTATACTGGACTGGACAAGTGTAGGCTTTGTTGAAGCGGTTCGCGATATCGGAGGCGGTCGTGAATTATTAATTATTAATCAAGAATTACTCCATGAGCGCCCTTATAAACATCAACGAATCTGGCATCACAAGCTGGTTCATCGTTGTCCTCTGAGGTCATTGGTGGACCCGCATTGGACAACTTCAGACGGTCACTTCTAACTCTTTTCCTGGAGCTTTGATCTACAACATCCCAGACATCAACTTTCACAACATCATCGGTTGCCTTGTAGCTCCAGTGCACGTTTGCAACCTGTATTTCCTCGGAGGCTGTGTATTCTTCCTGAAAGGATTGTCCTTGAAGCCGCCTCAACAGACAAGTCTTGCCCGTGTTACGGTCACCGCGGATAACGATTCGCATGTTATACTGGACGCCTCGGGCGTATTTCTTCTGAAGGGCTGCATCAATTGGCCGGCAGCCACCGGGCATACTCAGTTCTCTCATTTTGCTTCTGTCGGAACTTTCTGTTGAGCCATCTCCTCCTCCAAGTTTCTTCCGCAAAGCGGTTATCATGCTCGAAGACCTTTTCCCGAAGTTCTCAAACTTGGGTAATTTTTTTAATTTCCAAGCGCATAGATTTCAATGTTTTTCGGGGTTTTTGGAGAGCGCATAGATTTTTTACCCGCAGTGCGGGTGAGAAAAACAATCTGGTTCCATTCTGACTAACAGAAGAGTGGTTGTTTCTTCACCTCCACTCTTTTTCCTCTACTCATCAGCATGGTTTAGCTCGGTATCTAACGGGATTAGGAGAGCACTAGACTATCAGTCTCCCTTTTCTCCCTCGCCCCCTTTTACCCCTTCTCCCTCCCCTTTTACCCCCTCCCGACTGACAATGTTTCGTCTTCTCTGTAGTGAATGACTGCTCGCTTATTGCCTTCTTCGCCTGCTTCTTGGAACTCAAAATACTTCTCGAATAAGGAAGCAAAGCAGTTCCTTTTGAACGCTGAGATCTAAATAAACACATTTTCACCTCAATAGAATCAAAATTTTGGTTATTCTGGAATAAGTAAAGTGGTATTTCAAATATGGTATTTCTCATGACTGCTAGGTTCTTGCAGCAAAAAATAGAGAAGTCGCACATATTGCCTGTCTTTTTGATAGCGCTCTGCCCAAGAACCTTCTCAACTTTATAAAAACCTCAAAGATCACACAATTTTTCTCAAGTTCTAAGGGTTTTTCACAACAAGTTTTTTATTATTTACATGCCAATATTTTCTAATAATAATAATATTCTTCCTCGCGCATGTTCCCGCCTCGCGACAGGGTACGCGCTTGCCTGAGATACAGGACAGACCTATCCTGGTAAAACCAGTGGCTACCCGCTAGATCACTGCTAGTGTGAATAGCAGCAGTGGGGAAAGTCAGATTCGTGCATGAGCACTACCAACATTTTTTGACCCCTTGGTTTAGGTGGATCTGTCCGGGGTTGGAGTCGAACTCTGGACTCTTCGCAAAATAGTCGAACACACTACCATTATGTCCCATACCAATCTTTTCTGAAGTTTGTTATTGATAACAATTTTTTGAAAAGATTGGCAGTTTTCACACAAATTCTTATACCTTCACCAAAAACATCGACTTTTTTCATCGACTTTGATTCGAACCAGGTCCCTTTTTTAGCCAAACTCCCCTCCAACCTTGGAGATGAGAGGCAATAGATCATCGGGCAAGGCGGTGAGGTCGTAGAGGAGGGAAGCGGAGTAGCCAGCAGCCGCACTCATCTCCACCGCGCTACCGTACTCTCTCCGCAGCAGCTAGAACACGGCCCTCTTCATTGATAATCACATATGATATGGCTAGTCAATTAGTGTAATGCGGTCCACTTACTAGTTCATAAAATAGGACAAATTCACTACTTAAAATGCGGAACTGTTCACCGAATTGTAGATGATGAAACAATAAGTTATTTATGAATTCTGAATACATCCCGGTTACAGTTATTTATTATTTGAAGGGATAAATAAACATGAATGAGATAGTAATTGCTCTTCTTAGTCAACTAAGCTTCCTTTTACGAAGGATGGAAAAGAGGTTTGGGTTTCCAATTTGTAATATTTACTTCATATCAATGATCAACTAACCGCGTCGGCTCCATGTTCTTGTAGTTCTTTGTAGAATTTTAAAGATATGCTGATCTACAAATAATCAATTATATTCAAGTTTTTAATATATGTGCAATATGAAGTGTAATATGATAAATAATTGTGACTTTTACCTATCAGACACGGCTTTTTCAAAGATCAAATAGAAAAAAGATGAAAAAACGCAATGAAACATATCCCTCGTATACTTTCTTCAAATTCTGAAACTGCAAAATTAAATTATCAACTTTTGCTGATTACTGTAACAGGTTACTGTAATTAACTTGCATAACTCAACAGCAAACACGGCATATTCAAATATTTCAGTAAGAAAAAAGAAAAAAACCTGAAGCTTAGTCTTGTCTCCGTCTGGATTTGATACTCTGTACATAACTCCATCAAAATCGGCGAATGAGACATCTACCGCATCTAACTTGTTACTGTAACAGGCTACTGTAATTAACTTGTTGTTTACTGTAAAATGATAAACATTCGCTACAAGACCGCTTCGATTTTCATCTGAGTTCATGCTGACTTAGTTCAACAAAAAAGTTTGTCCACGAAAAAGTAACCCTTCTTTGGCATTCGTAAACTTCAGCTCGAGTAGATCATACAAAATTCGGTTGTTCTGCTCCAACAGAATCATCTGCAACCGTTTACTCCTCACTCTGCATAACAGATTACTGTAACCTTCTAGTTTTCATACTGTAGACGATGAAGCAATACCTTCTGGTGAATTCTAATCTGTCAACGATACCCCGACCATTCTATTGGAGAGATAGAAACAGAACCGCCAATACAAGCGAGGGTCCACGAAACTTAGGGGAGCAAGTAAGGGGGGTTGTAGGCAAAGGGAGAAGTTGGGAAAAGGGTAAGACGAAGATCAGTTGAGCTACCAGGTATTGAAAAGGGCTAGCGCTCCCGGAGGTCATGTATTACCTTCTTTTGGCAGCAGGGTATTTCTCTGGCCCGCACTGCGGGTAAAAAACCTATGCGCTTTTAAAAAACCCCGAAAAACATTGAAATATATGCGCTTGAAAAAAGTTATGTGGGTGCTAAGAAACATCCTTTTTTGCAGTAGATCTCAATCTTGAAGGTATTCCAATCAGGATCAGTGGACCCAAGCGAATCAAAACAACTCGCGAATTCAAACGCATTTATCATACAAAATTCTTCGCTCTTCACCTTTACAACTGCGAGCAAAACATGTTCAGACATGTTCGACGAACACATCGGAATATTCTAGATATGATTTAGGCACGGAAATAGAAAACGGACAAAATTTCGATCCGCTCATAAGACCATTCAGCTCAAAAATGATGAGACCGAAAATAAAATAAAAGAAAAGTGACATGGTTTTCGAGGACAATTTGAGAAAACATCAGGACTTTATCAATAAAAAGTTACATTAAAAGCAAAAATTCAAGGAAAAAACCGCCATTTATAGTGGTCTACAATAAAAATAAGCGAGCAAGATAGAGGTGATCTACGGTAAGCAATATCAATTAGCCAATAGGGGAGTTTTTCGTATGAAAGCTTTGTAATTTTGAGAACATTGAAGATTGAGTGATCATAACAGAGGCAAGCGCATAAAATATTCAAGTTCCAATCAATAAATTAACTGGTTCAAATCGATACACATCTCCCACCATTTGACCAACGTCGTCGGAGGAAAATCGAGATCTTACTTTTAGCTTTTCAAAAGTTGCTTAAAGTGGAATGAATAAGTTTATTGCCGACAATGTCTTATCTTAAAGGCTGAGGTCACTTATTCTTTTGCACGTATAACACATCTGAAGAATATTCAAAGGCAAGTCCGATGTCAATTCATAGGTCTTTTCTGAGTTTCAAAGCAACTTCTTGGTAATGTCAGACGCCAATCTGATGTTATTTCTTGCGTCCAAAGCACTTTTAATTTCAGTCTATGGAACTTCTCCCATACATCAAATTTACCTCTGCAGTCAGTCTTAAGCAACCTCTTTGTTCGGTAAAGGGTACCTCTCTGGTATGACGAGGGTATCTCTACAGTCTTTCTAATGTCCCTCTCCTGTTTGTAAAAGGGTAACTTTCTGTCCCATCCTCTTAGACCCCCTTAAAATCCCACGCTGCGCCGAGAGACAGCTTTGTAGACAACAAATGCGCCGATGGCCGACACGGCGGCCGCAGTGCAAATCATCGATAGTCGGCGCGTGGGCGTCGAGGATACGGTATCGGGTGCGAGTGGCGCGTCTCCCGACTCGGGCTCCCTGATCGTCACGGCCTTCTTGCTCTTCTTCTTCGCTAACCGCTCATCTACATCCGCTGCGATTTCCATGAAGTTCGCCTGAAGCAAAATTTTCATAGCTAAACAGAAATCACTTTTAATTGATGAAAAAATTCCTAAAAATTGAGCGCTTTTTGACCGGGGGAGTCTGTAATACTGAAAAGTGAGATAGAACCAAAGGACAAAAGAGAGGGAGCTTCTTATTATTATAGATTCCTCCTCTCAAAGAAGTTTCATTTTTCTTGAATTCTCAACAGTCCTAGGGACCAACCAAAATGATCGATAGAAGAGGCGAAAGGAGATCGTAATCGGTTTTTAGCAAGATTTTTTAGAACATATTTTCATACTTTTAGATCATATTTTCATACTTCTAGATCGCATTATAAAACCCTTCAGATCGTATTGTCAAAACTTTTGTTAGCTTATTCTTAAACTCTCATTAGCTACAACTTTGACAGAAATGTCCGATGCGGTTGTCATATGATTTGACCAAACCGTCAATGCACTCACCCAGCTGCGATTGTTTTCCTTCCAGCTCGCTCTGATTCTTTTCTCGATGAATTTAGCAGTGTAGAGGACTATTTGAGCCACGTCTCGGCGCCGATTCTTTTGCATCAAATCAACACAAACACAGCCAGTCAGTGCAAATATACCTGTCTGCAAATGACTTCTCTCAATTTACACTTTCCTTCCTTCAAATTGAAAATTTTTTGTAAATTGACACTTCTCTTCAATTAACACTTTCCTTGCTTCCAATCGAAATTTTTCTTCGAATTGAAACTTTTTTTTCCAATTAAAACTTTTTATATAATTGACACTTTACTTCCAACTTACTTTTTTCAATTGGAATTCTTTTTTTTCATTTTCATTTTTTTCCATTTCCTTTGATAAAATAATTCTTTCTGATAATGACAAATAAAGGGAGGTTGAACAGAGTTTGATAACTCACTGTTAACGTAATGCAATGCAGACATATTATACTTTTCGAAAAACTAAAAGCGAAAACAATCACACTCATTCGAAAGAAGTGAGGGGTAAGAGTACGGTAAGTGGTAAGAGTACGGTAATAGGTAAGATAAAGAGTAAAATGATGAGAAGCGAGCGATTCTACACAGTTTCGACCAAATCTATTGCCCAATCTCTCTCTCCCTTCCCATGCCCTTCATTCTCGAATATGCGACATTTTTGCCTCAGGACTCTTAATGAAGAGCCTCGCATCTTTAAAGTTTTAGAGAATAAGCTCTATCAAACAAAATCTTACAGAATATTCATCAAAATTGATCGAAAATTTCATAATTAAACTTATTATTAGATTTCAAAAGCTTATGCTGTCATTATTAGTGTCATTATTAGATTTCAAAAGTTGATACTGTCATTATTAGTGTCATTATTAGATTTCAAAGTTGATGCTGTCATTATTAGTGTCATTATTAGATTTCAAAAGTTGATGCTATCATTATTAGTGTCATTATTAGATTTCAAAAGTTGATGCTGTCATTATTAGTGTCATTATTAGATTTCAAAAGTTGATGCTGTCATTATTAGTGTCATTATTAGATTTAAAAAGTTTATGCTGTCATTATTAGGGTCATTATTAGATTTTAAAAGCTGATGCTCACCATTCGTCCATATGACATTGAGAGAGAACTGTCGTTCGGTGTTCTCGCGAACTCATCAACAATCTGCAACCAAGAAAGGATTAAGTCATCCGATTTTTAATAGATATTTTTTCTGGAAAAAAAGTTAGAATTATATATTGAACAGTGCCGTTGCTTAGCCATTCTATTACTATTGAGCATAGTCGTCATTGACAGAGTTTTCCATGGTTATTGATCAAATTAATTGTTTATTGTTACATTATAAGACTTATTTATTGTTACAGTATAGGACTTCTATAAGAAAAGACTGTTACAGTATATCATCTTCTTCATGACAATCTTTGTACAATTTATTGATCGTTCTCCCGTTATGGACTATATCAAAGCCTTGGTTCGCTATCACAAAGTCACATAACATGACTATTAGTAATCTTGATGACTTTAGTCAGAACCACTGACTTCGCAGAAGCGGGCAAATGTCACACTTTCTTCCGCGATCAGATCACTCAGGAACTGATCAAACTCTTCTCTGCTGCGTTCTTCAAAGATACTCGCCATTTTCCTGAAGCAGACTCACATGAAATCTTGTTACCTGCGAACCTGTTAATCCTCTACCGTACGCCGTCTGTTCCCACTACAGTAACCAAAATTTCCCCGTAGGACCACAACTACGCCTTCCACAAGAGTTCTCTGTATGATCAGCTAAAACCCGGAGTTCTTACTAAATCATCATCAAGTAGCTGTCGATGACCTTTCTGCTCACATTTTTGGACCTAACACCGAAGACTACAAACTACAACATTTTGGACCTCATTTCCAGAAACTCCGGCTGAACCCCGTCGGGCAGTTCGGGTGCTTCGTGCCAGATCAAGTCGGCCTTGCCCAGTCGCCAGCACACATAGTCTGTGATAAAGGCTTCTATGTTGAGTCTGGGCACCTCCCAATCGTAGATGACATCGGGCATCTTAAACACGGGCTTGCCACCGTAATACGAAATTCCAGGAGTTTATACTGAACGGAAAAATATACCGAGATAATGGACCCTATGCCATGAATGCGAAGACTCAACTGACAATTTATTTCACAACGCGCGAGTTGTTTTTCGGTAACTGCTGTTACTTTTACAAAAGCTAAGCTTTTTCTTATAGGAGCAGTCGCTGCTGCTTTTTACAGGAGATGTGACTATTGTTGTAGAAGATGTTGCCATTACTAAAGAAGTTGCTATTAACCTTACACAAACTGTTGTTATTCTTACAGAAGCTGTTATTTTCACAAACTTTTTTACCCTCACAGAAACTGTGGTTACTTTTTCAACAGCTGTAGTTATTCTTACAAAAATGTTATTGTTTATTAAATGACTACCTTAGGCTTATCCGGCACTTCCTCTTTCTGCACTTCTCTATTCCCAATCCTCTCTCCTTTCTTCTTCATCTTTGCAAGTATCGTACTCGCCCTTAATTCTTTGTTGTTTATTCGTTTCAAACATCCAAATGAACAATCGAGCGACGCGGAATTACGCATGCGAGCGGAACATTCAAATGGTGACGAATTCACAGTTTACGGAGAAGAAAAACCGGTGCAATACTGGTCTACCGAGAAGAAGAAAATATACATTCAAAAACTTTCTCTTTGTCATCATTGTAAAAGGGTACGGACTAGAAAAAAATTCACGCTGCAGCAGTTCGAGATACAAAACCGGCGCCAAAATTCGAGCGTTCAATATGTATTCTTATTACTGACATACTCTTTTATCCTCACTGACTACATATACTATACAAGCACACGGACAATATTTTGCTGATCAGCCTGACTTGACCAGAAACTATCAATAATACGGAAATCGGGGTCTTTTAAACTTAGTATTGTTATTGAAAGTCATTCCAAGTCTTGTTAGGACTCTTCATTCATTTACAGCTACTAAGGTCATATATCGAGTCCTGCTACGACTGTTTTTCAGTCCTAAGACTGGTGAGACTGTCAAGACTCAGTTCTTGACTTTCTTGTTGGCGATAGCATTGATGACTACTACGGTAGCAATAAGGGCCGAAAGACCGAGGACAAGGTAGGCGCTTTTGTACACAGAGACGATGTCCGTGCCCTGAAAACTATCGAATCTCGAGGAAAAAGTTTATAAATCAAAAATCTCGAACTTTTGTAAGTTACATACGCAACATCTTCTTCTTCTTCCTCGCGCTTGTTCCCGCCTCGCGGCAGGGTACACGCTCCCCTGAGATGCAGGACAGACCTATCCTGGTAGAACCAGTGGCTGCCTGCTAGATCACTGCTAGTGTGAATAGCAGCAGTGGGGAGAGTCAGAGTCATACGCAACATATATATCATTAACTTTGTAATCAAGATAAAAGATCTACAAATAAAATCTATAACCGATTAGAACCAAGTTATCAACCGCTTATAGCGTCTGAACAAGGGTAAAACAGATTGTCTTAATCATTAGCGTTTATTAAATTCATCATTTAAAGTGCATTTTTCTCACTCTTTTCCAAAAACTTTTTTCAAAAACAAACATTCTGCATCAAACAGGCTTCTGCATCATCTTCTTTGTAGTTATATTTTACTTTTACCTTTGTGCTGATAAATACCTTTCTCATGTTTAATCATCTTATTCTTCTTCTTCCTCGCGCTTGTTCCCGCCTCGCGGCAGGGTACGCGCTCCCCTGAGATGCAGGACAGACCTATCCTGGTAGAACCAGTGGCTGCCTGCTAGATCACTGCTAGTGTGATTAGCAGCAGTGGGGAGAGTCAGATTCGTGCATGAGCACTACCAACATTTCTTAACCCCCTTGGTTTGGGTGGATCTGTCCGGGGTGGGAGTCGAACTCGGGACTCTTCGCACAATGGTCTATCACACTACCACTATGCCACGCCCGGACGTTTAATCATCTTATTCTATTAACTATAACTCGTTAATATTAACTATGACTCGTTTATATTAACTATAACTCGTTTATATTAACTATAACTCGTTTATATTAACTATAACTCGTTTATATTAACTATAACTCGTTTATATTAACTATAACTCGTTTATATTAACTATAACTCGTTTATATTAACTATAAGTAGTTTATATTAACTATAACTCGTTTATATTAACTATAACTCGTTTATATTAACTATAACTCGTTTATATTAACTATAACTCGTTTATATTAACTATAACTCATCTATATTAACTATAACTCGTTTATATTAACTATAACTCGTTTATATTGACTATAACTCGTTTGTATTAACTATAACTCGTTTATATTAACTATAACTCGTTTACATTAACTATAACTCGTTTTTATTAACTATAACTCGTTTACTTCTGCGTCACCTAACCAATAATTCAAACAAAATTTCTACTTCTATATAATTATAACGCCTGAATTTTCTTGTTCTTAGCCATTCACTTCTCGTTTATCACTATAGACATTCCGCTCGAATGAGAGGTCGTTTCTCAATGTTTTCGACAAGCGGAGGCAAGTTGCCTGAGGTAACAAAGCTCTCGTTGAGAGCAGGGTGTTTCTCTGACCCGCACTGCGAGTGAAAAAATCTATGCGCTTTAAAAAAAATTGAAATCTATGCGCTTGGAAAAAATGTTCTTGGATTTTTCGTAGGGAAAGTGCAAATCATTGGTGAAATTGAATGCTAAACTCTGACATTTTAAAAATCTATGCACTCGAAAAGAAGTTGTGGGGGTGCTAAAAAACACCCTGGTTGAGAGAAAGAAAGACTGAATCTTATGCTTCTTCATGGTATTGCTTTTTACCTTGTATAGTTTATGGTTTCATCAAAAACAATCCAAAAGCCAAAAACCTTGGCCAGGTCGAATCCAAGGAAGCGGATGCCATTCAGTGAGTGGAAGGCGATCGGGAAGGCGACGATCCACTTGAAGGCTGCCGTGATTGGCATTGGGATGTTTATACCTGGAATTAAAGAAGAGGTTGAATGATTTGAATATGAGGTTGAATGATTTAGGGCATTCATTGGAAACTTAATTAAGGTTTTCCGCTGGTACCGTGAATCGTAAAACCCAGGTTACCGGTGGTGGGATTGATACAGTAACCAGGTTTCCCACCAAAACCCTGAATACGGTAGAACTAGATCTGAGCGGGTTCCTTGACTCACTACAAGTTGATTAAATTTTTAGGACAGGGCCTATGTCTCCGAATCACCGCCTTCGCCTGTATGGCGTTCTCACTTTTTTGGCACACGGACTCGGTATTTTTCCCAAGTTATATTATCAGTTAACATTCTTTTGGCTTTGATCGATCTAGTTTCGACAGAAAACCCACTGTCAATGAAGTTGACAAATGTGGTGAAGTCAATGGGAAGAACAGCGAAACCGACGCCTCCGATTAGCAGAACACCCGCCATGACGCAGCCAGTGATGCGGTGCAGACCAGAGACATACCTCAATCAGAAAACAAATACTCAAAAAACAAATTAAATTCAAATAATTAAAACATTTTTTATATCCAATATTTATTTATATCTAATATTTATCTGAATTACCTTTGTCTGTGTAAGTTATTTAAACAAGTCAACTTTTTTCATTTATAAGTTAAGACTATTTCATAATATACCGTCTGAGACATGATCTTTCGAATTGATTGACTTGAATAGTCAGTCTTAACCACCAGGATGTTTCTCCTCCAAAACAGGGGTTAAATAGTCATGTCAGACCTTCTGTCGGCGGGTCTCTGTTTTTCCAACTCATAAGGGGTTTTCCAAATCCAACCCTTATGTGAAAATTTTTTCCGTTTTTGGTGGGCGTCTGTACCTTTTTCTTGCAGACTAAAAAACCCCTGCTCCAAACCATGTGGGTAATGTTTAAACGCAAATGTAGGCACTTTTTTGAAAAGACTGAGTTACAAGAACTCTTTGTCGGTTTGGAGTTCTCTATTTCATCGTTAGATATAGGACAAGCCACTTTTCGTTGGGAAAGTTGCATGTCCGCCTAGACTTATAGACGAAACTGCTCGGGAGCGAATTCGTTAATTAAAATAGTTCTATGATTTTTTTTTCTTCGTGAAAGTACCGGTCGTTCCATTACTTTCACGGTAAGTTTTTCTTAATGTTTTTGTAAACAAATGAGAAAAAAATCAAAATAAATGGAACCTCACTTTCCAAATATTGTTTTTAAAAAATAACAAAAAATTTATAAACAAAATCATCTATCAATCAATCAATCTTTATTCTAAATTGCATACTAGTGTTACAAGGATGGTGTGCAAAGTGGATCACTGTCACATAAGTGATATCAGTTTAGGTAATAAATACAAGCAAGCACCGGAGTTCTAGATTGAACACTCGACAGAACTCAATTAATTTTTCGCATTATTTCATAACTTCTTGAAAAATAAATAAAAATAATAAACTAAATTCTCTCCAAAAAACATAACTATTAGATTACGAAAATACGTTTGTCTAATTAAAAGTTTCTACCATGTGACTTGCGGAGCATAGATCTGCAGATGAGGTGAAATCGGCCGCTTCATCGACTTCTGCTTCTGCAGATACTCCCAGCCGAGTTCCTGAATTAATTTTAGTTAGAACATGATGCCAGCTTAGGGGCCTTAGAAACCTGAATAGGTGTTTTGAGGGTATCTTGCTGGGATGCTGAGACGCAGATTCCCCGAGACACTATCTGGCGAGAAACAGCCATTCTCAGGGCGGAGCTGATCAGTAGAACCATCCTGGAACAGTTCAATATCAGAAGAAGTATAAATAGAAACAGACAAAATACATATTGTCTTTTACAACTTACTCGTAAAAAATTATTGTATTTTAGATTGAAGGAACTTCGAGACAAAAATCAAAAAAGATGAAACTACAGCAAATATGAAGAAACACACGTATAACATTTCATTGAACATAGAATCATACGGCTAATTGGAACTTGAACGTGCATTTGAACAGTTGAGTTCTTCCATCAAATTACGGTGACACTAGAAGTGCAATCGTAAAAATGTCCTATAGAGAGAGTACATGGTGCAATTCATCATAATACCATGCATTTCACATGGTATGTTGATATTTTTCACTCTTATGTTATCGAAGTAACTAAAGTCCTGAAC
Organism: Allodiplogaster pararmata; assembly: GCA_964056735.1. Classification (NCBI taxonomy): domain Eukaryota; kingdom Metazoa; phylum Nematoda; class Chromadorea; order Rhabditida; family Diplogasteridae; genus Allodiplogaster; species Allodiplogaster pararmata. The sequence continues at coordinate 35,805,299 of OZ057403.1, forward strand.
AACGTTCCCTTGTAAGGGTTAACTGAGAAAATAATTGTTTCAAATATTCAGTGTAGGGGTTATAAATGGTTTTTTAATGAAGGTTTTCAACCTTTGAAGATTTAGTTCCCAAAGTTTCGAGCCATCAGACGAACGCATATTGGAGCACTATTAGCAAAAAAAATTCTAAAAATTGTCTTCAAATTTTATCACTCAAGCGCTTTTCAAAGTTCGAAAATGTGCTCAAATGCATCAAAGAAAACTACATCATCGCCAAAGCTGAAGCCTAACTCATTCATTCTTATAATTTTTCGTTCCTGTGGAGGGTTTACTACTGAACAGGGAACTACTGAAAGGTTAAAAACTGTACTCCAGTATTGCTGGATACGGTTATTGCTCAATAGAGAGATCAATCGGTTCGGTTTTTTCCAAACTTATAATATCAATCAATATTTTACGTATCACCTGATAGATCTATGAATTGATTTATTACATGTTTGGCAGCTTTTTTTATTCAAAGATTTCTTCCAAACTTTTTCAATCTACAGATTGAGTTATTGATCCATTAGCCGATAGATGGTTTTAAAGTTGGCGTGATTATTCAAACCCAACTAATTTTTCCAGACTTATTTACTAGCTTACTGCCAGATGAATGAATCTTACGATGCCGCTTCTGGAAACAAAAGAGAAGAATTTTTGCATATTAGTACTATTTTACGCTCCTTCATTCATTTTATCTGCATCCGGAAACGCACATTGTCAACTAAACACATTGAAGACAAGCAGTTTTATAATACAGAAGTTCGACGAACAAAATCTCACTAAAAATAATAACAAACTCGAGAATAAAAACATTTATAATCATCCAAATTACAACATTCAATGCTCAAATGACGCAATTCTTTGCTATTTAGAAGTAGTTCGATTGAGGGCTCAAAATTCTTTTCCATGACATCGAGAAATTCAGCTTTCAATCCTGAAAAGACCTCGGAAGCTCAGCAGGAACTCAATGAAGACGAACTCAAAATCACCGATCAATTACTTCGAAGTCAAAACCCAGATGGTCTCTCTGAACTTATCTACTTAAAACTTAGTTTTCATCGATGCATGACCTGAAGAATAGCCAAATCTCATCTGAGCTAGAAATTTATGTTAAAAAAACATCCAAAGAATTCTTTTTTTAATTTACATTTAAAGGAGATTGGATTACAATAGCTTGAAGGGAGCGTTCACTCAACCAATCAATATTTACATGCAGAAGTAGCCTCTGGACTTAAAAGCAGCCAAGAACTGCTCATGAAAGTGAGTGGAGCAAGAGCACTGAAGATCGTCACATCTTTGATTGATCAATATAATCAACTCGAGAAAGATATCGAGAAAAAGGCTAGCATACGCACGTTTAATGAAAATTGTTCCATTTTGTAATTTCAAAATAAGAAAAACTCAAAAAATTGAAATCTAGGCTCAACGAGGGTTCATTATTAATCGCAAAGCTTCAACGAACTACATTCCCATTCCCTCTTAGAGTTGCTGACACTCTCAAGATATAACAGCAGAAATCTGTCTTTCGAAATAGTCATCGGTTCTCCGCTGTCAAATGCGGCCAGTCAGTCCGAGTACCTGCTGAGATTGATTTCCAGGTGACTCTTTGTGAAGAGTTTGTGTCATGGGCCGGAAACAGGGACCGAAACATGTTGCGGAGAAAACTGCAAGCTCAGCTCATTCGTTTGTACAACGAGAAAGGACTAAACGCCAAGAGCCTCGCTTTGAGTTTGCTTGTTTTGATGTCACAGCTTCTTATATTGCGTGTTCTATCAATAATTTAATAGGCTTTCTTGACAAAACAAAAAATTACCTAAATATTCTAAAAATCAATATAAAAAACCTACTAACAATAGACTTGACTTAGTTAGAACCTCGTATATACAGTTCACTCAAGGCAGCCAGCTGCTGGGAGAGCTCAAAAAACTCGAAGAACGAGAGCTTATGGTCGGTGTTCTCGTCGAAGAGAGCAAAGCAGCTCTCGCTCTTAAAAACATCGCTAAGGTTATTGCAATAACTTCCTCTTACTTAAAAAGATACTTACAGAACAAACTCGAAGTAAAAACAAGTCCTGCTTTAGAATATGTTTTCTCACTAAGAAAATTATTTCTCGTGTTTAATTGTATCATTAAACTCAATAAAAATGCATGAGATATGTTGCCAGTCTCAAGAAGTTCATGAGATATGTTGCCAGTCTCAAGAAGTTCATGAGATATGTTGCCAGTCTCAAGAAGTTCATGAGATATGTTGCCAGTCTCAAGAAGTTCATGAGATATGTTGCCAGTCTCAAGAAGTTCATGAGATATGTTGCCAGTCTCAAGAAGTTCATGAGATATGTTGCCAGTCTCAAGAAGTTCATGAGATATGTTGCCAGTCTCAAGAAGTTCATGAGATATGTTGCCAGTCTCAAGAAGTTCATGAGATATGTTGCCAGTCTCAAGAAGTTCATGAGATATGTTGCCAGTCTCAAGAAGTTCATGAGATATGTTGCCAGTCTCAAGAAGTTCATGAGATATGTTGCCAGTCTCAAGAAGTTCATGAGATATGTTGCCAGTCTCAAGAAGTTCATGAGATATGTTGCCAGTCTCAAGAAGTTCATGAGATATGTTGCCAGTCTCAAGAAGTTCATGAGATATGTTGCCAGTCTCAAGAAGTTCATGAGATATGTTGCCAGTCTCAAGAAGTTCATGAGATATGTTGCCAGTCTCAAGAAGTTCATGAGATATGTTGCCAGTCTCAAGAAGTTCATGAGATATGTTGCCAGTCTCAAGAAGTTCATGAGATATGTTGCCAGTCTCAAGAAGTTCATGAGATATGTTGCCAGTCTCAAGAAGTTCATGAGATATGTTGCCAGTCTCAAGAAGTTCATGAGATATGTTGCCAGTCTCAAGAAGTTCATGAGATATGTTGCCAGTCTCAAGAAGTTCATGAGATATGTTGCCAGTCTCAAGAAGTTCATGAGATATGTTGCCAGTCTCAAGAAGTTCATGAGATATGTTGCCAGTCTCAAGAAGTTCATGAGATATGTTGCCAGTCTCAAGAAGTTCATGAGATGTGTTGCCAGTCTCAAGAAGTTCCCTGTCTAGGCAAAAACTTCTCTTGTGCTGGCGAAAACGACGTCAAATGCTACGTTTATTGAACCGACTCTTCAAGTGCCGTTTTATTATTATCATTAACATTTGAATTTCTTTGAATCGCTGAAATGATCTGATTTACTCGCTAAATTATGATTTATGGAGCTAGAATTAGGTAAGACTCTGACCAGAAAATCAATAAGTACTTAATTAGTGAATTTTTTGGCTGAGAGGATGTTCCTATATAGGCCAAAAACAACAAACACAACTCCTTTGAGCTAAAAGGCACGTCATTGAGCATCAGACAATGTATGTAGAATATCCAATTATTTGAGTAAGAGTAGATCTATCTTCTTTTTTTTCTGACCCAATCTTATTTCTGACCCAATCCTTACAAGTCCGTACATACATACATGTATTACCACGATGCTACGACCGGGAAATTGAGCATCATATAATCTTCATGTACTTGGGCGAATTAGCTAGGTTGTGGACATAGCTCAAAAGTCACTTGCAATTTTTTGATCTTTGTTAATCGTTTTAAGCAACGATGGGCTGAGACTATAATGAATGTAATCCATCGATTTCATTCACTTGCAATTGATTTTTTAACTCTAAAAGTGACCGTTCTTAGAGCGGGGGAGTCTAATGGAGCGTTAGAATTCAACTTTTCACTTTGTTAAAGTAATCTCTGCAAAGTGATCTCGTTGAATGCTCCAATGTATCACAAATAATTTCCATGGGAAGGAAATTCATTTAAGATACTTTTCATATTCATATAAAATTACGACCAACAGTAAAACTTATTATATAAAAAATACCGTAGTCCATTTTCCTTCTCACGGCGATTCGTGGTGACACATTGCAGCTTTCAACGAGATTACTTCGCAGAGATTACTTTGACAAAGTGAAAAGTTGAATTTTAACGCTCCATAAAATAACAGTATAATGAGAAGCGAAAAGGAGGGAAAGGGTAGATCAAAAAGAGCTTCTCATTATTCTAAACCCTTTGAGAACGGACATTTTCCAGATTCTCAACGGTGACCTATGATTCTAATACAACTCGTCGATTTATTAAGGCGGAAATCGAAATGCAGTCTGGTATTCTCTCCGCCGAAGAGGGCGACTTTCGCACAGCATTTTCTTACTTTTGCGAGTCTTTCGAGAACTTGGAAGGCTTTCCGAAGCAGAGAGAGAGGAGAATTTTCTCACTGAAATACATGCTTTTCTCTCGGGTGGGTTATTGATTGACAAATACTTGTCGCTTTGATTATTGATCGAGAACTGTTAAATTTTTCATTTATCATTATTCCATTTTCAATCGAGTACTGTTCGATTTTATAGAATTATTATTTATCAATAATTGACGTCTTATTGATAATCATTTAACCACCATCAACGGAGAGTAGATTATTTGAATCGTTGCTAAACTCAATTGTCCGACTTTTTCCAGAGATCGGCTTCGTCCACGCTGTTGTTGTGATTAGTAACGGAGGTTTAAAAAAACACGACCGCACGAGGATCTGAAGTAGATTGTGACATCATGCCAGATAATGATGCCAGACGGAGTTGATATAAGAAAGGAAACAACAATTTTTATTGTTGAATAAGGTTTACCTATTTAAGATTCTACTCGATGATTCATCTCCAATTGGTGGGCTTCTCACGGGGAAAAGGAACATTTCTTCACCACATGTCTCATCAATATTGGTACTCTTGAACGCTCTGAATCTTCTACGTTCCACTTTCAGTCATGACTTCAACTTTAATTTACTCAATAGTCATCATAGTCATGACTTCAACAGTAATTTACTCAATAGTCATCATACTCATGACTTCAACAGTAATTTACTCAATAGTCATCATCTATGTATCAATAGTCATGATTTCAACAGTGATTTACTCAATAGTGATCATCTATGTATCTGATTTTACCTATTTCACTTGCTTTTCTAAGCTCTGAATATTTTCTCCGATCCTTTAGGGATAAATTTTTCTGCCCGTTTCCGTTTAGTGAAGCAGTGACAAATTCTCCGTATTTTCGTAGCATATCCAGTTAATCAGGATATACTGACTCTTTTATTTTACATGTCAGTTTTTCTCAAAATCTGAAATTGTATTTACTTGACCGGTCAAAATTCATAAGACAATATTTGTTCACAGGCTCTTTCGGAAGCTTTCCAAAAAAGATCAATAATTCTCTACAACAAAGTCAGATTTTATATGATTCAACCAAGGGCAATTGCTATTATGCGGGTTGGGATTGAATCATGTCGTCTCTCTCTCTTACCTCGCTACACTAAACAACCATTTATGCAACCGAGGACACAATTTTATTTAATTTAGACCACAGGCGCTATTCTCTCGAAATTTTCATGGGAAAAGTTCGCATATGGAAACATTTAAGTTAGCAATACAGAAGAATGGCAGACATTGAGATGGTTGAAAAATATCCTTGTTGAAACTGGAAAGCTAGATTTAATACTCTTCTCGTGTATCTTACTCTTATAAGCAACTTTTTGACCTTCTCAAATTCGAGGTAGTAGAATCGTATGCCAACGAACTTCTGGGAGATTCATTTGACTCCCGTCACTCCTCAGAGCTTTTGAAGCGACTCATCAAGCAGGTTATTTTATTGGATGCGTGTAACGAACACAGCTCACCAGCACTGTTGAACATTTGGAAAACCGACCGTTCTTTGAGCGAAGGAAGCTAGTATAATGACTAGCCATCTCTTATCTGCACTTAACCTTCAGCTCGCTTCTCATTATTCCAGACTTCCCCGCTCGAAAAGCGGTCGTTCTTTTCGAATTTTCAGCGGTTCCGTAAAACCTTTGGTGAAATATGGTAACGAACCATTTAAATAGACCACCGCTAGCTCTGAAGCCAACGAAACTCGAGAAATTTTGGTTTGTTACATTGAAGCGATTCCATTGAAACTGGGGAAGAACAGTAAAGTTTTTTTTAAAGCTAGCAAAAACTTTTTAATCATGAGATGATCATTAAAAATTTTTTTGCGGAGTTCATGAGAATGAAAAAAGGAATCATGAAAAACTTTTGTTCTTGAAGAGATGGTTTTCTAGTCATCATGAAAATGTATAACTCACGAAACTTTTTAAAAGATTAACTAATTAAATTGAGTTTCTTTGAGCTATTAGTTCTTTTAAAGAGATCGTGAGAACTTTTTTCACTTACATTTCCTAAAAATATTATCTTAAGTAAATCAAGGTATTACTTTATTACAGGAGGTCATGAGAATAGTCGAGCCATATGATGCGGTGGAACTAATGCACGTTTCAAGAGAAACCAGGATGTCAGAGGAACAAGTGAAGAAGATAGTAGCTTCTCTTATTCTAGATAGAGAAGTTCAAGGTTACTTTGCAGTTGAATCAACGCAGTTTGAATGAATAGTCTAGCTACCGCACGGGAAAAAACTGTCTACGGTTCGGAATCGAACCCAGCCCTTCTCTCCTATCCTGAAAAAGCAAGTTATCAATACCTTACCAAATACAGATTCCTAATCCGCGATTCGCGAGGTATTGATGTGTTAATAGCTTTGCAATTTAAGTCACGCAAGCTTACGAATTGAATGGTTGAAAAATAGAGCATTGACTCAGGTTTTAAATTAAAAGCAATAAAAGAGTGTGAAAGAGATCAGAAAGCACGAAATGCGCAGTTCAAAGTTACGAAGCTCAAAGACAGCGGTTCCCGTGCAATTCCCGTATGATAGATATTATGTATTGGTTAGCTGTTCATTCCTTTAAACTGTGTGCCTGAGCATTTGACGAGTAGCTACAGAAGAGAGTAGGTGTCATTTTAGAGAACTACAGAAAAGAGTAGGTGTCATTTTAGAGAGCTACAGTAGAGAGTAGGTGTCATTTTAGAGAGCTACAGTAGAGAGTAGGTGTCGTTTTATAAGAACATTGGGGACATGGAAAGCCTATTTGGGTTTTTCTCAAGTCGAACTCATTGACAGACTTTTCCCAAGTACAGGTCAAGCATATTGCGATAAACTACTGCTGTTGGTCGTTTCATGAGTCAATACTTCAATGAATTCTCAAGGCCCTTGGATCAATCTTTAAATGGATCAATGAAGCCTAGGTTCTGATTAAAGGCATTGTCAATTACCGATGGTTTGACTGGAAGTGGTGTCGACGAGTCCAATAATATTTTCTAAGTTGCATTGACGAGTCTAATGACCTTTTCGAGGTTGCATTGACGAGTCAAATAAAATTCTCTACATTCATCGCAAGTCCATAAGTCAGCAAAAGATGATGACCGCGCTCGAACTTGTAGGCGCTCTTTCTGAGGTTTAAAATTTTTTGTTGAATTTATTTCATTCTTCTTTTCCCTTTCGTCCTGTAAATTAGAGTATAACCTACTCCTCGTTGATCTAAAGCAACGGATTATCGTACCGAGCAGAGGAGCGGATTAATCGCAGAAACTTGTGCAAAAATCGTGTGGTGTGACGGGAACCGAACCCGTGACTTTTCGCATTCCGGGTGAATGCTCTCCCCACTGAGCTACACACGCACACATGACAGGCCCATACAACAGTTCGGAACGGTTGTCCGGTAGATCACAACGTTTCCTCTCCCCCTCCACTTGAATGGCGTCCACCGTAGCTCACCATAGGTCATTTTCCGTTGTGAAACAAATCAATATTTTTCAAGTTATAAAAACCCACCGCTTATTAAGCGAAAAGGGTCTAGAATGATGAGAAGCGAGCAACAAGCTCTAAGCTAGAATGATAAATAGAATTGGAAAGAGAAAATAGAAAAATTCAAGAGTTCAAGACTTGAAGACCTGCTAGCTCTGATTGTTCGAGGCCCCTGCTAGAAAGAGCTTAGTTTCAACAACAAAAAAAATTAAAAAATTCAATTGACTCATGTTCTTGACTGTTTTGCCATTAAATTGAAACAGCATATATAACTGTTCAGATGTTGGACGCACACTCAGCGCATATACAATCTTCAAAGTAAAAAAAAAAATTTTATCTGCATATCCTCAAAATGTCACCTGTCACCAAAATCTCTCTCTTTGTCACCTGTCATCAAAATGTCACCAAAATGTCATCTGCATATCCTCAAAATGTCATCTGCATATCCTCAAAATGTCAAAATGTCAAATGTCACATATCCTCAAAATGCATGTCACCCAGAAAAATTTATCTGCATATCCTCAAAATCATATAAATTTGTCAGCTTTTAGATAGATAAAGAGAGAGAAAGAGAGAAATATGGAAAAGAAAAAAAAGAGTCAGAGAGAAATAGAGAGAGATCATGCAAATCATCTAAGAACTCTGCCGCTGATCTATTGACCAATCTCAATCAAGTGCCTTATCACCTGAAATCCATCTCTATCACGTAATAAAGTTTCTTCGGCTGGTTTAATCCAACAAATCTTGTGCCGAGACATGCTTTTCACTATTTTGTCTCAGGTACCGGTATATCTCATGAATGAAAGGGATAGTGATAAAGGCAGTAAGAGAGATCTATCTCTCTAGATAGAGAGAGAGATTGACGTAAAAATAAAAGTAAAGAGATAGAGAGGAAAAGGAAGGAAGAAAGAGGGTGAGTGAGAGGGGGGAGACCGAGAAAGAGTGAGGGAGGCAGAGAGAGGCAAAGAGAAAAAAATTTTTGAGAAAAAAAATTTGAGAAAAAATTGAGGGGTTGGAAGAAAGGAAGTTAATAAGAAAAAGAGAGAAGAGGGATGTGAAAAGCTGTGAGCGAAAGAAAGTTTGTTTTAGCAATGAGTGAAAGTGACCCGGAAAACACAGAAAAAAACCAGTCCACCGGGCAGGATCGAACCCAGCCATCTCGACTCAAAACGGAGCCAATTATGACCCGGCAATGTGAAAGGAAAACTAGTGGAACGGCTCGCTTGTTCCCAGAAACCTACCGCCCCTTTATCCTTATTTCTTATGAGATTACATGAATGGTCTCATCATTAAAAAACCAGCATCTTCGAAGATTTACTAGTCATGTTGCTATTTCTTCACCGTTTAAAGCTGACTTGTTGTTATCTGTTGTAATTCTGAAAAAAAGAAGCTGACTAAATGTAAACTAATTTTAAATTTGTTGTGCTAATTAGTCTAGGAATATGACCGGGTGCTTTCTAATTTTGGATATAGTAGCTGACCAAAATAATAAAGTATATTCATCCTTACTTATTATAAATAATTATTATAAATTAAATAAATATTTTTATAAATTATTATTATTAATATTAATATTATTATTATTTATATTATTGTTATTATTATTATTATTATTATTATTATTATTATTATTATTATTATTATTATTATTATTACTTGCTCTGATTTAAATTCCGATTTGAAGCCTCGTATTATGCGACAGATAATTTCATCACCAGTACTAGTTTACTAGAAAGATTCTATCCTTATACAACTTAGATGATGCGAAAAATCGTGTTATTGCAACCAGTAGATGATGAGATAGTTCGTTTGATCTTGGATGAAATATGATGTGATGTTTTTATTCATCATCCTTGAACAGGTCTAATTGATCCTAAGGAGAGAGTTGGACACAATGTCTTTTACCTTCCTGTTGATTATGTGTGTGCCATTTACTGCTACTCAAAAATTGTCTCCTTCAACTCAGGATGAAAAGGTTCGCTCCCTTACGACAAACTGTACTAATGGATTACTTAGTAATTTGAATATAGACGCTGTGGCCGAAATAAGGCTATGTTTTTATTCATCATTTATTCGATTCAAACCGTGCCAAAGTTTTGCTAGTATAGGGGAGTATCGGCTGATGTTTTATCCGGTGGCATGCCCAGGCCTTACATATATATCGCTTTACGATCCGTAGTATTGAAAACTAATGGAGCGTTAAAATTCAACTTTTCACTTTGCAGAAAATTACTTTGCAAAGTGAAAAGTTGAATTCTAACGCTCCATAAGTATTTTACAATCTTCGAATATGGATGAGTTAAAGTTAAAATAGCTTTCACCTTTACCCATGAATTTTTTTAAAGAAATTTTTTATTGCTTTCGGTTGACTGCAGATCAAGCTCATGGTCCTCGTAATATAAAATTTTGCATAATTTAGCGTCCCTGACGGTTGAGTACAAGTTAGACCCCAATCCGGGCGGATCCCCAAACAACCGGGAGGGAGGGGGGAGGTACACAAAATAAAGTGATTTGGGAAGCAGCCAATATCTTTACTAGGTTAGGTCTATATTCAGGTTGTGATATACTGTAAGTGTGCTAGAGAATTGTCCGAAGGATCCCAAGTTGGACCACACGAACAAATGAACCTGAATCAAAAGGGTTTAGAAATTTCTAGACAGCCTGTGCGAATCTTACTCAACCCACTGCTGATTTACGCACTAGCAGTGACCTATTAAGCAGCTACTGGTTCCACCAGAAGAGGGTTATACTCAGGGAAGCGCTTAACCTGTCTCGATGCGGCATTTAGCGTGAGGAGTATTCATTCATTTATTTATTCATGTATTTATTTATTCATACATTAATACTGATGTGACAAAACATAAGATAGCTCATACAACAGTGAGCGATGTTCTTGACAATAACATCTGAACAATGATTTTCTAGAATAAGAAAGGAAAAAGTAAGTCATCGTTAGGAGTAAGTCGCAGAGGCTGTTCTTGTACACTCTAGCGTCATTGGTTGATCCGTTTTTGAACTTTGTTAATCGTTAAGCAACGATGGGCTGAGACTATGAATGAAAAATTCCATCCCACGGGCGAAAATGGCACTCGGCCGGGACCGAATCTCCGCCGCCTAACCGGGGCTTGTAGAGCGTTAGCAATACACCAACCGAGCACACATTGTCTCATGCGATTTCTTGCTATGTATATGATTGACTTCGTTCCCACTCTAGGTCTTATAGAACCACAATATTATTATCTTCACAAAGAAAAACATGACTTCCTGGTAGCCACCAAAAACTGGCCCGTCAAACTTTTCTGCTTTGAAAGTTTACCATGCGCAGACTGAACTCCTTGATGCTCCTTGGAAAAACGTTACCGACATCTCATCGGTTGCGACTTCGGACCGATTTTTATGGCCATTATTCCATAAAAATCACACTCTCGAAGCTACTCCGAATGAAATTTATGGATCTTCTGAGCAATCTAATGGGTACAACAACACAACAACAGTTCAAACCACAGTTTGTCGTTAACTTTGAGCGTGAGAATTTCGTATTGAGAGTCAACAGTTCCTTCAATCTTTGTTTTCAGACAACGAAAGCTACTGAGGAAAGGGAATCGAAACCGCCAGATCATTCGGAGGTTTTCCCCACTTTTAACTTGTTGTGAATAATATATCAAGAAGATACCGGTAATAAGCTTGCTGTCAGGAATTAACATCGATGGAGACGTCTACTGAAGAACTTCTGATAATAGAAGCTCCGATGGCGAAACCTCTCAGAAATGGTGAGAATTATCTGAAGTCCTGCTTGAAGACTCAAATATTTATGAACACGGCTTTTACAACTAGACTTGTAGGTACTACGTACTAGAAAATAACATAAGTATTAGGTACTTGGAAATAGAGCACAATATATGTAAGTATAATAGAACTATAAAGGATCGAATCCTAAAACAACACTAAACTCTTCGTTACAAGCCTCAACACACGTTTTTAGTTCTTTAAATCAAAAAGGTCTTCGTTTCAGGACCCGTTTAATGTTTTTTTAGGACCTCGTGCAAATCTGAAACTTGTGACGATGCCACCATTCGTGCCCACATTCCACCTGCCGAAATCGACGACAGCCGTCCCAGTTCACCAGTCTAGCGGGGAAAAGAAGCAGAGTCATCCGTTAATTCCGCTACCGACTGTTCATTCTCAAAACAACTATAACAATCATCAATACACTCCACCAGTCAGTATTGAAAACCGTGTTCATGAATGTCTTTGTCAAAATAGCTTAACATAGGTTTCTGAATTTTTCAACAAAAAAAAGCTTTAGGAGACCTTTAGGAGACCGAGAATTTAAAGTATTGTGAAGCGAGTTATTAAGCGTTAATATTTAAAACAGTACTCTCCTAGTTTAAGATGAAGAAACGGATTATTTAGGTTGTCACCACGAATTGCCGTGAAATGCCAATGGATTACGGTGTTTTTCTTATGCCACTTTTTCTTAAAAAAGTAATTGGTTTTCGTTTGAAAGAAAATGCATCGTTCGAAAAGTAGCAATAAACAACATCGTAAATTATTTGCTCCTCTTTACGGCAATTTGTGGTGGAACAAATAGACGGACGAAACAACCACTTTCTTCATCTTACCCAATTTGTGGTGGAACAAATAGACGGACGAAACAACCACTTTCTTCATCTTACCCAAGAAAATTGTTTTGTTTTTTTGTTATTTAAAGCTCCATTAGACGTCAAAAGCACATAAGGGCAGTCGGCCACAAAAGAAGCCCAGACTGCCAAAACTCGCTTCTCATTAATCTAGGCTCCCTATTCGTAGATCGGTCGTTTCTTGTTGGAATTTTAGACTGTGGTTACTGTTTTTGAATTTCAAGTTGCTAATATCAGCGAGATTCATACTCTTACCGATAGTTTTATGAACTTCAGTGGTAAGAAAAAAAAGTTCACATAAGATGGGAAAGGAAATGTCAGTCCTGAATGGCTTTCTAAGAATATAGCTCAAAACTCAAAATAGAGAGCTGAACTGCGCAAAGCTCATTGATCAAATGAAAAGGACAAAAAGATGGTACAAAACAAAGAGTCGAAAGCGGCTAATCGTGGATGACTAAAAAAACTCGACATCAAATAGTTTTACGAGACTCAAACATTTACCTCCTGCTCCTCCAACCCTATATTTTAGTTTATAAAGTTATTTTTTCAGCCCAACAATATGTATTTCAAGGAAAAGCTGAGAAAGAGAATGAATATATATACAATACATATCTTTAATCTTCAGTTTTTCGAATAGACAAAAGTTCGTATCGGTTCAAAGAGAACGGCCATTTGACAGCCAGCTAGCTCCGAAGCGCAGCCGCAGTCGTAGAAGTCAATATTGATTTATCGAATCTGAAGAATCGATCGTTTCTAACATTTGAAGATCGAAAGGTAGAAAATACTTTCCATCAGAATGTAATCGTTTTTAACGAACAGTTTATAAAATTGTTGCCGTAAAAGAGATCATTGCAGCGTTCGGCGTATTACTGGCAGCATTATCCCTGGGATAAGCTACCTAGAGCCCATCTTCTGCAACCACACCTACAGTATAATTACTCGCCCGCTCTACAAAACACCGCGCAATGGTCTTATCGACATCCTGTACCATATAAAGGTAAACTCTTTCTTTTTCTCTTAAGCTATCCTTTGTTTTCTTTTGTTTGTCAGTTATGACCTACCTTTTAATCTCTCTATTTTGAGCTTTTTATAGCCCCTTTCTTTTTTATAACTCACGCTTTGTGGTGTTCTCCTATTTCTTTTGCTTTCTCTCTTTCTGTATTCTTGCTTCTCTTAATCTCTATCCTACTTTCTTTTTCTCATTCTTTCTGTCCCACTCTCTAGCTCCATCTCTTTCTCTCTTTCTCTCTTTTAACTTAGCACATCCTGTAGTTCTCCACAAAAGTATTCTGCACAACCGATTTTGGTAATATAAAGTAATTTTAGATCGTTACAATGTATACCAGCCGTATAGCTGTGGTTGCGGAAGCCACTGTGGCTGCAGGAAGGAATGTGGCTGCACACCCAGTTGCGGAACTAGAGGCCACGGTTATTCATTTTTCAGGAGCTGTTAGCACACTAAAATCTGACATGTATAAAAATGCTGATACTGCGCAGGCTGTGGTGGCCGTCTGCCAGGATCTCCGAAGCAGATGGCTGTCGGGGAAAAGAACGAGGAATGGAATGAAGAACGTATCGAAGACGAGGTTACTGTACTTTCCTCTCCGAAGTGGTCTAAGCACAAAAAAACTAGAACTTATTATTCCATACTAGAAGGCTTTGTCGCGAAAACCGTGTCGTGAAACCAGAATCAGTTTTTATTCATGTAGTACTATCGCACGGGTTAGCAAGTTGTTTTCGGTAGTGCATATGTAACACACTCGCTCCTGGTAAAAGAGACATGGCTAGGTTCGATCCCGTCCTGAGGAATAGCTTTTGGCCGAGATATAGTTCAATAATATTCAACATCCAAATCGGGTAACAACAATGAACCCAGAAGGTTTGTCAGTACCGGACTCTACTTAATTAAAATTCTCAAGAGAATTATTCCTTGGACTCCAAAACCATACGTTTACAGCGCGTCTGAATACGACAAAGAAGAAAGTTTCTTTGTCTCGAAGAAACTTGTAAAAAAAGAAGTTAAGCAGGAAACTCTATTGATTGTTGTCCTCAGCACCCCCCCCCCATAAATGATAAATAGACTTTCGTTGAAGGTCGCACCAGAGAAACGCCAAAAGACATACCTATCCTAACATTTGCTCTATACGAATATCGTGAACTTTGTGGACAGACTGTGATAAGGGTCTCACATGTTTAATTTGATGAAAAAGCTCTAAATCGGAGTAAAGAATCTTCCTAGCTGTCTGAACGAACAGAAAAAAAATTTCCAGTCTGACCCGCTGGCCGATATCTCACTAGAAACACTCGAGAAGATTGACAAAGCCGGCAAACAGCAGGACCGACAAGACCATATCGAGGAGCTTCTTCGTCAAGAAGTAAGTCATACTATTATCATGGACAAGGACTCAAAACTGTAATTATATGACCTTAATATCACTTCTGTAAGCTGTACGACCTTGTTGGCGCTCCAGGACCCGAAACAGTAATTACGGTCTCGTTTCTTTACGATCTAGTTTCTAATTCGTAAGGCTCCTTTAGCGTAAACTTTAGTTATGTCTAATCAGAGATATTGGATTAAAAAGGGGTTAGAGCCCAAAACACACGAGAGCACGGTTACAAACGTGGTTCGATACAAATTCACCAAATACCCACTTAATGAAATGAACAAAACAATACTTAAATAATTTACTACTCTTCTAATCTTTCATGAAGTCTTCAATGTTACATCAGCCTAACTTCAATGTTTTTTTGTTAAGAGCTCATCTTCTTCAAGGACAAAAGAAGATCGCGAAGATTGGATTACGATCGCAGAAGGAAAAAACGGCGAGAAGAATACGGTAGATCATGGAAAGCCTGGTCAAGACCAAACGACTTTTAGCCCACTCGACGAGCTGAAAGAATTCGAAACACTCATTGAGGATCAGGAATTCATTCCAATCGGGAGGGACGGCAAAGATCAATCGGTTTATATAAAAGACTCTTGGCAGGATGCATCGACCCTAAGTCCACTGGAAGACTTGAAAGAATACGAAACTCTCATACAAGATCCTATACCGATTGCGAGGTTTGGCGAGGAAAACACTGGAGTAGATATTGGTGAACCTGGAAACAATCGAACAACGATCAAGGCTTCGGATGAGTTGAAGCAGTTTGAGACTCTTATTGAAGACCCGATCCCAATACCGATCGGAAAAGATGGTGATAAGAAGCCGATCGATTCCGAAAATTCTTGGCAGCTTTTACCGACTCTGAGTCCACTAGAGGAGTTGAAAGAATTCGAAAGTCTTATAAATGATCCCAATACAACTCAAATTCAAAAAGAGGGCGAAAAAAAGCCGGTTTACAAGATAGGATCTGACTACGATCGGACAACATTGAGCCCTCTGGAGGATATGAAGGAGTTCGAAACATTGATTGAAGATACAAATAGATCATCATCTTCTCATTCAAAATTATCAATAGACAAACATAAACCATCTCTTACTAATCTTTTTTACTCATAATCGTTTTTCAACTATTGAACTGCTGATGTTTTTTTGGAATTCATACGGGTTGACTTTAATGTACAGTTCTAGACATTTCTTCAGCTACGCGCTATCTTTGAAGACCTAGGACTAAGGGTTCGGAAGTTAGAATGTAGTTGAAGACCTAGGACTAAGGGTTCGGAAGTTAGAATGTAGTTGAAGACCTAGGACTAAGGGTTCGGAAGTTAGAATGTAGTTGAAGACCTAGGACTAAGGGTTCGGAAGTTAGAATGTAGTTGAAGACCTAGGACTAAGGGTTCGGAAGTTAGAATGTAGTTGAAGACCTAGGACTAAGGGTTCGGAAGTTAGAATGTAGTTGAAGACCTAGGACTAAGGGTTCGGAAGTTAGAATGTAGTTGAAGACCTAGGACTTAGGGTTCGGAAGTTAGAATGTAGTAGAGTAAAAAAGTTGGAATGTGTATATTGAGCTAAGCGATTTTTTAAGTACTTGCATTGTATTCAATTGTTTTAAAAATAATGATAATAAAACTGCTTTGCATTTGATTTAGATTTCGCACAAGCGTAGTACACAAAAAAAATATTAAGAAAATGTCTCGAACAGAGAAATTTTAATTCTAGATGGAGTTTCGTTTTCTACAACTCTTTATTGAACTGAAATACTTTAAGCCCCACAAATAATTCAATAAACATGTATTGCTGCAGAGATAAGGATTTTTAGTGTGTTTGAATGAGCATTGCGTAGGAGTGAAAAAAACGGTGCCTCACTACAAACTCGGGAGAACTCGTAGAAGGGTGCGAAGAGCGAGGGAGAGGAATACACTCATTTTCGTTTCCCTTTCGTGTTTGATACCCATGTGATCGGAAGTGACATCGCAAGAGGTCGAAAGAGCATCTTGAGCAGGGAGTCATTGGCGCTGAGTGCAGCAGAGAGAAGGGATATGCCACAGAACTGGAGTCGCCAGAGAGGCCAAAGTTGGCTTTTATGCACTGTTTGCGTTCATGGACCCCCTACCAAAGGTTCAATGGGTCAGATGAGAGTGGCATTTTTTTATACGTTCTTGTTAGTATAAGCCGTACGGCCTCGTTAGCGTAAACTTTTTCCAAGCCTAAGCGTTTTAAATGTAAAAATAATGTTTTTAATATGAAAGTAATTTTTTGTGAATGTAAATAAGTCAGACGTATGACCCATTGAACCTCTGGGAGAGGGGGTCCATAAACGAAAACAGTGCCAGTAAGTAATTGTCGAAACGGACTTTTTTTTTATTATGTTCATAACATTCAGAGCTTAAACTTTCGGCACTTTTTAACTTTAGTGTCCCCCTTCCCAGAGGTCCAATTTGTTCATACTTCTGACATATTAACATTTACAAAAAAATTTACATTGAAAAAATATTTTTACATTGAAGTAATTATTTTACATTAAAAACGCTTAGGCTTAGGAAAAAGTTTACGCTAACGAGGCCGTACGGCTTAGGCTAACGAGGTCGTACGGCTTAGGCTAACGAGGCCGTACTGCTTAGGCTAACGAGGCCGTATGAAGAACATGACCCACCTAGGCTATTACAAAAGCATACCGTGCACACTGTGCGCACTGTACACTGTACAAATGCACGCTGCACACTGTATAATTACAAATGCACGCTGAGGCGCGGGAAAATTCATAACTGAAACACTCTTTCTATCTTTCTCGCGCCTCAGCGTGCATTTGTAATTATACATTGTGCAGCTTGCATTTGTACAGTGTACAGTGTTGTTGTTGTTGTTGCCGGCAAGCATCCCGCATCGAAAACTTGGTTATGAACACTCTCTTTAATGAGAGAAGTTCTCGTGTTCTTCGGACAAGATGCGTCCGGAGGAGGGTTTTGATTTCCTTTGCAGTCCTGAGACTGTCATGCTGCACCTTGTGAAGGCGGACATCGTTGTAGCAACCTGTTCATGCTATAGGCCTTGTGAGTGGGTGGTCAAGCCGGCCTAGCATCGTTTTTTGGTGGGAGTAGAGACGTCTCGCCTGTCGTTGACCGGAGATAGGCAAGAGGCTATTTGACTGGCGCCTCGACTCGCCATTGAAAAGTATAGCGGAGTATCGGCTGATGTTTTGTCCGGTGGCATGCCCAGGCCGGTCCGGCATCGCCCTCCTTTGACGAGCTATACTACCCAGTTTTGGTCCGCGGCGGGATTTCTCCCGCTACCTCCCAGCACGAATTCTTCGTAGGGAGGCGTCCCTCTATCCGCCACCTGAGGTCGCGCTCGATTCTGGACTGGATGATCCGGCTCCATCCGTGACAGGCTCTTAAGGCTGTAGAGTCACGAATGGCCACTGTTGCCAGTGTGTTTCGAGACAGTGTACAGTGTGCACGGTGTGCTTTTGTAATGGCCCCCACCTAAGTGAAAAACTGCCAAATTTTCATTGAAATTTTCTGGGCCCCGTTTTTACTGAATAGGGGATATAAATAATGGCAGGTTGTTACTCGGGGGCCGCACTTTACTTGGGGGGGGGGCGCACGTTGCTTGAGGGTCAGCTTATTTTTCACAGATTTTTTTTCTCAGGCTCAGTTAAAATGTATGCCAACGAAGCCGTACGGCTCAAAAAAAAGGCCGTATGGAAAAATTAGCCACAATGTTTCAGTTTTATCTTGTCGTAACTGTTGAAATTTAGGGAAACCCCCCTAACAAGAGGTTCAAATGGGTCAGTTGAGAGTGGCATTTCTTGATACGGTCTCGTTAGCCTAAGCCGTACGGCTTCGTTAGCGTAAACCTTTTCCTAAGCCTAAGCGTTTTTTTAATGTAAAAATAATGTTTTTAATGTGAAAATAATTTTTTTAATGTAAATAAGTCAGACGTATGCCCCATGGAACCTCTGGTAGGGGGGTGTTCCTAAAGTGAAACAGTGCCATCCAGTCTAACTGAGTAAATTGGCTTAGCCTTTTTCAGCTATTATTTACTGTTTTTATTGCTTAGGCTTTCGAAGGTTACGCTAACGAGGCCTTACGGCTAAGAAACGAGACCGCATAAAAAACTTTTCAAATTATTTTTGTCGATTTTAGTGACTAAAATTGTCAAAGAACAGATAAAATGGTGTAATAAATACAGTTGTATAACCATTATAAAAACGAAAGCTTCCCCTCAAGTAGAGCACGCTCTCTCAAGTGAAGCTCAGCACCGCTGAGTAAAATTGTGCCCAATTTTGTTTATGAAGTTATCTTTCCCAACTTTTGGAAAAAAAACTATTTTAGCTGAATTTGTCCTCAACATTACAATTTGAAAAGGAGAAATTTTTTTCATCTAATGTTGCATGCAATAATTTTTTTAAAACTGAGTTTATTTAGATCGAAGAAGAAGCGGCAGAAGAGGCCGAGTCAGTTTTTCTATTTTTTAGTTTTCTTTCACATAATCAGCCTTGTCTGTGTTATTCAAATCATAACAATTTTTTTGTTTTTAAAAACTGTGTTCAGTGGAGCACTTTGAGTTTTACATATTGAAAAGTGAATGTTGTCTCTGATTTGCATGTACTGTATCGCAGATTTCTGGGTTTGCTTATCCGCCCTTATGGAACAAATGATTGAAGTCGTTAACATCAGGGTCTACTATAGTTCCGGGCAGACCACGTGCACACTGGCTGTCTGCGCTCTGGCGATAATTCTCTTCACCATTTTTTCAATATCAATCCTTAGGCTTGGACAAAGTTAACGCTAATGGCTCAGAAAGGATGCCGTATCAAACACAGCTTGGTCTAGCCGGAACTAGTTCCGTAACAATATGAAAATGAGAGTGTATCATAGGGGATCAGTTTACCCCACGCCGGACTGCCTCTTTGACTTATTTTCAGGCTGTTTCTTCCTACCCGCAGATACACACATATGTATGTCAAGATCTCTAATCGTAAGCAAACGACAGGCCTCGAGAGAGAAGAGAGTGCGAGAGCGTGTGATGTAAAGAGAGGATGCAGACGATCAGAGCATTTCTATCACTAGCCTTTTTTGATAGCTCACAGATTTGCGCATAGATTTCATACGCAGTGCGGATTAGAAAAACACACTGCTTATTTTACTATCTAGTTCCTCAGCCCTACGGTCTCGTTCCTTAGCCGTACGGTCTCGTTTCTTAGCAGTACGGTCTCGTTTCTTGTCCGTACGGTCTCGTTCCTTAGTAGTACGTTCTATTTCCTTAGCCGTACAATCTAGTTACGGTCTCGTTCCTTAGCCGTACGGTCTCGTTTCTTAGCTGAACGGTCTCGTTCCTTAGCCGTACGGTCTCGTTCCTTAGCCGTACGTTCTCGTTTCTTAGTAGTACGTTCTAGTTCCTTAGCCGTACAACCTAGTTCCTTAGCCTTACGGTCTCGTTCCTTAGCCGTACGGTCTCGTTCCTTAGCCGTACGGTCTCGTTTCTTAGCTGAACGGTCTCGTTCCTTAGCCGTACGTTGTTGTTGTTGTAGATTGCCCGCCGTAGGTCTCCGGCTGGGTAGACGAGGTCTTCTTTGACATGGCTCAGAAAACAATAACCTTACTTACATCATTTATCTAATTACATTATTTCTCTTTCTCTCTCGGGGTTTATTTTATTTATTTTTTTTTATTTTTTTTTATTTTTTTTTTTTATTTTTTTTTTTTTTATTTTTTTTATTTTTTATTTTTTTTTATTTTTTTTCCCCTTTTTTTTTTTTTTTTTTTTTTGAGAGAGAGAAAGGAATCACTGGTATAAGAACTTAACAACAGACGTCGGGCTATACCACAAATCTATACTTCTTAAAAGTGTGTGGTCACAGCGACACGAGAATAAATGACTAGTTGTCTGTGGCTCTTCTAAACATTTTGGGCAAAGAGGTGATAGGGCAGCTCCTATTCTGTGTAGGTAGCTGTTAAGGGAACTTGCATAGCCACTACGTAGTTGCGATAATGTTATTTGTTGTTCCCTGGGAAGTTGATTCGTTGATTTATGGATTCTGGGAGGTTTCTTACCTAGAACTGGGTTAGGTGAGCAAGATCTAATGAAATTTCTAACAGTTTCAGTATGTATTCTTTTAAGTGCGGCTTTCTGATCACTGTCTACTAGCATAATTTCTAAGTCCTTGGCATGTTTACGAATAGTTCTAGGTGGTTTGGGTTCCATGCATCGACGATGGGAGGGGTGGTTTGGGAGGAGTCTTGCTCTTGCAACGAATTGCTTGGTAAGCATCGTGTTGTGCTCCTTTATGGGTAACATTTCGCTTTCTAGAGCTAAGTGCTCTGTGCCGGCCATTGCTAGGTTTCCTGTTGCGATCCGAATTGCTCTATTTTGGTTTGCCTGTAGTTTTTTCCAGTTCGTCTCGGCCAATTGAGGGGAGTAAATTGGTGCGGCGTAGTTGAGAACGGATCTGGTCATTGTTTTGTAGGTTGCAAGAAGGGTGTTTTTCTGTTGGCCCCATGTTCTTCCTCCGAGGGCACGTAGTATATTCAGTCTTTTGGCCGTTCTCTGTTTAAGGTATTCTGCATGTTGTCGGAAGGTGCCGAGTTGGTCTAAGACGACACCGAGTATTTTGGGTGTTTTAGTTGTCGGCAGAAGGGTTCCGTGGATTTCTACCTTGGGTTCTTTTTTACATTCGCCTGTATGGGTTGTGAAAAGGGTGACCGTAGTCTTTTCCTTGGATATGATCATTTTACGTTGTTCCAATTCTTCTACGAGTTTCGGTAGGAAGTGGTTGATCTGATCTTCACAGGTTTCAATACAGGGGCTTGAGGAGAGAATTGATATGTCGTCGGCGTAGGCTGTCATCTGCGTGTTTCCTGTGGGTTGCGGGAGGTTGTTTATGTAGAGATTGAATAAGAGGGGGCTGAGCACTGCTCCTTGTGGGACACCAGATCTGCATGTGAGACGTCGACTGCTTTTTCCTTGGAAATCTACCTTGATTGTACGGCCTCTTAGGTAGCTGGACATCCATCGGACGATGGCTCTTGGCATATTCGTTTCAGTGAGTTTCTTGCAGAGAAGGGATATGTTCACTAAGTCATATGCTGCAGTGAGGTCAAGGGCGACCATGAGAGTGCGGTCCGGGGGTGGTTTCCGATTGAAGCCGTTTGTTATTTTCCCGGTTATTTCCAGGAGTGCGGTAGTAGTCGAGTGCTCTTTGCGGAATCCATGTTGCCAGTCAGCGATTTGAAAGCCTTCCGCCAGGAATGGTAATAAGACCCGTTCGAATGTTTTGGCTATAGGGGATAGTATTGATATTGGTCTATAGCCGTTCAGGTTGCTGGAGTCCTTTCCTGGTTTAGGTAACATTATCACTCTTGCATCTTTCCATCTGGACGGGATAATACCTGTCTGCAGCGTGTTATTGAAGAGGATGCAGAGGCATTTTCTGAAGTTTTCACCGGCCATTTTGAGTAGTAGAGGGCAGATGCCTTCACTGTCTGGGCATTTGGAACCTTTGGTTTTCTTGATTGCTTCTTCGATCTGTGCCAGGGAAATTTGGGGAGCGTCTGTCCGTTTGAGGCCTTTAATTAGTCGTGTTGTGCTTCTTGCTGATTTGTCGACCTCTTTAGGGGCTTGTTTAGCTAATTTTCTGGCAAAAGCGTTTGAGGCAGATGTTGGGCATAGACTTTTCCCGTCGTGGCTGATGGTCAAGTGCGTCGGTTTAATTGATTTGCCGTCGATAGCCTTTATCGTTTTCCAGAGTTTGTTGCCCGGTTCGTTGTGGCTAATTTCAGATATGTACTTTTCCCAAGCCTTCCTCTTTTCGAGGTTGATGCGGAAGGAGATTTCGGCCATTATTGAGGGGAGTGAGGGGTCCGTAGGATTGTCCCTCCTCATTTGGTCCCGTTCTGCAATCAGCTTCTTCACATCTTCACTCAAGTGAGGCGTGTATTTTGGCACCTTTCCACGGGGAATGTTGTTCTTAGCCGCTTTGGTCAAGGTGGTGGTCAGGAATTTGTGCATCTGAACTGAGTTGCCGGCGAATGGGAAATCCATGAGAATCTTGTTGATGTCCCTTTCGAAGCCTTCCCAATTCGCTTTGTTGTAATTTGTATAACAACGTGCGTTTGAGATGCTGGATGGCTGTGTTTCGACGTCAATCAGGCATGGGAGGTGGTCAGAGTTCATTCTGTTGATTGTTGACCAGTTGCAGTCGATGGCTATGTCGTTCGAGGCGAGAGTGATGTCTGGTGATGCTTTTTGTCTTGTGGGCATCTTTGAGTTGTTGAGACATACAAGATCGCTGTCGTCAATGAAGTCGCATAGTTCATCTCCTCTGCTATCCTCCGTACCTTCACTCCAAACTTTATTGTGTGCGTTGAAGTCTCCACCGACAATGAATGGTTTCTTCTGTGTTAGGAGTCGGTTGAAGTTCGGCGCGTATGTGTTGGGGCATGACGATCGAGGTGGGATGTAAATGTTGCAGATTCTTATGGTTCCTTGGTCGGTTGGCACGTCCACGCTGAGTGTTTCGGCTGTCTGGTCCGTTGTTGGGGAGGTCACGTTAGCATAGCGAATATTCTCTTTGACTAGTATCGCAAGTCCGCCTCCAAAGTTGGAGCGGTCTTTTCTTATGATCGTGTAACCTACGATATTCGGAGATGGAATATTAGCATCCATTTTGGTTTCTTGGATGAGTGCTACGTGAACATTCAACTCATGTAAAAGGTCCTCTAGCTCGGTTAGTCGGGCTCTCAGTCCATTAGCGTTCCATTGGATTATCCTCAGGTTAGCTACCGTCTGGGAGGCAGTCTGCTGGATCGGGGCTCTCTCACAAATTCTACATCTCCATTGGGGGTTCCAATCATTAAGATTGTTAAGGTTGGAACAGCGGAAATGTACCCATTTCTTACATTTGCTACAATTAACACAATTCGAAGGCGCGTTAAGAGAGCATACAGAACAAGGCCATCTTGGGCCTGGGTTAGTCTCGATACCAGCGATTTGGAGGAGTGTTCGGATCAGAGACGCTGGGTCTTTCTGATCCGTGTTAGAAAAAATGAGGTTTCGGGGGAAGCCGTCCTCGTTGTCCCTTGCGGGAGATTCCATTGGGAAGTTTTGTTTGGAGGTCCATTGGGTCCGACGCCATGTAGCGTCGTCCACAGTCGCACCGCGTGTAGGTGACCTCCGTCGCGACCTAGCCGTACGTTCTCGTTCCTTAGCCGTACGGTCTCGTTCCTAAGCCGTACGGTCTCGTTCCTTAGCCGTGCGGTCTTGTTCTTAAGCCGTACTGTCTCGTTCCTAAGCCTAACGATTTCGATAGCGTAATCTTTGCCTAAGCAGCAAAAAACTGAAAACTACTTTTCTTAAACTTTCATTCCTGAGCCTGTGGATTATTTGCCTTAGAGAATCAAACTCTGTACTGTCTGACGCTGATTGAGGTGATAGCTGACAAGCAGAAAAAAAAGAAATGAGATAGCAGGAAAATACTGCAGACGATTAGAGAAAAATGAAATGTCTGAAACTGCACACTCCATCACATCTAGGAAGTCAGAGACGCAGTTCGGGGTCTGGTAAAGTTCAACCATCTAAGGTCACCTGCACTGTTGAGAATTTGAAAAAGTTCCGTTCTTTGAACGGGGGAGTCTTGAATAATCAGAAGCTCGAGAACTTTCTGTCAGGTTTGAAAAAAAATTAAGCGAAGGAGAGTAGTGAATTTCGTGAGTTTTCGAACTTTGAAATGAAATTGATACGTCTTCAAAACGCAATCGCTTGATAAGCATGCGTGACTAAGGGAACAAGGCATATGAGCCTTTCATATAACACTATCGTACGGAATAGCAATGTGTCCCCGTGGTGTAATGGTAACACGCGCTCCCAGTTGGTGTCAGAGATGGTTGGGTTCGATCCCGCCCAGGGGACAAGCTTTTTTCTGTGGGATAGTTCAATCATTTGAAATTGATACGTTTAAGCGTTCACTGACATACGGTCCAATGGCGACTAGACACAGACAATACAGAAGACTTTGTTTGGTTTTTTGGTGCTGACAATATCGAAACATCTGTTTTGTTTTCATATGTTTCCGATTTTAAAACAAGATCTAAATATTCAACAGAGAGAAACGACCTTAGCGCCTGTACCAAATATTTCGGCTCCTCGCATCAGCAGTGCGCAGAGCGCGAGTGACATACCCGGCTACTATGAGATCGGAGGATTGTACTACAGGATCGCTCCCGACAATTCAGGGGTTAGGGTCAGGGTGCTTCTCCAACCCGCACTGCGGGTCAAATTTATGCGCTAATCGTAAAACGGTAGTGATACGAACACTCTGATTGTATGCGTTTTCTGTTTTTGATCACATGCGCTCGGCCTTTTTGCAAAATCTGCCGTTCCCTAATGATCAGTCTTCTTGATCTACGCCCTTCTTTGGCGGGTGGTAAGAAAAAGCCTGGTAAGTGTACTATTTTTGAAGTTAGGAGTACCTCTTGATAGGTAGGGGTGTGATGTTTACTTTTTTAGAGGTAGGGGTTTATTCTTAGGGGTAGATATATCTTTGAGGGGTTGATTGAGGCATATTTGAGAATATTTTAAGGGTCCGCCACCTAATTTGACTGAAGGATAAGAGAAGAAATACGCCCGGGGCTTTTCGGCAGGCTATTTCTTACCAATCGCTCAAGAAGTTTGTAAATCAAGAAGACTTGTAATGAGTGGCAAACATCAAAGAATGATCGAGAGCGGGCAATGAAAAATTAAGAGTGCATACAAACACAAAATTCGTGTCGCTAGCATTTTTTGAAAGATTGTATGGTTTGACGCACAGTGCGTGTTCGAGAAACATCCTGAATGTTACCCATCGGTCACCTGTACACTTGAAAAATTGAGACGAAAAAAATTTGTCAGCGGGGAAGTGCCCACAGTAAGGACAGGAATACCGGGTTCAAAATGGTACAGAGACCTGCCTCAGATATCATAATGATTGCTCACACAATAAAACTGTGCACTCTGGTATAACCAATGACCAACTATTCGGGTACAGAGAGAGTACAGATGGTCGCTCTTGAAGGTATGGATCATTTATTTCAACCTCACTTACAAGCCTGCTTACAATAATGAGATGTGAACAGGATTTGAGTATCGACCACTTTTTCTTACTCTTCTGTGTCCTTTCTTCACCTCTAGCTCGCTTCTCTTCTCAGAAAACCATCCCGTGGTCGTTTAAACTTGTTTTTGGCATATGAACTGTGGTCAGCTAAGAGTTTACGGTGAGCCTAAGTACTTTTAAAAGAAAAGTTATCAAGCTTCGGTTCCAGTTGGATAACTACACCGAAAGCGAAGTAAGAGCGAGAATGCAGAATAAGTTCCGGCAGGACCAACAAATGGAGCAGGAGAAGCTCAGCTCTCCTTCTGTGTCCAATTTGACTACGGTAGTGAATTTGATCAAACTTCAATTAAACTAGCTTAGGCAATATTTGGAGTGCAGGCACCTAAGAAAATTACTTGTCGATTGTCTTCATTTCAAAAAAAGTTCACTTTGATATATCGAAAGTAATGGGTTTTAATGCTCTCTGCAGAAATTGATTTGATTATAGGGAGAATTTTTATGCATTTTAAGATATGTGCCTTCAAAAACAAATTCTTAATGATCCGATTTTGTTTTAAAGAATAGTTTTAACGCCTAGTTAGAAAATACCTGTAAAGAATATGGCTGGGTCAATTTTTTTAGCCTGTCTTTGTGGTCGAGAACGTGGCGGCTTCTGCGATACTAAATTTACGTTTCAGTTGTTGCGTGAGAGAAGCCTTGGAAGTGTCAAGCATCCGGGAATCACGCAACGAAAGGTGGAGAAGGTCAAAATGCGTGCAAATGGCATGCTGGAGCCGATGCAAGTTGTCCATGTGAGTCCTTAGAGTTACTGTAGTCGGGTTACTGTAGTTCAAAATGAGTAATGCAACCAGGCTTCAATACACTCGGACGAGTATGTCTCGTGGTCATAAGAGCAGGAGTTAAATGGTCATGTAAGACCCTCTGTCGGCGGGTCCCTGTTTTTTTCAAATCACAATGGGAACCTCATGTGAGAAGTTCGCGGATTTCTGTTTTTTTCTGAAAAACATAAGGGGGGACCCGAAAAACGAACATGCAACAACAAAAAGTCAGGTTAAATTTGCGAAAAAAAATTCTCCCACAGGAGGTTTCTGTTTGAAAAATCGTAAGGATTGACCCTTCTGTGAAACAAAATTTTCCGCCTTTTGCGGGCGTCTGTACCTTTTTCTCGCACACTAAAAAAAAATTCCTGCAAATGCCGTACACGCACAAAAGCAATATGCCGTAGGAAGGTGAAGCGGTCTCGAATAACGAAAAAACTCTTCCTTCTCCGCCGTTTGACTCTCATTAATCCAGACTCCTCCGCTCAATGAGCGGTCGTTATTTAAAAAATTATTTTAGGCTGCGCACTGTTTTGCTTACCAACCGTTTTTTTTACCGTAAAAAAGTAAAAGTAATTTGCTCACATACAGTCAGATAAATACAGGTTTTATTTGAATTTTCCTATCTGTAAACTTCCTGATTAGCAATAAAATGACGTATTGAGTGTCCAAATGGAGCAACAATTGCAATTTGAAAGGTCATTTTATTGCTAGTCAGGAAGTTTCCAAGCGGGAAAATTCAAACAAAACCTGTATGTATCTGACTGTATGTGAGCAAATTAGTTTTACTTTTTTACGGTTAAAAACGGTTGGTGAGCAAAACAGTGCGCAGCCTTAAACAAGTGCAATTAACAATTGTTGAAGAATGATGTACGAGCATATTGGTGGCACGGGCTCGCACTCTCCTTTCTCTTCAATTTCTCTCTCTTCTAACTCTCTTTTCTCTCTCTCTCTCTTTTCCCTGGAGTTTTATTTCTTCAATTCTCTCTCTCTCTCTCTCTCTCTCCAACTAGAACGTTAATAACAAAGCACTGATGTTTCAATATCAGGTGCCGTATGTGCCAGAAGGTGCAGTGATTGGATGCGAGTTTCTGGATGTTTCTAAGGACGGAGAGACGATCACTGGGTGCTGGGCAGTCACCCGAGCCGGCGTTTCCAGAGACCAATCCGTCGCCTTCTGTTTGAGCCCTTCTGTTTCTGTCAGTTTGTTGCAGGCAGGAGTTGAATAGTAAGCGGGCATAGCTAACCAAACTGGGTAGTATAGCTTTTCAAAGGAGGGCGATGCCGGACCGGCCTGGGCATGCCACCGGACAAAACATCAGCCGATACTCCGCTATACTTATCAATGGCGAGTCGAGGCGCCAGTCAAATAGCCTCTTGCTCCGGTCAACGACAGGCGAGACGTGTCTACTCCCACCCAAAACGATGCTAGGCCATGTTGACCACCCACTCACAAGGCCTATAGCATGAACAGGTTGCTACAACGATGTCCGCCTTCACAAGGTGCAGCATGACAGTCTCAGGACTGGAAAGGACATCAAAACCCTTCTCCGGACGCATCTTGTCCGAAGAACACGAGAACCTCTCTCGTTAAAGAGAGTGTTCATAACCAAAAGTCTTCGATGCGGGCTGCTTGCCGGCAACAACAAGAACCAGACTTGTAACATTTCTCCCGGTCGCCCGCATGGTACCCCGGAATACTTTTTAATGGTGAAGAAGATCTACCAGAAGTTGATCTTGAAGGAAATAAATGTACATAAGGGAACAGAATGTCGAATGTTGAACTACGACCTTTAGCTACGCAAAATAAAAGATCAATAGACTCCGGAAAGCAACTAAAATCGTTGACTTTCCTCTCCCGGGGGTAACAGAACATGGCTCGACGAAACTACAGCTTCAGTTTTTGCTCTTCTATTCTAAGACGTGGAACCATCCAGAAAACTTATTCAACTGCGTTTAACATGATTATAAAGTGTGTCTTGTCAGATATTAGTTTTTGGTTGAACACGATTTAAGGGGAGCAAGTACTTTAAAGAGACGGATTGTTAGAGAACTCTTGAATGCAGGCTTAGTCAGGGCGTGGCATAATGGTAGTGTGTTCGACTATTGTGCGAAGAGTCCCAAGTTCGACTCCCACCCCGTACAGATCCAACTAAACCAAGGAGTTAAGAAATGTTGGTAGTGCTCATGCACGAATCTGACTCTCCTCACTGCTGCTATTCACACTAGCAGTGATCTAGCGGGCAGCTTCTGGTTCTACCAGGATGAGCCTGTCCCGAATCTCAGAGGAGCGCGTACCCTGCCGCGAGGCGGGAACAAATGTGAGGATAATATTAAGTAAGGAGAAAAGCAGAGAAAAAGAAATGATGAATACGATGAAGCTAGTGCAATTTCTTCATTAGCTGAAGAATGTTCAGAAGTTCCCATTTCTCATCCAATGAATTGAAAATTTGCTCACTTATGAATTTTACTAATTTGTAAAAAAGTATTACTTTAGAGGAACGAGGAGGGGGAATCTTCGTTCCAATTCGCCAACAGCATTCGATCACGCTGTGTGCTGGGCTCATCCACACTAGTGGATATGGTCGTGGCACCAGCCGATAGGTGAGATTCAGGCTCAAATTAGAGACGCAGTGGAAGAAACTTGCGTATGTAAGAGTTGAAACCATGTGAGATTCGATACTCCGTACACTATAAATTGATAGCTTTTGAGACAAAGATTAATAAGCAATTTATCTGAAGAAATAGACAGTGGAAGAATTGGTCTTATCGGATTCTCACAAATATGTAGTTATTGAAATCGTGGGTGAAACTGTCTAGAATTTTGAAAAACGACCGTTCTGTGAGCGTAGGAGTCTATAAAACTGAGATCTCTCTTTTCTGCTCTCACCTCCAGCTCACTTCTCATCTTTCCATACTCCTCCGCTCGGAGACCGGTCGCGTTCTCAAATTTTTAAGAAAGCGGCATTTGTTGAGTATGGTCGGCACAACCAGTTCATTTAAGCACAGCAACAGTCCGGGCAAGAGAAACCTTGGTTTGATGTGTCAGTGGACCTTTTTCAGAGACGTCACGTGTATACTGTATGCAACTGCAACCAGCACGTATAACTGCGGCCTGCTGGACTCTTACTGCAACGTGCAAACGCGGCCGATTTCCCACAGATGCGATGTTGGTGTCTTGAGCTACAAAAAAAAAAGGTTCAGAAGAGAAAATGTGTTTCAAAGTTGTATTTTTGTGGCTAATTTTCATATACGGTCTCATACTAAGCCCTACGGTCTCGTTAGCGTAAACTCAATTGAGCCTAAGCGGAAATTACGATGATAACTGATAACATAACTGAAAACTCCTACACACGGTGACTGGTTTTTCGAGGTTAGGTCTGTAACCCTTCGCCCCCCCCCCCACTCATGCGCTTCTCAAAAATTTAGAAATTACAGTTCTAGGGGAAAGAGAGAGGGATCTGGCATAATGAGAGACGAGAAAAAAGCAGGTTCTTTCTCTGCCAAAGAAGGGTGTAGATCAGAAACATTTTACGTGAACTTCTTCTTCTTCTTAGCGTTGTCCCGCGCCGGCCGAGGTCGGAGTAGGGTCCGCTTTACGGCTTCTAGCTCTCCAGAAACATCTGTCCGTTGCGTCTTCCGAGTGGAGTCTTGCAAGGCACAGGTCTTGGTTGAGCGTATCCATATATCTTCTGTTTGCCTCGCGGGTGTTTGCCTGGTACTTTCATGTCAAGGGCGTGTCTTGCGATGTTGGTCGCGTCTCTTCGCATCACGTGTCCATACCATCTAACTCTCCCTTCTCGCATCTTGTCTTGTATTGGGGCCACGCCGAGTCTCCCTCTCACAATCGTGTTACGCACACAATATAGGCGAGTCAGTCCTAGTGTCCAGCGTAACATTTTCATCTCCGTGTGGATAATGTTATCGGTTACACGCGTTGTAGGCCAGGTCTCCGTCGAATAGAGAAGCACGGGACGGATCGCTGTTTTATACATCTTTCCGCGTATGCCAGCTGTGATATTCCTATCACAGAGGACACCTGTAGCTTCTCTCCATTTCATCCAAGCTGCATTTACTCTTTGGCGTGCCGCTGCATTTGTTGACGTGTCTGAGGAGATGACAGAACCAAGGTACTTGAATTCGGAGGTCTTCGGGAGCGGTTCACCGCTGATGTGAACAGTACCCGTCGTTTGCACTCCGATTTCCTGGTACTCGGTCTTCTTGATGTTGAGGCGTAAGCCATGCCTACTAAGAGCGTCATTCCAACTAAGAGCGTCATTCCAAAGGTAAGACCGCGTCGCTTCCGGGGGACGCCCTAGCTTTGGTGTGAAGCCATGGTTTACAACAAGGGTCCATGGTTTACAACAAGGGTTTAAACACTTTAC
This sequence comes from Allodiplogaster pararmata, assembly GCA_964056735.1. Classification (NCBI taxonomy): domain Eukaryota; kingdom Metazoa; phylum Nematoda; class Chromadorea; order Rhabditida; family Diplogasteridae; genus Allodiplogaster; species Allodiplogaster pararmata. Next base: position 35,836,370 of record OZ057403.1, read on the forward strand.
ATGAACAATTCACATAATTAGGAGAAAGACTGAGAACCCATAGTAACATAGGCTTTGTATCACCCGCGTAGACTATACCTGCGGTGCTGTTGCGAGAAAAACGCCCTGAACTAAAGTTGAGTGGCCGAAAAGCGAGAAAGATCTGGCAATGCAAAAAATCAATTCTTTGGAAGCTCGAGTGCTTCTCATTATTATATACTTTCACTGAAAGAGCGGTTGTTTTTTATCTCACTTTTTTGATAGTGCAGGTGACCTTTACCTCGATTACGGGGGCCATGTGCTATGCCTCTAGATAAGGTTGAGCCCCTTTTTTATAGGGCTCGCATCCCCTGCATGCTAAGGTAAACCCCTTACGCTTCTTCGTTTTAAAAAGAGAAAATGTAAGAAAAAAGGTCTGAGTGTTGATATTGCAGGACTATGATGTAACCAATTCGCCCATCTACAATGTTTCCTTGTATGTCAAGGACCATTTGTACGCATGTGCCTGGAATACAGAGAGCATGAGATTGGCCTTTGGTTGGTGGAGCTTTTTCTCTCGCTCTATCTCTCCTTTCCTACGACTCTATCTTTTTTTCTCTACCTCTCTCTCTTCCTCTCTCGATCTTTTGGTCATTAAGTCAAGATCCGTTATTTTCCATATAACTACTAACAATGTATTGGTATACAGACTATATCAAATGTATTGAAGGGATAAGTACTATATCAAATGACAGTCTTATATATCAAATGACAGTCTTTCATGTAATAGTACGAGTAAAAAGGAAGTTTGTTTGCGACTAAAGGGACAGTGAAGAGTCAGCTGAAGTTTACACTGTGACAGTATACTTGAAATTGAGGGCGAACAACCTGCTCGGAACTCGTCGATATTGTGTCAGAACGCCGCTTCAAAGTATCCAGTCACAACAAAAGGGTCCTATCGCAGGCATTTAGTCAGGTGACTCATTGATAATCATAGTCAGGTGACTCATTGACTCATTGATAATCATAGTCAGGTCAGGAATCATAATCATAGTCAGGATTGTCAGGTGACTCATTGATAATCATAGTCAGGTCAGGAATCATAATCATAGTCAGGATTGTCAGGTGACTCATTGATAATCATAGTCAGGTCAGGAATCATAATCATAGTCAGGATTGTCAGGTGACTCATTGATAATCATAGTCAGGTCAGGAATCATAATCATAGTCAGGTGACTCATTGATAATCATAGTCAGGATAGTCAGGTGACTCATTGACTTATCATTGGACTAATTGATAACAAGTGATTTTAGTCACCCCAACCTAACCGGGTGAACAGCAAGTTCTAGTTGAAATAGTCTGGATATGGCGCAATGAGATGTGTGATTATTGATGATAAGTTATCATTGATAAGTCCCTACTTTAACCGAGGATCATTGATAGGATAGTGAACTGAGGAAGTTACGGAGTTTTGGGAGAGCTCCCTTGTCTATTTCACTCTTACCACTCCCCCTCCCCACTCCATCCCTCCTCCTCATTCTCCCTTTTCAAACTTGACTACAAAAAACCAATGAAATAAATACCAGCGACTGATTCTCCAAGATTGGTTGTGTTTTTTTTATGTTAAAAAACTGCTTCACATGACTCGAGAATAGCTCATCAAAGTTGTAAAATTTCTTCCGGTCGCCCGCCTGTTTCTCCAAATTTATTTTCAAATACTGGTGAAGAAAAAATATAACAGGCGTCAATTGATCTATAAAAAGGTTGTCAAGTTAATTAAATTTCGAATGTTGAACTCCGGGAAAACAGACCTAACATTTTGTTGATTACTCGCCTCCCCCTTTCCTCCTCATTGTTGATTACTCGCCTCCCCCTTCCTCCTCATTGTTGATTACTCGCCTCCCCCTTCCTCCTCATTGTTGATTACTCGCCTCCCCCTTTCCTCCTCATTGTTGATTACTCGCCTCCCCCTTCCTCCTCATTGTTGATTACTCGCCTCCCCCCTTCCTCCTCATTGTTGATTACTCGCCTCCCCCTTCCTCCTCATTGTTGATTACTCCCCTCCCCGCTTCCTCTTCATTGTTGATTACTCGCCTCCCCCCTTCCTCCTCATTGTTGATTACTCGTCTCCCCCCTTCCTCCTCATTGTTGATTACTCGCCTCCCCCCTTCCTCCTCATTGTTGATTACTCGCCTCCCCCATTCCTCCTCATTGTTGATTACTCGCCTCCCCCTTCCTCCTCATTGTTGATTACTCGCCTCCCCCCTTCCTCCTCATTGTTGATTACTCGCCTCCCCCCTTCCTCCTCATTGTTGATTACTCGCCTCCCCCCTTCCTCCTCATTGTTGATTACTCGCCTCCCCCTTCCTCCTCATTGTTGATTACTCGCCTCCCCCCTTCCTCCTCATTGTTGATTACTCGCCTCCCCCTTCCTCCTCATTGTTGATTACTCGCCTCCCCCTTCCTCCTCATTGTTGATTACTCGCCTCCCCCCTTCCTCCTCATTGTTGATTACTCGCCTCCCCCCTTCCTCCTCATTGTTGATTACTCGCCTCCCCCCTTCCTCCTCATTGTTGATTACTCGCCTCCCCCCTTCCTCCTCATTGTTGATTACTCGCCTCCCCCCTTCCTCCTCATTGTTAATTACTCGCCTCCCCCTTCCTCCTCATTGTTGATTACTCGCCTCCCCCCTTCCTCCTCATTGTTGATTACTCGCCTCCCCCTTCCTCCTCATTGTTGATTACTCGCCTCCCCCCTTCCTCCTCATTGTTGATTACTCGCCTCCCCCCTTCCTCCTCATTGCTGATTACTCGCCTCCCCCTTCCTCCTCATTGTTGATTACTCGCCTCCCCCTTCCTCCTCATTGTTGATTACTCGCCTCCCCCCTTCCTCCTCATTGTTGATTACTCGCCTCCCCCCTTCCTCCTCATTGTTGATTACTCGCCTCCCCCCTTCCTCCTCATTGTTGATTACTCGCCTCCCCCCTTCCTCCTCATTGTTGATTACTCGCCTCCCCCCTTCCTCCTCATTGTTGATTACTCGCCTCCCCCTTCCTCCTCATTGTTGATTACTCGCCTCCCCCCTTCCTCCTCATTGTTGATTACTCGCCTCCCCCTTCCTCCTCATTGTTGATTACTCGCCTCCCCCCTTCCTCCTCATTGTTGATTACTCGCCTCCCCCCTTCCTCCTCAGTCACCTTGGGTCGCCCGGTCAACCGCCCGAGAGAGAAATAATTGAAGCACATCCTGATCAGCTATGATCTTAAGGTGCGGTTTTCAATAAAAAAATATCAATCATCCAATGAGGACTTTTTTAACCTTCAGATGGTGTAGAGCCTGGAAAAGGGGAAGAGGTATTAGAGAAGAGAAAGGTTGTAAAAGTGCATATTGTGTTTATTTGAAAGATAAAGTTCTGCTGTAAATTATGAAGAACTAATGCGAAAGTCTATTTCGCCTTCGAGCCCAGACAGACTTTCGCTCTCTCTGGGTGGGGCTCTTCAGTGAGTTCCCAGAGAGACCGTAATAGAGAAATATTAAATAAAATTTAAAAAAACAAACTAAAATGTAAATAACGATAACAAACACAAAAAATAAAAAGGGAATTTTTAAAAATAAATGTCAATAGCAAATGACGCACTGATGAAAAATTCAATAACAGAGAGAGAGATGGGGATGGAGGAGAATTGAGTGATCGGGATATTAAGCCTTTAGCCTGAGATGAAGAAAAAAGAAGACCTAAAAAGTGTTGAATGTATTGATGACAGGATGGCAATCTGCTCACGATGGGCCTTTCGGATGCGAACGTCCAGTTGGCAGATCTCCGCATGAGGAGCAGGCATATCGTGGCTGGTCTTCCGCATTCCAGATCGGTATACATGATATTTCGATGGTTTCATAGATCAAAGCTGAGTCAAGACCTATTCTAAGGAATTTTTCAGTTGGGCCTTAGTTGATGAAACAGATTTTGATGACTCATTTGCTGAAGACCTGTTTTATTAGATGATGTATTGAGGCCTATTTCAATGAATGAATCGATTGAAGCTCTATTTTAGCCAGATGATAGATTAGACCTATTTCAATGGCGTGTTTGATATTCCAGTCAGTTACTTGGTACGCAAAGACCCTTTTGATGACTTATTTGATCATAGGTTTCAGGCTTTGTTGGAGAAGTTTAGAAAGTTTATAAATCTATTTTCTTTAATGATCCAACTGAGAACTGTCAAGGTGTGCTGGATTCGGCATCTAGTCCACAGTTCCCATCAAGTTCTCCTCTCTTCACTGAGCGGACAGGTTTGTTTGCTCTCTCTTTCTCTCTCTCTCTATCTTTATCTTTTAATCTCTCTTTCTCCTTCGCTCTCTCTCTCTCTAGCTCTGTCTTTTAATCTCTCTTTCTCTCTCCCTTTCTATCTCGCTCGCTCTCTATCTTTCACTCTCTCACTTACTCTCCCCCTCTTTGTTTTTTCCTAACAATTTGAAAAATTCGAGGACTTTTTTTCGCAACATGATGTTTTATTTGAGGACGGTTGTAGGGTAATTTGTGACATATAAGCAGAATACTGTAGTCAGAAAATGTTGTTAGAATAATGTAGAGAATACTGTATTTAGAGTAAGGCTGACTGTGAAGGGCTGGAGTAAACTCAGTTTAAACTGTGGTTTTGGAGTATTTAGGGCTTTTAAGAAGGATTGAGGTGTTTCTTTAAAAGATATTTTGTAAAGATTATTTCCTTCAGTTGTCACTTTATGACATTCGGAAGCCAACTCTTCGGCTGCTGAACTACGAAGAACACATCAATAAACAACACCGACTCCCTTGCTTCGTAGATCATGACGAGAATTTTGTATTTGCAGGTCAAAATCGATCGATAATATACATTATTTTTCATTACTTTTCTTTTGATGAAAATTTTTCGAGAATAATGATTAGAAATTATCAATTATGAAAAGTTTGATCTTCCCAGATGAAGTATGATCTTTGAAAAGATTGAATTTTGCAAAATTTTATAGTGCTCTAGCACTATTCATAGTAGTTGGGTGAAATTGAGGTGAGTCTGAGCAATTTCTCAAATTATTGAAGCAGCGAAATGGTTCTAAGCCACCTGGGTAGCATGGGTGACTTTTTAGGAGGGACATTCGGTTTCAAAGAGTTAGCATGCTTTGTAAAAAAAGGGCCGAAGAGGTTCAGTTTCTGCAAGAGACTTCAAGAGGTCCAGCTTCTGCTGAAAGTCTAAGGGGTCTAACTCATGCTAGACATCTCAAGAAGTCTAATATTCCTCAAGGAGTTTAACCCCCCTAGAGATCTCAAAAGGGTCTTACTACAGCTGGAGATCTCAAATTTTATCATTTTCAAAATAGAAAAAAAAAGGTGAAATGATGTAGAAGGTTTTTACGAGGTTGGTGGTTTTCTAGTAAGTACTTGAAGCAACAAAACAAAAAACACAAGTTTTTTTTTGGAATCCTCAAATCTAATGCAATTCAAAAGGCGTCCTGCAGTAATTTGATTACTGATAGTTTTTTGGTCTTTTTTTTTCTTCCGTGACATTTGGGTTGAGTTGATAATAGAATAATTGGAGCCGCCCTTTCTAGTACTTTGAAACCTAAGGTTGAGTGACGTTTACAGCCATTTCAAAACATTTTTACGCTCTCCTCTCAAATTCTATCTTTACCTTTTTTTCTCTATCACTTTCTATGTTACTTTCTCTCTCTCTCTTGTTTGTGTCAAAAAAGTACGGAGATAATTGTTTGGAAGATAAGTTGGTAAAAAAGTTTTTGAAGTGCATCTTCTTACATGGTCTCAAAAAAAGAGAAGCTTCTCAACAACAAAAAAAGAGAAGCTTAAAAAGGTTTTAATCAAATGTTTTTTCACCAGCAAAAAATACGTACATTAAAACTGATGTAGGGATGACGTGCTAAGAAGAGAAAAATCTATTACGTGCATAGAAAAATTAAAAAAAAAATTTTTGGAGGATACCCAGAGGAAGTTTTACTTGTTTTAAGTTCTTCATAACTTACCTTCTTGAAATGAATCAAATTCTATCAAATAATGATGGTTTCAAAAATTTCTCGATTCGGGGTACCGTTATAAGAAAAAGACGCAGGCTACTGACAGATAACAGGGCTAATATGATTCGCGTTCAGTGCACTTAGTTACTCCATATCGAAGTTGGTTCAAAAAGAGTAAGAAGATTTCGAAACTATAATTTGAGTCAAACTGAATTTTAGCCAGATTTCTTCGTATGTACATGTGTATGGTCAAAATTAAGGTTCAAAGAAATAGTTATGCCCACTTAATATTTAGCGTTCCTTCGATTTTCTGTGCTACTCTGTTTTAGATTTATAAAGAGGATCTTTATGAAGGAACGTTTTCTACTTGCTAAGACCGACTGCAATTAGGGTTTCTGTCTTGAGGAAAACCGCTTTCAGCGAGCATTCTTGCTTTTTGAATCCCCTAAAAATGTATGGTCTTGACCACTCTATAATACCCCTTAAAAAGCAGAAAGAGAAAGATGCTGATATTGCTTCCAGTTGGGGACGACGCGGTGACGAGGGTGTGGTCGTTGTACGAAGGCGGGCAGCCCTCACACCGAATCCGTACCCAGCCTCGGGCACATTCCACCGACTTCCCCCGACCCATATATGCCAGCAACTGGGGTGGTCGAGCTGGCCAGAGCGCGCTGCTCATAGCAGTCGGCGGTGACATGAACGTTTACAATCTCACGTCTTGAGATTTAACATATTCTCGATCATCAACCTTGGTCCTGTCGCTGTGAGACCCAGTGGCCATGTCGCTGTGTGACTCATCCTATAATTCAACGTATCTCCGAAATGGTGCTCCTAGATCCGTGAATTGTGGTTATTGTTCAACTCGGTATTGATATCTTTTTACTGATGCAGCTTTGAAATGAAGCTATCATATGTCATGAATTTTAATTCTGTTTTGTTGTCTAAGGATTAATAATAAAAGTTAACAATCTAATAATTTTTCATTTTATCATTGGTTGTGCGTTGTGCTCTGTGTAGTAATTACCACAACGTGTTCTTTTTGGAAGTATAAGCTTCTCTTACAAAAATTCAAAAAAGGCATCTTTCGTTTTTTCAAAAGTACTAGCTTCTCTTAGAAAGACGAATTGTAGCGGGATTCCCCTTGGGGGTAGGGGTTATCTTGGACGTGTAATAACATGTACAGAAAGCGGTCCTACCGTTAATTAGGTAGCATCACAATGTATATTTTCATAAAGTCGTCTCATGTTCAAATGCATTGACTATTCGCGTTTAGTTCTCATGTTTAACTTTTTTGATCGATTGTTGAAAGAATTTTAGCAGTTTCGTTGACTTTTCTTTATTGTTACAAGTTTAAATTCAAAATTTTTCTAAACATCGACGTCAGTTTTCAAAATTAGAATTTTGAGCATTTTTCAGCTTAATTGATGTTTCCGAAATTTCAGGAAAGAAAAAGATTTGAATTAATTAGTTTTACTAATATGATACTGTAGCCAGAGGTTAGGCACAACTCTCACCAAAGATTATGAAGTAGACTACGGTAAGCGAGAATTGAGTCACCTGCCACTCTCGCCCTCTTCATTGGGAAAGAAAGTCTGACAAAATCGGGTAGTTCAATATTTTAAGAATGTGGACGAAAAAGCAGTAAATGTTCAATATTCGTGCAAGGTGCAATTCACAACATCAAGAAAACCACAGTAGTTGTAAATAAATAGTTGTGAGTCGAAGATTGTTTAAGCGAGTAAGGTGTTGAATCTACTTACGAAAAGGCCCTTTTGAAAGATTGCTCACAGCAGTCAGCAGCAATTTTGTTAATTTTGGATCATTTCTTTCCAAAACACTCATGAGACCAATTTTTGATCTTTGTTAATCGTTTAAAGCAACGATGGGCTGAGACTATAATGAATGAAATCCATCGCACGGGCAAAAATCTGGCACTAGGCTGCGACCGAACCTCCGCTGCCTAACCGGGGCTTGTAGAGAGAGAGAGAGACTCATGAGACCGTTTGTTAACTGAGCCGGACTGTCTGGTTAGAGTAAACTGTCTAAAAATAAAGGGAAATTACCAAAAATTAAAAAGTCTTAAGAAAAAAACTTGTGCAATTTGTTTAATTGTTCGGACAACCCTTATGAAATTAAAGCCCTGAATAAATCGGATCCCCAGGAGATCTAATATATAGTTAAGGCCCCCCCTATAATATATAGTTAAGGCCCCCCCCTATAATATATAGTTAAGGCCTTATTATACGTCGATTATTCAATATTTGGCTTGCATTAAAAGAAAAGCAGTCGTGGCCAAGTGACTGCGAATATAGACTTAGCATCTAGATTTCGAATTATCTGTGTATTCCGTACTAAACCCTACCGCACCCTTTTTAAACAAATTAGTTGTGTGAGATAATTAGGAAAGGACTTGCTACATCAAAAGCGAGTCAGAGTCTTGAGTTTACTATGGTGGAAACTCTTTTTTTTGTTGTAAGTCTCTCAAGTTTACGGTAGGCCAAAAAAAAAGCATCACTGTGCATCTTAATTTGCTCAAAATCTGCCAATCGTCATTTGAAGGAAGTAGACAATGATTGTAAAGGGTTTCAAGAAGAACGGAGAAACCGAGGGAGAGTGGAGTGGGATTGAAAGACAGTCTTAAGATTGTCATTCGAGTGACAATTGAAATTCAAGTGAGAAGCTCCGATTTCATTCTTCGTTAAGAGCTTCAGCCTTTTCTTGGCGACTTTCGACCCTAAGCAAGACGTAAAATTCGAGGAAGTACGTCATCAAACACACCGAATAATGCTTACCCCGGTGGCAGAGGGGCGTGGCTAATGCAAAAAGGAAGTGGATTCGTGTAAATATACACACATGCGTGTATAAATATAGCTCCCGTCTCTCACAGTGATTCTTTGGCCCATTAGTTTGCTCTAGAATTTACCGTTCTGAAATCAGCCATTTCATCTTCTTCTTCCTACCTTTATTGCCGCTAAAAAGTGGGTCCGCTATGTACATAGCACTTCGCCACATCATACAATCGCCTTGAGCTATAAGCCCGATGTTCGTCATATCTTTTTCTATAGGGTCTCTTTCAGCCCATATTCGTTAACGATATAAATGTATAAACCTAGTCTTACCAATAAAAAGAGTAAATCTCGTACCTCGCAAGCACTGGCGAAGATTGACATATATTCTTGCCATAAGTCTCGTCTAAGCTGACGAGTAATGCCCAGCAGTCTCGCCAAACGTAGGGTAGAACCTGGCAAATATTGACCTCCATTCTCTATAATTTTCGTCGAATCAAGCAAATATTGTCTCCCATTCTTGCCTTAAGAAACGGGCGGTGGCTCACGTTTGATTCTTTTTATATACTCTCGGACTACTCTACTTCCCTGTTTTGACGCACTCTGAATTGCTCTTTGCGCCAGCTTTTGTTTCTCAAAGTATGGCATTCGAAAACACTCTTTTTATTGAGAGCCAAGTTCTTTTTTTTTCTTTACAAATAGGGCACTGCTTACTAAAATAGCTTCTTGTTTTTCTTCTCGAATGCTTGTCTTTCAGGTAAATGTATTAATTGCTATTCAAAAAATGAAAGTTTTTGTGAATTTGAGTTGCAAGGTTCATTAAAACCTAGAAAGTGCATGGGAATTGTTGCGCTGAGAGCTAAGTTGACAGAGCGCGCGCTGGGCGTACGACATGTCACAGGCTCGGTCCCTGCCACGCTGGGGTTCCTTTTGTGAACATATTCCAGAACCTCTTTCTGATTCCAGCAAATGATGTCTCGTAAATGCAAAGCCGCAAGAGACCTCTAATTACGTCGGCAAAGACACAAAAAGTGTTGCTGGATTCGGTTTTTCTAATAATTTATTCATCTCAACGTCAGAAAAGCTTCAAATCCAGACTGAAAACTAAAAAAGTTTTTAAAAAGGTTGTCTTCAACCAATTTCAAAAAGATATAGCCATCCATTTGAGGCCATCCATTTGAGGCCATCCATTTGAGGCCATCCATTTGAGGCCATCCATTTGAGGCCATCCATTTGAGGCTATTTATGTATGTTCTCTAACTACTCTCTTTCATTGTAAAGTTTTTCGAAGTTAAAAACTCTCTCTCTTTCTTTTATTCATAACCTACCTTAAAAGGTTTTTTTTCTTCTTTCGCTCCGCCTCAATTTTAGTGTGAGGTTGGCAGTCACATTTCAGCTTTCAAAAAAACCCTCAGCTTAAACCTTAAATCTCAATACATACTTCATTCATACATTCATTCATTCAACAATTCGAAATCATTCATTCTTTATGTCTATCGTCGTTTCACGACATTTTTGGAATTAAACTACTTCAACTTCTTGTACTTGGAAATTTGTATCTCTCTTTCTCTATCCTCTCTCCCTTCACTCTCTCTCTCTCTCTTTCTCCATCTCTCTCTCTCTCTTTCTTTCTCTCTCTCTCTCTCTCTCTCTTTCTCTCTCTAAGATTGACCAATTTCTATTTCTGTTAGTACCAAATGTTTCATGTTTCTCCAAAACGCCTTAGAAGCCCTTCCGATTCCCTTTATAGTCGGTACCTCAAAAATTGCATACCTTTTGAATCTGCGTCTTGTTCCTTATTCGACAATTATCGTAGGCTCTTTTTCTATTGCTGTCCTTTTCTCTGTATCTTCTTCCTGCTCTCCCTCTCTCTCCTCTCTCTCTCTCTCTCTCTCTCTCTCTCTCTCTCTCTCTCTCTCTCACACTCTCTATCTTTCTCGTTTTTCTCGATCGCTCTTTCTCTAACTCTCTTTCTCTCCCTCTCTCTCTCTCTCTCTCTCTCTCTCTCTCTCTCTCACCCTCTCTCTCTCACTAAATCTTTGCAGTCCTAAACGACACTCTCTTTCTTTCTTTCTCTCTCTCTCTCCCACTAAATCTTTGCAGTCCTAAACGACACTCTCTTTCTTTCTCTATCTCTCTCTCTCTCTCTTACTAAATCTTTGCAGTCCTAAACAACACTCTTTCTTTCTCTCTTACTGAATCTTTGCAGTCCTAAACGACACTCTCTTTCTTTCTCTCTCTCTTTCTAAATCTTTGCATTCCTAAACGACTCTAAGAGGTCAATTCTCGGTTTCAGTAATTATGTAGGCAGGTCATGGATTCAGAAGCTTTCCAAGGAACACTAAGCTAAAAGAGAGAAAGCGATAAAGCTCGCAAGAGAGTCTAGAAAAAAGTTAGAGAGAGAAAGAGAGAGAGAAAGAGAGAGAGTAAAGGAAGACGTAAGGAGAGAATGAGAGAAAAGAGTGAAAGAGATCGAGAATAGGATTACTTAATGAAGAGGCGAGATGGAAGGGGAAGACAGAAAACGGGCCTTCCAATGAAGGTCTTTCAATTCCTCATTCGTGTCATCTTTCCTAAATTGGTATTTCATTGGTGATTTATCTACCAGTTCAAGTGTAAAACGAATGAGGTATTTTCGCTGTTCCGTCCCAATTTCCCATTTTTCAAAATGCGATTTTTACGAAGGAGATACATATAAAGTTTGGTTCCATTTAGGCTGCTCGAATTGATCCATGTTTGTGTCTCGTTATGGTTAACGTTTTAGTTGCTTGATTTCGCATAGGATAGCTTCCGATAACTTTTGCTCTTCTTTTATCTTTTCTCTTTCTTTCTAATTCTCTCTTTATCTTCTATTCTTGCACTTCTTTCTCGCTATCTTTCTCTCTGTCTCCTCTCTTTGTGTACGTCTGAATGTTGTCGGAAGACGGTGTTGACTTTGACCTCCTTGATGGTTATCAACGCATTGATTACCTTCAGTTGATTGCAGATCACAGATCACAAAGAATATGTACTTTGTTACAGCATCATCGAAGTAATGATTCGACTCGTTGCAATTATAAACTACATATTCTTATCGGCATACGCCTTCGATTATATCCCCAGAGAGATCAATGTCAGTTTTTTTAGTTAAGGAAAAAGAAAGAGAAAGAGGGAAAGGGGGGTTGGGAGATATGGAAAGAGAAAATTTTGAAACCCAAAGCAAGTTCAATTTTTTTCTCGGTTAATGGCATTTCTAGTTTATTTTAACCTTTGTATTTTTGTTACCAGTAACCAAAAACCTAAAATTCGCTTGTTTGCGCATTGGTTTGGGATGAAAAAAAGAAGTAGACTGGGAAGGGGGGGAAGATGCGAGGTTCGAAAGGCAATGACGTTAGTCGGTTGAACAGGAGGTATTGGGTAGCGTAAAGAATTTTCGTAAGATGAAGATAGAAGGTTATACAAGTATAAATACAGTAGTTTTAAATCCTTGTTATCAATGCTAGAACAAAAGCGCCAAAAAACGTCTCCAGGTGTTGTGTAGAAGGGTTGCAATTCCGGTCATCATTCAGGTTTTACTCTATGTCAGTGTTTTTCTTTATAATTGAGGACATTTAGAATCGGTTCTAGAAAAGAGATACGTAGGAAAGGCAAATTAGGCCGACGGCAAGACTATTCAAGCATGTTGCGTTACTGTAGTCTTTTTTGAATGGCATTTGACAAATGAAGGAGAGGGGATTACAAAATTCTGGGTGAATTTTATATTGCACCACACACTTATCTCCTCTTTCAATCATCTTTTTTTCTTATTTGTCTCCCTATCTCTCTATCTTTCTTTCTCTATCAATCTTCATCTCTTTCTCTCTCTCTGTCTCCATCTCTTTCTCTCACTCACTCTCCTCGATTGCAGTTCGCATCCCTACACGGTGACGGCGGTGATTCGTCTGGTCGGAACGGCGTCATCCCTATCTCTCTGCACGCTGAGACTCTTCTCTCCTCTGAGGGCGACCTGGCGGAGCCATCTTCAGACTCGGAGGGTCTCTACGAGGCCCCCTCTCTCTATCCCTCCAAGACCTCCAACATACCAAGGAGACCCCTCAAGGTACTACTTGGCTGTGAAACAGACTTTCGCATTCTCATAATCTATAGCAAAACTTTATTTGGCTTAATTTTTTAATGTATTTTTCTTTTTTGATAAATTTAAAAACACCCCTCAAGGAGCCACAATCAATTTTTTAAACTCCGTTTGAAGCTAAATTTACTTTCAAGGAGCCACCTCTGAAGAGAAGCGTGGATGACGAGCCACCTCTGAAGAGAAGCGTGGATGACGAGCCACCTCTGAAGAGAAGCGTGGATGACGAGCCACCTCTGAAGAGAAGCGTGGATGACGAGCCACCTCTGAAGAGAAGCGTGGATGACGAGCCACCTCTGAAGAGAAGCGTGGATGACGAGCCACCTCTGAAGAGAAGCGTGGATGACGAGCCACCTCTGAAGAGAAGCGTGGATGACGAGCCACCTCTGAAGAGAAGCGTGGATGACGAGCCACCTCTGAAGAGAAGCGTGGATGACGAGCCACCTCTGAAGAGAAGCGTGGATGACGAGCCACCTCTGAAGAGAAGCGTGGATGACGAGCCACCTCTGAAGAGAAGCGTGGATGACGATTGCATTTTGCAAAAACTTTGGCTCAGGGGAATATTAGGAAGGAGACAGCTCTACATCATTAGAAGCGGAGACTTATGCTGAATTGAATGTTTCTTATCGGACTTATTATTACCTTTCTTTCCTGTTATCGTACATTGGAGATGTTTTCACTCTTCATGCTTTAGTTTTGAATTCTTCGTCGGACATTACAGATTTGCTTGCCTCACAATCCTGGCACTGTTCGGAATTCTATCGACCCGCCCATTTCTATTTTTGTCTTTCAACTCAACCCCTGTAGTTATTCTTAGCTGCGAACCGGGTTTCAGACAGTTTTATGCGACACACTCCATTCCAATTCATTATTGCGAGAAAGGTAACACAAATAAATTTTAACAGGCAATAATTAACCTATAATTAACTAATATCTCACATTATTTGTATACCTTTGCTATTTAACATTCCATGGAATCGTTTTTGAAGTTTAACTGATAATAAAATCGCTAATAATTCAAATGGAGCTTCTTATTATAGTTTTAGAATGTATAACATAATAAATGTAACGCAAAATGATAAGAGTAACTCTTATGGTGTTAAACATTCAGCTTTACCTGAAGATGAGTCTCTAATGTAATGATTTTTATTATGAGACATGTGTATGAAGTTTTCGAATGTATAACACATTTTTTATTCACTATACTTCTCCCATTGTTATACTTTAAGGTTGTTAATTAACAACCTGTAACTCGGAGAGAAGTTAAAAAAAAGTCCAGGTACTTTTAAGATAGCCAGGTTTTCATAAAAAGGAAGAACATAAAAATTTCATATATGACCAATTTATCCAACAATAAAAGTCATCTTTAGAATAAATAATCCAAACCGACAGAACGCTTATAGGGAAATATCCTCATTCATGTTCCATTCATTAAGCATAAGATTAACTTGAATGTTAAACATTGTTTCTTGGGTTGAAAAGTAACTCGAATGTTAAACATTGCATGTTGTGTTGAAGAGTAGCCTAAATGTTTAACATACCTTGTTGTCTTGCAAGAGTTACACAGTGGTAAAACTTTTTATTATATGTATATATTTAATAAACGTTCGAGAAAAAGCCTTTTTATTTAATGCTGTTGTAGGTTTCACGTTGTTTAGAACCTCACCGCAAAATTTATCGACATGTAACCAGGCGATCATAACACACGGTACAATTGGAAAACTTGAGGATCTATGAAGAAAACATGATGAAACAATGAGCGCATCCGTAATATGAACGAGCACATAGTATAAAATACAAATATCAATGATTACTGTAACCTATACTTACTGATTACTGTAAAAACTCTAAAATAACTTAATCAAGACAACAGAACATAAAAATATAAGCAAATAATACTTTTTGTATCCGTATTACACTATTTTCATCTCACTTTTACATGGTTATTGTTTTCGTATATACAGTAAAACTAGGAAGTTAACAAATTATAACATTTCAGCGCATGCAATCTGCAACACTCCAAAGCGAAAGATGTATAATAGCGCCTGATTTTCAGTTTCACTTTTTGGCTAACAAGGTTTACCATATTTGCCGCTCTACATATTATCAAGAAAACACAAATGGCTGCTGTATTCTAACGGTAATGACAAATCTTCAAATTCTAAGTTACACAGTTTAAAGGCAGTGACGCCTAGTTAAGATGACAAATGATTGAAATATCGCGCAGAAAAAAGCTAGTCCACCGGGCGGGATCGAACCCAACCATCTCGACTCAAACCGGGAGCGCGCGTTACCATTACACCACGGGAATAGAAATATATAAATAAATAAATAAGTATAGCAATGTGTTCCCGTGGTGTAATGGTTACGCGCGCTCCTGGTTTGAGCTGGGTTCGATCCCGCCCGGTGAAATAGCTTTTTTCTGTGCGATATTTCAATCATTTGTCATCTTAAAGGTAATGATACCTTTTCGGCCCACGACATCTTGATTTGGAGTTCCCAGTTATATTTTGGGTTAAACTAGGGGTTAAAGATGCAAACGAGAAGCTTCCATTCTTGCAAACCCTTTTCCCCTCCTAAATTGCACTTCAGGATTATCCTTAATTCAAAATTTTTCCACTACTGCGTCATTTTTTCTTAATCTCTACAAGACCACATAATTTAACCCATTATATGTAGATAAATAACTTTTTTTACGTTTGAAAGCAGAAGAATGATATCATGATTCCTCCCACTAATAACCCATTATTCTATTCCCACGCTTTTTGATTCACTTTCTAGGCTTCATTTCTGCATAACTCGAAGTATGACATTCAACCTTTCAATAATTAGGTGACAATTGACACTTCCACCTCCCCCTCCCACCACCAATTCTTTGCCCCTCCCACCACCCATCCTTCCCCCTCTCATACACCGCCGCTATGCTTTAAACTATGGTCAATATTTGCATATCCATGCACATTTTTATACTCAGTATTTTGTTTTTCTCAAATATTCACGTACACGGAAAAAAGAATGACATTAAAAATGAATGAACCACAACCAAATACTATTGACTAACATACTTGAACTCCAGACTTTCTCCCAAATAATATTGCAATCAGATACGAATTTGAACAAAATATACCTGTAAAACTTTCCGCTTTTGATTGTTCACGTGTAAAAATTACTTGAAATTAACACGGTTCTTCGAAAAAACGTTTGTAAACTAGTTCTCCATCGACGGAACATTTTAATGAGAGCTTTTGAGTATTGAGAGCTTGAAACTCTAAGTGTTATTCGATACGAAAAGGCCATCAGTGATCACCTAAAAGGCGCCTCAGTGAGCCCCCGACATCGAAGACCCCTTGACTTGTGGTCTGTCTGGACAATGTCATCTTCTGTACGCTCTGAGCAATCTGTAGAAACCCGTCAGAATACATTCAAAGAGCAGAAGACTGCTATAGCACAGAGCGAGCCGCAGAAGACATCGACGGCGTCTGAAAAAATTAATATTTTTCTGTTTCTTTCTTTGGTGTGGGTAACTTTCTTTGGTGTGGGTAACTTTCTTTGGTGTGGGTAACTTTCGTGAGGTGGGTAACTTTCGTGAGGTTAATGTGTTTCGTGCTCATTTTTCACGTAAACTTTCACTGTTGTTCTCAATGAAAACCTTTGACATAAAAACAAGGACCTTAAGAAGTTTAATAGTGTAAAAACCCTTCAACAAACGGTAGTATTTGACTATTTAACCCATGTATGAAAAACTCTTTTTTAGAATTTATCCGTAATCTGCAGACTTGAACCATTTCAAAGCTTGTCTAAAAGGTCAAAATTATTAGAATCTCTCCAATTCTACAGTACTTCTCTACCTTTCATGTTGGGAGTACTTCTACAATACTTCTTCACATTCCGTGATGAAAGTACTTCTACATATTTCGTGACGGGAGTACTTTTCTGAGATCACTCCTTTATATCCATGAACCCTCCTAACACATACTTCCTTGATTTCCCTTTTGCGCTTTTGGATTCTAATAATAGAAACATTGTTTGCTGTGAATCAGCCCTCTCCCCATGGGGCAACCACTTAGCCAGCTAGGCGTGCTGCTCTGACGAAGGTGTCGACGTAATATCCAGAGAGAGGGGGAGAGGAAGGGAGGAGAGAGAGGGGAAAAAGGGGAGAGAAGAGAGATATAGAGAGAATTAAGAGAGAAATAGAGCAAAGAGAGAACAAGAGAGACACAGAGAGATCAAGGGAGTCGGTGAAACCGAAAAACAAAAGTGACAAATCTTCAAATGCTCAGTTACACAGTTTTAAGGCAGTGACGCCTGGTAGAGAAGACAAATTGATCAAACCACCGCACGGAAAAAAGCTAGTATCAAAAAGTGACAAAAATGAAGAAAAAAAACATTGGAAAAAAAAAATTTATACGGTTAAAGGCAGAGAAGAAAAGATTGGGTGAGAAAAAGCTTTAAAATAAACGGAGCGAGTATAAACGGACATTCATACATAGTAAAAGAAAAAATTAATGTTTGGCACAAAACCGAAAACCCCGCCACCAGATGCTGACCTTTTCCCAACCGTTCGAAGTGAAAAGGAACTCTAAGGCTAAAAAAAAATATATATATATATATTATAATTATAATAATAATTATAATAATAATAATACCATGGTCTTTCTTTTAATAGAAGCAACTTTGACTGCTTCTGTTTCCCAGAAACTTCTCCTTCTATCAATATTATGTTTTCCGAGAACTTTTTGAAGTGACGTGAAAAATCAAATAAAGGTTATGAGGCTGCGGGTGTGAGAAAAGTGGTTATTTAGGATGGATAGTGGTTATTCACGAATAGAAAGAAGGGAGGGGGGGGGGCAGAATTGCAAAAGATGATGCTGCGGGATTTTCTCATGGAACCTGACTTTTTCATTCATTCTATTCAGATAAACTCTGTCTCTCTCTCTTTCTTTCACTCTCTATCTCTTTCTCACTCTCTCTCTCTCTTTCTAATGATATTCAACAATACCTCCTCAGCTTTTGCTCTTTCACGATTCATATAGTAGACCGATTTTCAACTCGCTGCTTCTCTTTACAAAATCATCTTATTTCCACATTCATTTTTTCACGCTTTCTACAAAAACCGAAAACCTCAGCCAGTCATGAATATCTCGAGCGTGGGAGAGAGTGGGTGGAGAGAGAGGATCCCAACCCCTTGTGACCCAAGGGGGTGGAGAGAGAGGATCCCAACCCCTTGTGACCCAAGGGGGTGGATGAAGAGAGGGGGTGGAGAGAGAGGATCCCAACCCCTTGTGACCCAAGGGGGTGGAGAGAGAGGATCCCAACCCCTTGTGACCCAAGGGGGTGGATGAAGAGAGGGGGTGGAGAGAGAGGATCCCAACCCCTTGTGACCCAAGGGGGTGGATGAAGAGAGGGGGTGGAGAGAGAGGATCCCAACCCCTTGTGACCCAAGGGGGTGGATGAAGAGAGGGGGTGGAGAGAGAGGATCCCAACCCTTGTGACCCAAGGGGGTGGATGAAGAGAGGGGTGGAGAGAGAGGATCCCAACCCCTTGTGACCCAAGGGGGTGGATGAAGAGAGGGGGGTGGAGAGAGAGGATCCCAACCCCTTGTGACCCAAGGGGGTGGATGAAGAGAGGGGGTGGAGAGAGAGGATCCCAACCCCTTGTGACCCAAGGGGGTGGATGAAGAAGCATGGGTAACCTATAACTGTCAAGAAACAGAAATTTAACCGCCTATTCAAAAAAAGGATGAAGAGAGAAAAAAAATTTAAAGACGATCGAAAGAGCAAAAAAAAAAGAAGCGAGAACGGAAAACTTGGGGAGAAATGACTTATACGTCGAATAGAAAATGAGCAAGCATAAAACACGGACCCGGAAAAAAATTTGTTCCCTCATGTTTACTTTTGCCGAATGATTTGAGGGATTATTTTATTTGGCAGAGAAACTCATACTAATCTGGAAAACCCCTGTACAAATACCCATAGAATACAAGATAAATTAGCTTGACTGAAAAATCTTCTTTTTTTCATGTGAGAATTTGCTCTTAAATTGAAAATAGGCCGAATTTCCAACACAGGAACGCATAAAGGTGGTAGAACTTTACCATATTTTGGCAGGCCAGAATTTACTCAAGTAAAAATGTGTGTTTTCCGCGGCCCAGGTAGGATCTTACTGTCTTTTGGCGGTTCAAGATACTGTAGGTTCTGGCCTTTCGACTCTTGGTTACCTTTTCGGTAGATACTTGCGGAGAGGTGAGTCGACAATCAACACCTCCAGCATATACTTTCCATCAAGACCGAAGCAGGGGAGAGCGTTGATTGCTCCCAGTGCCAGAGAGAGCGCCAGCACGTACCTCGAGTGGGTTTTTTTAGTGTGCAATAAAAAGGTACAGACCCCCAAAATGCGGAAAAAATTTTTTGTTCCCATAAGGATATGATAGGAAAACAAAGGCCCGCGAAAAATATTTTTGTTTTACATAAGGGTCCCCCTCATGTTTTGGAAAAACAGAGTTTCGCCGACAGAAGGTCTGACATGACTATTCAACTCCTGACCTCGAGTCATAGTTTTAATGAATGAATGTATAAATACGCATCTATACCTCTCCCTTTGGATCCAATGGCACTGATTTTTTAAAGAAAAAAACTTGGTTTGAATTTTGTTTTTTGATTGCTACGCTGTTGCAACGTTATCTTTTTTCTACCGAGTAAATTAAAATGTGGTGTTCATATTCTAAGTTTACTCAAAGTAAATATAGAATAAGAAAAACGTTTAAGAGCAATTATAAAAGAAAAGGAACGTTTAAAATATTTTCTTTTGCAGGAACAACATAAACTTGCAACAACAGAACAGACATTAAATATAATTCATTCCAAGATCAAAGAATATCCCTTACACTATCGCTATCGCTAGAAGGATATGCATAACGTAACTCATGAATAACAAGTCATACATAGAACATGTAAGAATAACAAGTTAAACTTTCTTACTTCAAAAGATGATCCAGTAGATGAGGAAACCACTGCGGAGAGAACAGCGAGAGAGGGAACTTGTTGAAACGAGCCGTTAGGGGCGATATTTCCATCAAGTACAATAACTCAAAGAACGAGCCGTTAGGGGCGTTATTTCCATCAAGTACAATAACTCAAAGAACGAGCCGTTAGGGGCGATATTTCCATCAAGTACAATAACTCAAAGAACGAGCCGTTAGGGGCGATATTTCCATCAAGTACAATAACTCAAAGAACGAGCCGTTAGGGGCGATATTTCCATCAAGTACAATAACTCAAAGAACGAGCCGTTAGGGGCGATATTTCCATCAAGTACAATAACTCAAAGAACGAGCCGTTAGGGGCGATATTTCCATCAAGTACAATAACTCAAAGAAACTTATACAACAAAAGTTCAAGGATATAAACAACTTTTTTAAAAACATTACAAACTACTTAGCTAAATCCACTAATCATAAGAATAATAATAATAATCTTTCTCGGGCTTGTTCCCGCCTAGCAGCAAGGTACGCGCTCCCCTGAGATGCAGGACAGACCTATCCTTGTAGAACCAGTGGCTGTCTGCTAGAACACTGCTAGTGTGAATAGCAGCCCACGAATCATAAGAATTATTTGTTCATCAGTTTCAATGCACGTTTCTTCAAAATCAATAAAGATTCCAAGACTAAAATTTCCTAGAATAAAAATATTTTTCGTACTGCTAAAAACAATTTTAAAAAACTCACTATTGCACTCACTATCTACTACCTAAAAAAACTTCTTGTTAGGATATGAGAGGAGGTAGGTCATTACCAGTTGATCCATACCTCTTAAACATTAATAGTCCTTGATATAGTGATACCATCTAAGTTATAACCCTAGTTTTTGGAAGAACTGTGAGCAGGACTCTTATGGAATTCATCTGCAATGCGAGTTAGAGAAACACCTCGTTTGGCATCTTATGACAACGGAATTAGGATGCTTCTCTCGTCCACTCTGCGGGTAAGATCTATATGTCCCCAAGGATTGAATAGGAACCGGACCAGCTATGTTATGGATCAACTGGTTGTGACCTACCTCCTCTAGAGGCTGCTGTAAAGATCAACTGGTAATGACCTACCTCCTCTAGAGGCTGCTGTAAAGATGGATACAGCACGCATTTACAATGTTTTTTTCTTTATGTTTATGTTTTTTTGACCTACCTCCTCTAGAGGCTGCTGTAAAGATGGATACAGCACGCATTTACAATGTTTTTTCTTTATGTTTATGCTTTTTTCTTCTTTATATTTTGTTTTTTCTTCTTCATATTTTGTCATCTCCATTTTTTCTTTCTTTTTTTACCAAAATTTTTTAAAAATTATTTGATTTCGTTTTTCCTTTGTCCATTAATATTATACATAATTGAAAACATAATAATTTTGGCAATTGTGTATTCATATAAGTATTGTAATATTTTTATAATTTCAAAGTATTATTATTGCAAGTTTTTCTTTAAAAGAATTTTTTTAATTGAAGGTGGTTGGCGGATGCATGTTATGACCATTACGCTGATGAGACCATTACGGTTTAGTTGGTAAAAACCGTTTCATTAAAATTCCTTAAAGTAGTATAGGGTCCAAAAAACAACAGAAAACCAAAAAAGTTTGTGAAAAAACAACTTTTTTTAAATGAAAAAATTTTTGTGGAAAAACTAGAAGCCTAAATCGCTTACTTAGGTCACGTAATATACATAGAACAGAAAAAAGTGAAATCTAAAGCCTAGTATAGCCGGAAAATCTTACCAGTTAAACTGCACTAACCCCTCTATGTTATTATCATAATTTCAATCATGTATACTATTAATGTTCAATTTAAAAAAAGACTTCAAGTATTTGCATAATGTATGTTTGTTGGCAAAAAAAAAAAAAGAAGGAAAAACTGAAGGTGGCAAAATATGAAGAAAAAAATGAAGAAAAAACGAAAAAATGAAGAAAAAAATGGAGAAAAAAAACAAAATAAGAAGAAGAAAAAAGAAGAAAAAATATGAAGAAAAAACTTTTAAAAAAGAAAAAATATAAAGAGAAAAAATGAAGAAGAAAAAATATGAAGAAAAACAAAATATGAAGAGAAAAAATGAAGAAGAAAAAACAAAATATGAAGAAAATTGACCGAGCAAACGAAAATTGCCCCAAACTCAACAAATATTTGTATCCGATACAACAACTTTTTGTATCGGCTCCTGTATCGGATACAATGGAAAATTGTATCCATTTATTTACAGGAGAGATTAGAAAGATAAGTAAAATATCGATGTATCCAAACTCGCGTTGTATCGCTGTATCCAAAATATCCAATTAGAAAGAGGCCCCTGGTCTCAAATAGTCTAAAAAAGTTAATAGTGTGATTTTGCGTGTAGCCTCCTTCACTTTTCACCGCTTGCTTTCGTTTTTTATAAAAATTCTGCTGTTTCATCGCTTATTCTGTGGATGATAGCCTGAACGATCAAAAACAGCGAGTTTTCTGTTGTTGTGAATTTGTATTTTTTTTTTAAATTCGCCGATTTCTTAATAAGCCTCACCTCATCAAAATTGCCAACAAAAAGCAGAGATAGCGAATCTCTTCGATTCAGGTTAACCAGACGAGTGCCGTTGAATAGGGCAGGGTAGACGCATCTCAAGGAGAACAATTCAACTTGTTAAGTAAGGTTATTGTTTTCTGAGCCATGTCAAAGAAGACCTCGTCTACCCAGCCGGAGACCTACGGCGGGCAATCTACAACAACAACAACAACTTGTTGTTTTTATGTTCGTTTTTATGCACTACATGACAGACTCTAGCGAGTTCTAAATTAAGCTCTTCTTTTTTTGCGCTACACTACAATATTCCCTTTGCGAATGTCAGAAAATGAAAAAAAACTACCATGCTTCGAGCATGGAATTTCCTAAAATAACGAGAAGATAGCGAAAAAAGCAGAATGAGAAGAGTGATAGTTTAGGCTACATAAGACACCAACATTGTGAAAACTAATATACTTCCAGAGTTCACCAACGGTCTAGTGTAACTATTGAAAATGTGTGAAGAAAGACTGCTCTTCGAGCGGGGGAGTATGGAATAATTGGAAACGAGCTGAAGATAAACAGTGGAGAAGAGATAATGACTAATGACTAATGATAATGAGAATAATGACTAGCTGAAGATAAACTTCAGCTAGTCATTATTCTAGACTCCATCGCTCGTATAACGGTCGTTTTTTTCAAAATTCTCCACAATGCTGGTGACCTATGTATACTTCTCTTTATTTTAGACCTCGCAGCTCAGAGAGTGTTTGTTTTTTGAACTTTGAAGTATAAGTATTTTGAATACCTCTTCAAATGCTAAGTTACACAGTTGAAAGGAAGTGACGCCTGGTTAAGATGACAAATCTTTTGATATTTTTTGAATACTGTTTGAGGCGGTTCCATGACTTTTCGCATCACGAAAACTCGCACCCGGATTTTGAAATATTTTTTTAGAAAGCTCTAAATATGTGGTTGTCGTTGTATAAGGTCTCGTACTAAGCCGTACGGCCTCGTTAGCGTTATCTTTCCCTGAGCCTGAGCACAAATTCTAATGCAAAAATACATGGAAATGTTTCGAACGTGAAATTTAGAGTGTGAGTTGTCATATTGAGAAATGTTGTGGTGCGAAATGTCGTGGTTCCATTTGAGGCAGATACGCGTTCGCTGATTCATACTACAGATTTGGTCGCGTAAAGTGTACCAAGAAATCGATTAAAAGCAGATAAAGGGTTGAATAGTAACTGAACCGGCAATGTAGGCACATACCCGCTCACGTGACAAATTATCTAGATTCTATACTCTTTCTGTTCTATCTATCTTCCCTCGAATTCCCATTCCATTCTTTTAATTTTTCTTCACATGTTTTCCAACGGGGCGTACAAACATGTCCTAGACCGGTCTCATTCAACATCCCCTAGACCGGTCTCATTCAACATCCCCTAGACCGGTATCATTCAACATCCCCTAGACCAGTATCACTCAACATCCCTAGACCGGTCTCATTCAACATCCCCTAGACCGGTCTCATTCAACATCCCCTAGACCGGTCTCATTCAACATCCCCTAGACCGGTCTCATTTAACGGCTAAACTGAATGAACACCGAAGTTACTCAACTCGCTCAGTTCGAGTTAACGCTCACTTAAACGAACCCCTCCACTTCAACAAATATAATATTAAAGGCATTCATTCACTTTATTCAGATCAGCTTGTTTCTGATTATCCTCCTGAGCGGTCGCCTTCAAAATTATATATTTTTATAATCTTCCTCGCGCTCATTTCCGCCTCGCGGCAGGGTACGCGCTCTTCTGAGATGCGACACAGACCTACCCGATAACACCAGTGGCTGCGCGCTATTCAAAAAAAATTTCAAGATATTTTTTTGAAAAAGTGCAATTGAGCCATGTTCTTAAAAAAACGTATTGATGACCTCTTCGTGTCCTGTGAGCAAATAGAAGTCTCATTGCACTTCTCCCCTTCGAGTGTCTTCCTTGCATTGAGGCAAGAATATGATGTTTCGCCGCCCACCTCCTTCTTCTTCCCTGGCAGAACCACACCTAGAACACAGACGAATAAATCAATCAATAATGCCTGAGTGGATCAATTCATATAATAATGAATCAATAAGCATCACAGACTAATCGTTATGACGAAAAAGCTCCTTTTCCATCGAATTTTGGAAATATAAGACTTTTAACGCAGAAGATAAATGAAATAAAACTAAGAAACAAAAACCTTTCTATAGAATTTGTACCTGTAATTCGGGTACTATTTTCACTTTTTAAATACATTTCGAGAACAATAGTTACAGGAATTCTTAAATATTGCAGAAAACTGGCTCCAGCATAAACATTTTGAAGGCTTCCTACCCAAAATCTCCAAAAACCTTTTTTCAACCACGAACTGTCCGAGAGGTACCATGAGTCTCCCTTAATGGGTACCATGGGTATCCTTTAATAAGTACCATAGGTATCCCTTAATGGGTACCATGGGTATCCCTTAATGGGTACCATGGGTATCCCTTAATGGGTACCATGGGTATACATTCAGGGGTACCATGGTTGTCCCTTAATAAGTACGATAGGTATTTCTTAAAGGGTACCATAAGTATCCCTTAATGGGTACCATGGCTACCCCATCCCCCTTACCATGAGCGATGTCGACGAAAGAAGGGAGAGTCGCTGTCGCTGGAAACTCGAAACAAAGATTTGATGAGGTCGCATTATCACAGCAGATGTACTCGTTTCCAGAAACTTCCACCTCAAGATATTCGTTCAGAGAAAGGAAAGAGGGAAAGGCAGATTTAGAGAGGGGGAGAGAAAGAGAGAGGTAGTGTATAAAGTGAGAGAGAGAGAGGATAGAGAAAAAACATATTGAGAAAGAGAATATTTACATCCAAGCCTTTATTTTTCATTTCACTTTAGAAATTGTGAAGCAAACCTAGAGTCTGTATTATAAGCGTGTCAAACATCTTATTCCAAACCAGGCGTTAAATAAGACCAGTCTGAGGCATATTTGTACGCGCCGAGCGAGTTTAAAAAGTACTGCGGAAAGGTCAAAAGAGTGAGCAGAGAAGTAGAGGAAAAGTAAAATAAAACGGAAGAAGAAGAAGAGAATGTAGATCATTTTCAGCGCGAACATGTACGTGCCCACATAGCTGGTCCGGTAACTATTCAACCCCTGATCCAAACCCTATGTTTGTCTTCAGCCCATGCCATGATCTACATTCGAATCTTCTTTTAGGCTCTTCTCACTGATTGAGAAACAGAAGATCACATCAAAATCTGTTCGAATCACATCAAATGACAACGACCTTCAAAAGGTTTAAGAGTAAACTTTCTTGTCCCGGTTTTGGTTCGAATATATTTGTTCCCAATAGTAAAATGACGGAACGAAGTGGAGCGAACCTGTTGTTTCGATGCTTGAACAATAAGCTGTTCCTCCACACATGTTCCCTCGCGTGAACGTCTCCGTCTACGAATACAAGAATGGAAATCTGCCCGGTCGCGGACCTGGAAACAGGCGTTAAATAGTCATGTCAGACCTTCTGTCGGCGGGCCTCTGTTTTTCCTAATCATGGAAGACCCTTATGTGAAAGAAAAAAAATTTTCTCGCGGGCCTCTGTTTTTTTAAATCATAAGAGGGCACCCTTTTGTGAAAAAAATTTTCCGCTTTCGGCGGGCGTCTGTACCTTTTTCTTGCACAATAAAAAACCCCTGCCTGGAAATCGAACCGCTTCTTAACACTCACAGGAGAAAGGTGATGAACTCATTTTTATTTTTAAACTTTTTTTTCAAAATTCAAAGTTCTTTTTTGGAGAACAACCTCGCAATCGTCGATTCCGATAATAATCTCTCCGGGATGAAGACCCCCGTGGAGTCCCGATGAGGGATACACGTCTGAAAACCTGCCCTTCGAAACTCGAACCAGGGTGTTTCTCTCACCCGCACTGCGGGTGAAAAAACTCCATGCGCTCCTCAAAAACACCGGAAAACCTTCAAATCTATGAGCTCGGAGATTTTTTCTCGATTCTTACCTCGGGGGATTTCATGAGTCATTGTGAAAAACACTTCGAACTTTTAGAAATTTGAAAAATCTATGCACTCGAAAAAAATTTGCGGTTGGTAAGAAACGTCCTGACTGGTAAGAAACGCCCTGACTCGAACCCGTGTTTGAGAGTAGGAGTTGGTGCTTATTCATGTTCTAGTAGCAGGAGAAAATTTATCGGATGTTTTTGTTCTATATCACCCGATAGTAAACTTTTCTCTATAAACTATAAACTCTCTAAAACAAGCATTAACTTTTCTTAAAGGGGAATCGAAAATAGTCCATCCAAAGGTCAGAGGTATTTATGAGACACATAGGTCGGAGGATCACGAATTGACTCCAGTCCTACCTTGTCCGTTAATTCTCACTATCTGCTCGCTCAACATGTTTTTCTCTTCTTACTCTAACCTCTCTCTTTTCTTCCTCCTCTCATTTGCCTTCTCAACATTCTAGAAACCTTTTTGTGAAAAGCACCAGAAATAAGAACAAGTTTTGTAAAAAGTGCCTGGAAAAGAACATTTTTTGTAAAAGCACCTGTGACAAGAACACCCTGGCCAGAGGCATACAGAGGCGAAAGAAAGGCAGTGGAATATGAGAGGAAGACGAATGCCATTAGTGCCAGCAACAAGTTGTGCCAGATTCCTGCCGAGAAAATCTTCAGTCGGGCCCAAGTGGACGAACGACCTGGTGCACAATACGAATTTATACAGGAGACGAAGTACGCAGTATTTAAACTAGTATTCTCGTAGTCGTCACACTTTTTACATCTGCTAGGTCGGTATATCACTTGGTACAGTATTTAAAAAAACAAGGCCTGGAAAGATCATGGGTTTGCGTTATTGACTGAGACAAAAATTTCCTCTGAATAATCTTCTAGAAACTTCTTATATAACACGATGCTGGGAATAATTTTCGCCAAAATGCTCAAAATGTTGTTCCTCGGGCAGATTTCCCTTGAAAAACCAAGCTTTTCCATGGCAAGAAACGGAAAAAAGCGCCATGATAAATGGCAGCAAATAACATGCGTTTTGACGGGCCTGCCAAGAAAAACCTTCAAAAAACAAGCTTTCTACTTTGTACTCGTTTTGTCACCGCTTTTGTCACTGCCAGAATCCGGTTTTTGTTTGTCTTTGTTTTGTCACTGCCAAAATCGGGTTTTTGTTTGTCCTTGTTTTGTCACTGCCAAAATCGGGTTTTTTTGTCCTTGTTTTGTCACTGTCATAATCGGGTTTTTTTGTCCTTGTTTTGTCACTGCCATAATCGGGTTTTTTGTCCTTGTTTTGTCACTGCCACAATCGGGCTTTTTTTGTAGCCCCTGCCACCCCTTAGCCTCATTTCTGGGATGATGGAGGATCGCTCTCAGGAACTCTTTTGGGAGTGCCAATACTAGACTTCGATCTCATCCAAAAGGCTGAGATGCAATACCAGCAACGCCCACAGACCAACCATTTCTAGCGACGTACCCCAACCGAGTTTATACCCCAACCGAGTTTACTAAACTCGGTTAGGTACGTCGCTAGAAGTGGTCAATATGTGGTCGTTGCAGAGCTGTGTTCAACGGACAAAAAGTGTTCAAAAAAAGAGCCGAGTTTGGCAGTGCCAAAACATGTCACAAAGGAAAAACAAAATTATCCATGATTTGGCAGGAACAAAACTTGACCACAGAGTCATTCATCATTTGGCACTGCGAAATAGTGGCCGATTCTTCGTCCCTATTTTGGCAGCTAAAAAAAGACAAATAACGGAATTTCCTTCTCCCAAGTTCGCATACTCGAAATCTTGGCAAAATAAAGTTTTTGGCTGAGGAACAACATTTTGAGCATTTTGGCGAAAATTATTCCCAGCATCGTCTTATATCTTTAATGAAGGCGGATACGTCTACTTCTTTCTTTGAAAGGACATGCATCGAAGATGGGCATTATTCGATATTTTTCTCAGCATTGAACCATTCTCATTATTTCTATTGTTTTTTCACCAGAGCAACCAAGGCATGCAGACCACGAATCTCAATAAATATCTACGTAAAACTACGAATATCTCTCAAGTAAAATAGTTATACTTATAGGTTTATACACCTTCTGTATATTATATTGTTTAAAAAAACTCTAAAAAGTATACATATACTTAAAAATAAACTGAGTGTTTGATCATCGATATCGGTGAACGCGCCGGGGTAGATGGCTACCAAAAAGATCCCGAACCCATTCACTTTCACTCCTTGTGCTCGAGCTGCCCAAGCGTGACCCAACTAAAATGGATTTCCTGATATTATGTGTCATAGGTTTTTTTTTACAACATGCTAACAAACTTTCGTTTCAATTTTTGTTCCACGTATCGTATCTCAATCAGGCGTTAAATGAAACCGGTCAAAAGCATGTTTGTACGCGCCGTGCGAGTTGAGAAAGGGAAGGTCAAGGCTAAAGAGAAGGGAAGGGGATGTAGAGGTGAAGTGAAATAGAACGGAAGGAGAAGAGTATGTAGATCATTTCCGGCGTGAACATGTATGCGCCAACTTAGGTGGTCCGGTTCCTATTTAAACCCTGATGTCAATGATAAGTGGTATTAAACGATTAGTCATTGATTCAAGGTTGGCTCGCTTCTCACTATACCGGTCGAATAAGAGATCATTTTAATTTTTTGACAAAGAGACCTATTCACATAAAGCGGTTGGTCGATATATACTTGTCATATACTCAATGGTCGATATATACTTGTCATATACTCGATATATACTCAATGGTTGATATACACTTGTCATATACTCGATATATACTCAATGGTCGATATATACTTGTCATATACTCGATATATACTCAATGGTCGATATATACTTGTCATATACTCGATATAAACTGTACTCGATATATACTCAATGGTCGATATATACTTGTCATATACTCGATACATACTGTACTCGATATATACTCAATGGTCGATATACACTTGTGATATACTCGATATATACTCAATGGTCGATATATACTGTATTGCCAAGAGATTTTTTTCTGTTTATCCTGGTTAAACATACAAAAAATAAACTTACAAAACTTTTAAACTGTTTCTTCATACAAATGATTATGGGAAGTCTTTTTCTCAGCATTTGTAACCTCGAAGAACATGATCCGCTTCATAAGTGAATTCTTTTAACATTAATTACTCTGCAAGATGCGAGATGGGATAAATGATATTTAGTACCCCCTCTAAAAACGGGCAATAAACACCCTGGATATACCTCATGTAGAATCGCAGTGACAATGAGTACTGTCATGAAGATCGGAATCTCAGATAAGGGCAGATTCACTCCCGGAACGATTGGCACTAATCCTGTAGACAGAAATTGCTTAGTAACCAGACCTATGTTGCGTATGAATGTTCGCGCCGAAAATGATTTGCATTCTCTTGTCCTTCCCTTCTGTTTTACTCTACTTCCAATTCCATTACTTTAAACCTTTTCTCATTTTTGGAGTTTTTTTCTACAGTTTTGACTGGAGTTCAGAGTGAGTATACGAGTTTCCCCCCTCTTTGAATTACGTTAAGTATACCAGTTTCACCCCCCCTTTGAATTACGGTTAGTATACATACCAGTTTCGCCCCACCCCTCTTTGAATTACGGTAAGTATACCAGTTTCACCCCCCCTCTTTGAATTACGGTAAGTATACCAATTTTGCCCCCCCCCCTCGTTGAATTACGATAAGTATATCAGTTTCACCCCCCCCCCTCTTTGAATTACGGTAAGTATACCAGTTTCTTGGACGGGTTCGGCCTCAATCGATGGTACATCTTCTTTCAAGACTGAGGGATAAGAGGGCGAAAAGACCACTTCACTCCTCCCTCTCCGTTGGGATGGCAAAATCCAGTAAATGACGTCATTCCAAAAAAGACGGGACAAGTACAGTGTTATCGCTGCCTGAACAGAGGTAGAAAACTTCTAGGGCCTTTTAGCTGGCTGGTACTAGATACGCCTCAAGACCGAAGGTCCCCAACCTGTTGAAAATTTTGAAGAACGACCGTTCTCTGAGCGCGAGAGTATACAGGGTGTTTCAAAAGTACTCGCACAAATATTTTACCTTCTATTTTCATTCAGTATCAGCGAATCAGGTTAATATAATTACAAATGTTTATCAACAACTTCAATAATTATGTTTTACAACAGTCACTCAATATGATTTCCTTTGGCCTTATTGACAGTTTTGAGACGACGAGGGTATGCCCAGGGGTTTTTTAGTGTGAAAGAAAAAGGGACAGACGCCCGCCGAAGGCGGTAAATTTTTTTCACATAAGGTTCACCCCTTATGATTTTTCAAACAGAGACCCGCCAAAAGCGGAAAAATTTTTTTCACATAAGGGTCCCCCCTTAGGGGTGAAAAATTTTTTTCCTTTTTTTTTCACATAAGGTTCCCCCTTACCTTTTTTCCACATAAGGGTCCCCCTACCTTTTTTTTAACATAAGGGCCCCCCTTGAAGATTTGGAACACAGAGGCCCGCCGACAGAAGATCTGTCATGACTAAATAACCCCTGGGTATGCCTCGATGATTGCCCACAGTGTTTCTTGTGGAATAGCGTCCCATGCTCGGGTAAGGGAGACTTCTTGTGGAATAGCGTCCCATGCTCGGGTAAGGGAGACTTCTTGTGGAATAGCGTCCCATGCTCGGGTAAGGGAGACTTCTTGTGGAATAGCGTCCCATGCTCGGGTAAGGGAGACTTCTTGTGGAATAGCGTCCCATGCTCGGGTAAGGGAGACTTCTTGTGGAATAGCGTCCCATGCTCGGGTAAGGGAGACTTCTTGTGGAATAGCGTCCCATGCTCGGGTAAGGGAGACTTCTTGTGGAATAGCGTCCCATGCTCGGGTAAGGGAGACTTCTTGTGGAATAGCGTCCCATGCTCGGGTAAGGGAGACTTCTTGTGGAATAGCGTCCCATGCTCGGGTAAGGGAGACTTCTTGTGGAATAGCGTCCCATGCTCGGGTAAGGGAGACTTCTTGTGGAATAGCGTCCCATGCTCGGGTAAGGGAGACTTCTTGTGGAATAGCGTCCCATGCTCGGGTAAGGGAGACTTTAAGCGCTTCCAAATTTTTGTGAGATTTTGCAGTAGCCTTTGCCTCCAAAATAGCCGAGATGGAGAAGTCGAGTGGATTGAGGTCAGGGCTATTAGCTGGCCATTCATTGGCCGGTATGAAGTCGGGCAGATGATGTTTGCACCACTCTTGAGTCTTCGTGGCTCTGTGTGCTGGGGCACCGTCCTGTTGATAAATCCAGTTATTGGTTTTGAAGTGAGCCTAAGACAAAGGTAGAAGATGCTTCTCAAAAATTCATCAATGTATCGATTTGTAGCGATTTTTGCGCCTTTAGGCACAAAAAAGAGAGGAGTGCGACCACTGGAGGAGACTGCCGCTCAAACCATGACTTGTGCAGGATGAGAGGTTAAATAGTGACCGGATCGCTCCCGTCGGCGGATACATGTACACACACTATTGACAGGGGTTAAATAGTGACCGGATCGCTCCCGTCGGCGGATACATGTACACACACTATTGACAGGGGTTAAATAGTGACCGGATCGCTCCCGTCGGCGGATACATGTACACACACTATTGACAGGGGTTAAATAGTGACCGGATCGCTCCCGTCGGCGGATACATGTACACACACTACTGACAGGGGTTAAATAGTGACCGGATCGCTCCCGTCGGCGGATACATGTACACACACTATTGACAGGGGTTAAATAGTGACCGGATCGCTCCCGTCGGCGGATACATGTACACACACTATTGACAGGGGTTAAATAGTGACCGGATCGCTCCCGTCGGCGGATACATGTACACACACTATTGACAGGGGTTAAATAGTGACCGGATCGCTCCCGTCGGCGGATACATGTACACACACTATTGACAGGGGTTAAATAGTGACCGGATCGCTCCCGTCGGCGGATACATGTACACACACTATTGACAGGGGTTAAATAGTGACCGGATCGCTCCCGTCGGCGGATACATGTACACACACTATTGACAGGGGTTAAATAGTGACCGGATCGCTCCCGTCGGCGGATACATGTACACACACTATTGACAGGGGTTAAATAGTGACCGGATCGCTCCCGTCGGCGGATACATGTACACACACTATTGACAGGGGTTAAATAGTGACCGGATCGCTCCCGTCGGCGGATACATGTACACACACTATTGACAGGGGTTAAATAGTGACCGGATCGCTCCCGTCGGCGGATACATGTACACACACTATTGACAGGGGTTAAATAGTGACCGGATCGCTCCCGTCGGCGGATACATGTACACACACTATTGACAGGGGTTAAATAGTGACCGGATCGCTCCCGTCGGCGGATACATGTACACACACTATTGACAGGGGTTAAATAGTGACCGGATCGCTCCCGTCGGCGGATACATGTACACACACTATTGACAGGGGTTAAATAGTGACCGGATCGCTCCCGTCGGCGGATACATGTACACACACTATTGACAGGGGTTAAATAGTGACCGGATCGCTCCCGTCGGCGGATACATGTACACACACTATTGACAGGGGTTAAATAGTGACCGGATCGCTCCCGTCGGCGGATACATGTACACACACTATTGACAGGGGTTAAATAGTGACCGGATCGCTCCCGTCGGTGGATACATGTACACACACTATTGACAGGGGTTAAATAGTGACCGGATCGCTCCCGTCGGCGGATACATGTACACACACTATTGACAGGGGTTAAATAGTGACCGGATCGCTCCCGTCGGCGGATACATGTACACACACTATTGACAGGGGTTAAATAGTGACCGGATCGCTCCCGTCGGCGGATACATGTACACACACTATTGACAGGGGTTAAATAGTGACCGGATCGCTCCCGTCGGCGGATACATGTACACACACTATTGACAGGGGTTAAATAGTGACCGGATCGCTCCCGTCGGCGGATACATGTACACACACTATTGACAGGGGTTAAATAGTGACCGGATCGCTCCCGTCGGCGGATACATGTACACACACTATTGACAGGGGTTAAATAGTGACCGGATCGCTCCCGTCGGCGGATACATGTACACACACTATTGAAAAAAACTCCCTCTCTTTTCTTACCATTTTCCTTCATCCCCTCTTCTTTTTCCTCCAAACTTTAAGCGGCGGATACATGTGAACCCAAATTGGGCGGTTCGATTTAACCCCTGTGCAGGATGAGAATTGCATTCGATGACCCGACCTGCATCGTTCGCTTGCTGTGAACTCTCCGCGAGTATTCTGGAGTTTTGGCGGTTGTAATGAGCCTCTACTGAAAAAAGCTTCTCATCTGAGAGAACCGTTGTTAAGTGGTCTCCGTTTTCGGCCCGCGCCAGTAGCAAGCGAAATTTTTCCCGTCTTCCTTTTCTCTGAGCTTCAGTCAAGTCATGTCTTTTTTGGAATTTATAGGAAAACTTCTTGAGCTTTTTTTTGACGACTCGCCACATCGATGCTACTGAGACATGAAGCTCAGCGGCCATTTTCCTCATGCTTCTCTGTCCTTTGCGTTGTATCCGCTTCTTGACAATTTTCGTGAAACGAGAAGAAGTAGCGGTGACCGGTCTACCGGAGCGTGGATGATCCTCTGGAGTTCCACCACGTTTGATAGTGTGGTAGACGGTTCGACGAGGAACATCCAGCATGTTACTAATCTCGGAAGGTTTGCATCCCGCACGACTTAAAGTCAGAATAGCGGAACGTTTCGAACTTGGACGCGCCATTCACGTACAAAACAAAGGGAACAATTTATAATTTCGAACACATAATCAAAAAAGACTAGAGAAAAATCTGTGAAGTCTTGCCAAGTCAATTGATCCATAGAGCGTGCAAGAGGCGCGCGCGAAAACTGTGCCAGTACTTTTGAAACACCCTGTACAATAATGAGAAGCTCCCCCATCTCTAAGCTTAACCTTCAACTCGCTGCTAATTATTTCAGACTCTATCGGTCAAAAAACGGTCGTTTTCAAAAAAAGCTCAACAATAGCAAGTATTCTTGGTTGATCTTAGCTCAAGACTCATATGCTTTTTCTCCAGGGGTTAAATAGTCATGTCAGACCTTCTGTCATCACGCCTTTTTTCCAAATCATGAGAGGGCACCTTTAAGCGAAGCAACAAAAAAAACTCGTGGGTCTCTGTTTTTGTTTTTCATCATTATCTTGCGTGAAATTTTTTTCGCTTCTGGCGGGATTTTGTACTTTTTCTTGCACACTAAAAAACTCCTGTTCTTCCCCTCCTTCCCCCCTTCAGGCCAACCCCTTTATCCTCAATTTTACAAAGGCCTGATGGCTTCCAACGACAATCTTTGTGCTCGTTTATCGAGGTTATTGTGGCAGTAAAAGGGTTTAAGAGTACTCTGCCTCTTAGAACTGTCGAGAACATGAATAAGGGAATGAAAAAACTCCAGAAAAAAGCCGCTCGATCTAATGAAGGAGTAGGGTTAAAAACCATAGCTTATGAGCACTTTTCAAGAAACTGGAAAAAGACCGTTCATCGATTGGGGCCTCGGAAATAATAAAGTTCTGCTTTCACTGTCCTTCACCTCTCGCTTGCTTATTATTCTAGGTCTTAAGCTCGGCCTCTTAAAAGTTTTTTTGACAAGTGCTTTTGAGCTATGGCGAAAACAATGAAAGCGAGAGAGGTGAAGGGCAAAAACAGGTACTGGGTCATTAAAGAGGTGGAGAAAGAGAGAGAAGGGAGAGAGAGAGGAAAGAGAGAGATGGGAGAGAGAGAGGTAAGACAGAGAGAGAAAGAGAGAGACAAGACTTGCTCTCTTCTCATTATTCTAGACCTTGCGCTCGGATGGGCGGTTGTTTTTTCACAATTTTTGTCAACTGCAAGACATATGGTTGCAGAACCGCAAAAGTAGGACTCTGTAGGTCTTCGATTTCATGCAAAATTCTACGAAACTCGTTTTAACCTGAGAAAGCAGTGCAGTCAAGGCCCCCACAGAGTAGAAAGCATTCAATAAGTAAGACTTTGATGGATTTGGAGCAAACGTCGATTGGTCGAGACGTGAAGTATATAGCCGCAACTGTAAACCAACACTTGAAAGTACAAAGGCTGTTTCAAACTATATTTGTAAAAAAGGGTAAATCGAAAAATGTCAATGTGTAAATTAAAATTTTCCAAAGAGGGGTACATGCCAGGCGAGCCGGGAAAGGGGTGAGGAATGACTTTAGAAAGGAAAAGGAAGATAGAACGGAAAAAACAGAATGTAGATCATTTCCGGCATGAAAATGTATGCGTAAACTCAGCAGATCCGGTTACTATTCTACTTATGTTGATGAACACCTGACTTTTAAAAAAAACTTCGCAATAGGCAAGGCGGCAAAAAAAATTTTTCCGGGTTTTGTTTATAAATTCTATGTGTTTTTATATTTTCTTAGATTTTCCTTCAATGTGAGTAATCAAAAAAATTTTAGTTTCCAGCAGAGCGTTACTGAGAGCGATTTTTTTGAGTTTATGACTGTAACTACTTAATGTAAATGCAATGAAAAGATTTACTCTATTGAACACCACAAATATAAGTAAAGCTTAACAAAGTGTTTCAACATCGGATAAATGCTCTGGAACGTAAGAAAAAAACGCGAAAATTTTTTACGTTATGGGCGGGGAACCGGGAGGTTTTTTTACCTCTTGGTTATAGCTCACCAGGATGTGTTGAATATGATTCTCTCGGCCTTTTTACCGGGCGACCCTGAGCGGCCGGAGTAAGGGGAGAAAGGTAGTCAACAAATTCTTTGGTCTGTTTTTCAAGGCAATTGAACCTTTATTTCGCGTAGTCGGGGCCAAATTTTAATCAATGCACAATTAGTTGATTTACAAGCATTTAGTTGTTTTTTAATCAACTTCTGTTACAATTTCTTCACCTTCGAAATTTTTTTTGGAGGACCGGGCGGGCGACCGAGAGAAATTTCACAAGTTCGGTAACCTATGCTCCTGCTTACGAAAGCAGTAGCTTCTCTTTTCTTCGACTAGATAGTATTTACGAATCCTCAGCATTTTTTCGAGACAATCTGATGTAAAAGATTCAGTTGAAGTGTCCTACGGACCTTGCTAACTAACACACCCGGAAGCACTCACTTGGAATGGGCTGATCGAGAGCCCGATGCGCTCCGCGAAGTCAACATAGTTCGTGATGTTTAAGTGGCGCAGCCCGAAGTCTAGGAGGAAGACCGAGCACCAGACGACCAGGAATAGGCAGATAGCAGTCAGGGGAAGCATTTCGTCTCAGTATTTCAGCGGAGAGCTCTCGCATTTCTTGGCTTCTATTCAGTGCGTCTCCGAAGTCAAGTTCATCACCTCAGAGCGAACCGCATATTATTTAGTAAAAAGTGCATCACATCAGTTTCGAAATGGGAAGAAGTTCAAGTTTAGTTTAAGGGGTAGGTCCAAGTTTAATTCGCGAAGTTGAAATAAATTTGAAGAGTTCAGCGTGGAGTATTAACAAGCCGTAGATGATCCAATATTAACCAACGCTTTATCAATGAGAAGCCATTAACTGCTTACTCATTTAAACTAAAAGTATTTAAAAAATTTATAAAAGACCTTTCACCTTGTAATTACAGCAACAAAATTATAAAAAACTTGTCAAGCATGACGAGCCATATAAAGCAAAATTCATAGACCAATTCTGTAAATAGAGAATAAAAGATTGAAAGTTGAAAAACAGAGTAGAGCTATTTGGCGAGAAATGACAAACTGAGACCCACATTTAGTGTGTTTTGCAGAAAAACTTTTTATAACCGATTAACCAATTTGTTCGTATATTTTGTTTGTTTTTTTTAAATTTAACTTGAATTTTTTTTAAAACTTGAAATTTTTCTCTAAAAAAATCAACACAGTTCGGCCAAACTCTGATGTTAAGTTCGCTCATTTTAAATTATTCCGTCGCAATTAACCCATTGTTTTTTTTTATTATTTCCACTCATTCTCACTTGCCAAATAATAGCACCTAGGTTCCAATAAAAGCCGATTTTTGAGGTAGTAGATCAAGATGGCAATGCGATGCTTCACTACATTGAGTGGGGCGATGAAGCGCCCGAACGGTTTATTCCTCTCGCCTTCTGCAGCAAACAACAATGAAGGACGTCGGTCCAACTACAAAGTGAGTTTTTTTAAAAAACAACTTTTCCGAAAAAAAAACAATTTTATTTGAAATTCGAAGAAAACTCTGCACTGTCTGACCAATCCTAAGTTTGAAGTAGAGCCGATGTTTTAGTTTAATCTTTTTTATGCAAAAAAATTTTCTCAGGGGCCTCTTTCTAATTGGATATTTTGGATACAGCGATACAACGCGAGTTTGGATACATCGATATTTTACTTATCTTTCTAATCTCTCCTGTAAATAAATGGATACAATTTTCCATTGTATCCGATACAGGAGCCGATACAAAAAGTTGCTGTATCGGATACAAATATTTGTTGTGTTTGGGGCAATTTTCGTTTGCTCGGTCAATTTTCTTCATATTTTGTATTTTCTTCTTCATTTTTTGTTTTTTCTTCTTCATTTTTTTCTCTTCATATTTTGTTTTTTCTTCAAATTTTTTTATTTTTTTAAAAGTTTTTTCTTCATATTTTTTCTTCTTTTTTCTTCTTCTTATTTTGTTTTTTTCTCCATTTTTTTCTTCTCTTTTTTTCGTTTTTTTCTTCATATTTTGCCACTTCCAGTTTTTTCTTCATATTTTGCCACCTTCAGTTTTTCCTTAATTTTTTTGCCACCAAATATTATGCAAATACTTGAAGTTTTTTTTTTTAAAATTGTACATTAATAGATTTGAAATTATGATAATAACATAGAGGGGTTAGTGCAGTTTAACTGGTAAGATTTTCCGGCTATACTAGGCTTTAGATTTCACTTTTTTATGTTCTTTTTATATAACGTGACCTAAGTAAGCGATTTAGGCTTCTAGTTTTTCCACAAAAATTTTTTTTCATTCCAAAAAAGTTGTTTTTTTCACAAACTTTTTTGGTTTTCTGTTGTTTTTTGGACCCTATACTACTTGAAGGAATTTTAATGAAACGGTTTTTACCAACTAAACCGTAATGGTCTCATCAGCGTAATGGTCATAACATGCATCCGCCAACCACCTTCAATTAAAAAAATTCTTTTAAAGAAAAACTTGCAATAATAATACTTTGAATTTATAAAAATATTACAATACTTATATGAATATACAATTGCCAAAATTATTATGTTTTCAATTATGTATAATATTAATGGACAAAGGAAAAACGAAATCAAATAATTGAAAAAAATTTTGGTAAAAATAAAGAAAAAATGGAGATGACAAAATATGAAGAAGAAAAAACAAAATATAAAGAAGAAAAAAACAAAAACATAAAGAAAAAACATTGTAAATGCGTGCTGTATCCATCTTTACAGCAACCTTTAGAATTGTAAATTTGTATCCGTTTCCTGTAAAGATTAGACTTTTTTGCTGTAAACTGTAAAAGATTAGAGAGAGAACCTTTACAGGGATACAGGTGCTCTTCACAAAATATCGCTGTAACCATTTGTATAGCTGTATCGCTGTATCGAAAGATTAGAAAGACAATATTGTATCGCTGTATCCAAAATATCCAATTAGAAAGAGGCCCCAGACCACTTTAAATCAATTTTTTTCAAAGAGTTAACTTTATTGATCAAAAAGGTGTTCGAAAAACAAGTTTGTAAAATCTTACTAAAACTTGAAGTTCTTATATACTCACAGGCATACCCAAGACGCCGAAATTGGAATACTAGACGAAAAATTGGCTTTAAACGCTCCCGTTTCGAAAATTTTCTTCATAGGTGATGATTTTGAGCATCAAAGACTCCAATTCTTGAGAGAAAATAAATTTATACATCACAAAATTATTTTCACATTAAAAATTTTTTTACAAAAAAAAACGCTTAGGCTTAGTAAAAGTTCACGCTAAGGAGGCCGTACGGCTTAGGCTAACGAAACAGTATAAAAAAACGCCACTTTGCACTGTCTGGCGTCTAGTATGCCCGTGAGTATATAAGAGCCAAACTTGAGAGAGTTAGTTTGCAATACACTATTTGCTGTGTCGTGCCTCGAAGAATGCCCTACTGAAGAACAAGTAAGGTCCCGTGAGTCAGTTTGATCTAGTTAGAATTGTTTGTGTTTGAAGTACGTGGGAATGGTAGCTGAGAAAGATGGAACCTTCGCTGGAGACCTCAACTACGGTTTTCACACCATTTTCTTCACTGAACTTTTCAGAGGTTGGTGTTTATGTAATGAGACTAGTTTGTTCTCAAATTTGCACTGCGGGTTAAATGTATGCCCAAGTCTATGCACTTTCCAAGTAAGCTAGTCTCGCCTTTTATGGTACTACAGCCCACTAGTTCACACCATCGCAAGGGACCGGTTCATCCTCACCGGTATCGAGCGCGTCCTCGAGGGATAAAGGGATGTCTCTTTGCACAAGTGCACTGGAGATAGCGGACTTTCCTGGGCATGCCATCGGATAAAACATCAGCCGATACTCCCCTATACTTTGTAATGGCGAGTCAAGGCGCCAGTAAAATAGCCTCTTGCCCTTCTCCGGTTAACGAATGGGTCTCTCGAAGAGGATGTTGTTGTTGTTGTTGCCGGCTGCGACAGGCATCGAAGAGTGATGTCCACGGTAGGCGATCTCTCCCTCTTTGTTAGTTTTTTTTCCGTCTAGATCTTCAGGAAAGCTGCCACTTCCAGCGGCTTCTTCCAGAGGTCAATAGGAGCCAGTGTTGTCGGGTTGCCAGTGCAGTTTAAGAGGTGGGCGACGTCGTGTGGTCCGGATTAGCAGTCGGGACAGACGTCGGGTATCGAGTCGTCGATGCGATGCAGGTAATGTTTGGTGAATCTGCTGAATCCAGAGCGAAGCTGGCTGAGTGTGCATCGTGTACTGCAAGGGAGATCTTTCTCTTCTTCCTGTATATCGGGCGGAGGCCTGCCTCCCAGGATAATGGCGCCTTTCATTGAGCACATTTCGTTAGATACCATCGTCGTGTGGATGGCATTTGCGACGAGTCTGCCGTTGCGTGGGTTTTTCGACATCAGCGTAGCTCTCGAAGAGGATCGCCGACTGCGGTGCGAGTGTAGACGGAGAAAATTTTTCCGGAATCAAAAGGATCCTCACCAACCTATCCCAAAGGACTCCCCTCGACAAGACCATGGGCTAACAACAACAACATGGGAAATCGGCACCTGGCGGAGCGTATATGTTGTTGACCAGGAAACGTTCGCATATGTAAAATATGTTGTTTGTTTTTTGCCCATAGGTACTGTCGAGGGGAGTCCTTTGGGATAGGTTGGTGAGGATCCTTTTGAGTCCGGAGAAATTTTCTCCGTCTACACTCGCACCGCAGTCAGCGATCCTCTTCGCGAGACCCATTCGTTAACCGGAGAAGGGCAAGAGGCTATTTTACTGGCGCCTCGACTCGCCATTACTAAGTATAGGGGAGTATCGGCTGATGTTTCATCCGGTGGCATGTCCAGGCCAGTCCGGCATCGCCCTCCTTTGACGAACTATACTAAGTTTGGTCCGCGACGGGCAAGCCCGCTATCTCCAATTCACTTGTGCAAAGAGACATCCCTCTATCCGCCACCTGAGGACGCGCTCGATACCGGTGAGGATGAACCGGTCCCTTGCGATGGTGTGAACTTGTGGGCTGTAGTACCATCGAAGGCGAGAAGGTAGGTAAAATATGTCTTTATTTTTCAATAGGTCGACCGCTAAACTAGTTTAAAAGTTTCACTTTTAACTTTACGAAACCGGTTGAACTCAGTTATGGCTAAGGAACCTATCTTGTTATCTAGAGGAATGAAGATTTTTCTTTCAATTCAGCTGTGAAAACTCTGATACAGTCATTTCGAGTAAGGAGGAGTGTCGGTAGGTCGGTCGCCTTAAAGAATTTTTTGCCAGTTGGCAGTTCATCTATGGCTATGGTCAGTACAATGTCTCTTACCATTTGAACGGCATTAACATTGAAAAGCCCAAGATTGAAGGTATTTGGAAATGCAGAATGCTGCAGGGTTCGGTGTTATGCTCGGTCACGTCTTCATGGAACCGGCCACTATCAACTACCCTTTCGAAAAGGGGCCCCTCTCCGCTCGTTTTAGAGGAGAGCACGCCTTGAGGTTCTTTTTTTGTTCTATAAAGTTTTGAAAATTCTCTCTCTCCCCACTGCTTGTTGTTGTTGTTGTCTTGCCCATAGGTCCTGTCGAGGGGAGTCCTTTGGGATAGGTTGGTGGTGAGGATCCTTTTGAGTCCGGAGAGATTTTCTCCGTCTACACTCGCACCGCAGTCGGCGATCCTCTTGGCGAGACCCATTCGTTAACCGGAGAAGGGCAAGAGGTTATTTTACTGGCGCCTCGACTCGCCATTGAAAAGTATAGCGGAGTATCGGCTGATGTTTTGTCCGGTGGCATGCCCAGGCCGGTCCGGCATCGCCCTGCTTTGACGAGCTATACTACCCAGTTTTGGTCCGCGGCGGGATTTCTCCCGCTACCTCCCAGCACGAATTCTTCGTAGGGAGGCGTCCCTCTATCCGCCACCTGAGGTCGCGCTCGATTCTGGACTGGATAATCCGGCTCCATCCGTGACAGGCTCTTAAGGCTGTAGAGTCACGAATGGCCACTGTTGCCAGTGTGTTTCGAGTCCCCACTGCTGCTAATCACACTAGCAGTGATCTAGCAGGCAGCCACTGGTTCTACCAGGATAGGTCTGTCCTGCATCTCAGGGGAGCGCGTACCCTGCCGCGAGGCGGGAACAAGCGCGAGGAAGAAGAAGAAGAAGAAAGTTTTGAAAATTCGAGTTGTGTATTTATTACATGGATCGTTAAAAAGCATTTATCTCTTTTGTGAAAAAAATATCCAATTGTAGAAAATTTCTTCTTATAAACGGGCTAAGTCCACCAAATTTCTTCCAATAAACTGGCTAAGTCCACCTAATTTCGATTGACTGAAAAGGTTGCGAGTTAGAGAATTAATTACATTGAATCAGAGCATCCTAGTAGTTTTCAAGTTTCAGCCGTAGATATCGTCGTATACAGGGTGCAGCCAAAGTATGGAACGGTGGTTATTAACCATTTGTTTTAGAAAAAGCAAGCAAAGCAAGTCTTTAGTATAAAATTATTTATTGCATGCAGGTTTAGTAGCAATTAAAAAAATTATTCGATTCGGCCTCTTTCTCATACAACATGCCTGAGACGATGCTCGAATTGCTGGACCGTGTCTCGCTTCCTCAGTTCATCTTCTCTGATGAGAAATTATTCAAAGTAGAAGAGGATTTCAACCCCCAAAACAAACGCGTTCTTGCTCACACTTCTATGGAGGCTGATAAAAAAGGAAGATGTATCGAAATAACTCAACATCCTGTTCAGGTTTTGGTGTGGGGAGCAATTCGCTTCTCAGGCAAGATTCCCTTGTTCTTCGTTGAAGAAAACTTCAAAATGGATCGACATCTTTACACGGAAAAAATTCTGAAAAATGTATTGAAGCCCTGGTCAGATGCTCAATCAAAAGGAGAGAAGTATGTCTTCCAGCAAGACGGAGCTCCTTCTCACACTGCCAATTTCACTCAAGAATGGTGCGCAGCAAACCTTCCGGCCTCTTTGACAAAGTCCGAATGGCCCGCTTCCTCTCCCGACCTGAATCCGCTGGATTACTCTGTTTGGGGGATATTTACAGTCCAAGGACTGCACTACAACTCCTGAAAATTTGGATGTTCTCAAGGCCCGCCTGACCACAGAATGGAACAATCTTTCTGATGAATACCTGCAAGACACGGTCCACCAATTCGAGCATGGTCTCGAGCAAGCATTTTGTAAGAGAAAGAGGAGGCCGAATCGAATAATTCTTCATATTTATTACTAAAACTGCATGCAATAAATCTTTTTTATACTGAAGACTTGAATTGCTTGCTTTTTCTAAAAAAAAAAAACAATCTGTTAAATAACCACCGTTCCATACTTTGGCCGCACCCTGTACATATGGTATTAGGATTAAATAAGAAATGATAGGAAAAGAAGATTTTTTGAAGTTATGTTCACAACTTACATTATGCGAATTGAGAGGGTGTGGTACAAAAGTTGTTTGTGCTTGCAGAAGATATCCTTCGGGAGAAGAGCGTTGCATCGCATGTAAACTGTGCGAGGCCATCTGTCCCGCGCAGGTGAGTGCAGGGTATTTCTCTGACCCGCACTGCGGTTAAAAAAATCTATGCGCTCTTCAAAAATCTTGAAAACACTGAAATCTAAGCGCTTGGAAAAAATTTTTCGTAGGGAAATTACAAATCATTGAAAAAAATTGAATGTTGAACTCTGAAATTTCAAAAATCTATGCGCTAAAAAAAAGTTGTGCGGGTGCTAAGAAAAACAATGGGTGAGTGCAACATTTAATTAGAGTTTATTGTTCGCTCTGAGCGAGAAAAGGTCACCTATTTCCCTATTTCCTTACCTTTTTTTGCAAAAGCTTCTTCACATCACACTTTTTGGCTCCCCGCCCTCTGTACGTGGCGTGCTTTGGTAATGGCCCTCTTTTGAGATTTTCTATCACATAATTCAGTGACAAACACAGTTAACCAAAGATCTAGGTTAACTTTTGAGAATTTTAGAAGACCGCTTTTCGAGCGGACGAGTCTGGAATAATGAGAAGAGAGTCTGGAATAATGAGAAGCGAGTCTGGAATAATGAGAAGCGAGTCTGGAATAATGAGAAGCGAGTCTGGAATAATGAGAAGCGAGTCTGGAATAATGAGAAGCGAGTTTGGAATAATTAGAAGAGAGCAAAAAATGAAGAGCGGAGAAGGGATAGCTAGTCATTATTTCAGACTCTATCGCTCAAAGCACGTTTGTTTTTCAAAATATTCAACATTGCATGTGATCTATAGTGAGAAATGAGAGTGATAGGGAGATTTGAGGCGATCACAATCGAGGCAGAGACACGACCAGATGGCAGTCGTAGAACGGTCACTTATGACATCGACATGACCAAGTTTGTCATCTTTTTAGTTCACGAAAAGAGAGAGAGAGAGGAAGAAGGAGAGAGAAACTGAGTAAAACACGGGAAGAGTAATGAGAGTGAAAAAGAGGGACACACAAAAGAGAATAAGATAGAGTGAGAAAGTGAGAGAGAGTTA
The DNA here is from genome assembly GCA_964056735.1 of Allodiplogaster pararmata. Classification (NCBI taxonomy): domain Eukaryota; kingdom Metazoa; phylum Nematoda; class Chromadorea; order Rhabditida; family Diplogasteridae; genus Allodiplogaster; species Allodiplogaster pararmata. The sequence goes on from OZ057403.1 coordinate 35,880,943, forward strand.
ATATTGGCATTGTTCCAGATGCATCTATTGCGGCTTGTGTCAAGAGGCGTGCCCAGTGGATGCCATCGTGGAAGGACCCAATTTCGAGTACTCAACTGAGACTCACGAGGAACTTCTTTATAACAAGGTACTGTAAATTACAGTGTTGATAAAGAGTCAAAGAAACAGGCTGATTGATAGTGTTATCTATAAACCTGAGACATATATCTATGTACCTGACATATAAATTTTTGATATATAGAAAAGATACCATTTTTCTCAATTCCAATACGCCAAAAAAAGATGCTGGCTCTTTAGCGTTTATATAAGGAAATATGTACGGCAGACTGCTAGAAAGTTATCTTTGACGATATACGTAATCAAATCTTTTATTATACATAGGAATGTTTTATAATGTATATTAATTATTATATCTTATAGAATAAATATATTTTATAGAATTTATAGTTATATCTCAAACTATAGTCTTATGCTAAATGTGTATAAAACAGCAAGAATCTATGCATAAAAGCGGCATCAATTGCCGCTCTCAGTAAACTGAAAATAGCCACTTCAGACGTTAAATGATGACGGTCTAAGGCCGTATGCATGGAAAACAGATTAGAACAATCTGGATTAGAAAATCCAAAAAAGTTAAAAAATTTAGGATTAGGAAAATCGGTATGCATGGATGTCAGATTTCTTAAACTTGGATTATTGTCAAAAAGGACGCGGAAAGACAAGCGGAAGCACTAAAATGCATCAAAATGCACTCTAAAAACTGTAATTGTCGATAACTAAATGCACTCTAAACACTATATTTGTCGAATGTTAGTATTGTTATATAATTACAACATTTTTTCAATTAATTTCGTTGTTTTTGTTGTTGTTATGTTTTCATTTTTTGTTTGTTTAAATCCGAGTTGAATGTTGAATGTAAAGTTTGATGGAATTGGTATATAAAATATTAATATGAACATTTTCAACCTGTTTTAAATCAATCTGTTAGATGAAAGGTGATTTTTAGTAATCGTTGTACTCTATTTGGGACTTCTGCACTTTAGCCCCCTCTCCCCCCCCCTCCCAGAGGTTCCATGGGTCAGTTCAATTGGATCATGTTCTTGATACGGCCTCGTTAGCGTAAACTTTTACTAAGCCTAAGCGCTTTCTGATGTAAAAATAACTTTTTTTAATGTAAAAATAACTTTTGAAAATGTAAATGAGTCAGTAGTATGACCCATGGAACCTCAATATACGAAGTAATGATTAAAAAACACGAAGTAGAAAAAAATTAGCCATGAAATAAACATAAAAGAAGCACTAAACAAGAGAACATGCAAAAAATATGTAAAATTCCGTTCCGTTTTACTTTCAATACACACTTCAAAAAGAGCAACATGAACGGAATGGGTCAAATTGAGCCGATAATCCATTCGGATTGCTCGCTAACCCACCTCCGGAGTAAGGTTACGAATTTTGTCGGATTATCTCAAATCTAAAAGTATTATAGCTTCCATGCATACCGGATTAGTGAAATGTATTTGGATAACTTCTAATCCAAGCTCTTAATCCATTTGGATTGCTCCATGCATACGGCCTCTAAGGCATATTTGTACGCGCCGAGCGAGAGGTAAAGGGAATGGGGAAAGGCAAAAAGAGTGAAAAGAGAAGTAGAGAAAAAGTTAAACAGAACGGAACGAGAAGAGAATGTAGATCATTCTCGGCGCGAACATGTATGCGCCAACATTGTAGCTGGTCCGATAACCATTTAACCCCTGAGCCACATTAGATTCCTTGATTTGTTGCACGTCAAATTTTTGCAGCCATTTGTACTAAGACAATCTGCTGCAGGAGAAGCTTTTGCTGAACGGCGATCGATGGGAGCCTGAATTAGCTGCGAATCTGCAGTCGGAGTACCTCTACCGATGAGTAGCTGCAAGAGATAATAGATTGCTGCAAGGACTCCGAGTCGGCTGCATGCAGCATGCTTAATTAGCTGCATCAGTGATTGGAATCTCCCTTCTACTTGGAATGATTATGTGTTGTACAGTAGTCCATATGCGTATAGAATAAAGTATCTTATGAATATGTCGTTTTACATACGATCAGGTATACTGAGAACCTTACCTTACTATTGATTCACGATTAAATTCACAATCTTCAGAGTTATTGTATTACACAGACAAGATTTGGCAGTTTGTATAATGAGACGCGGGCAGCACGCACGGTTTTCATTCACGAAAAGGAAAGTGACCCGATTCAATCCGCGCGGTTGGTCGGGACCAAGTAAGAGGGGGCCGACTACTGTTCGTAGAGGTACTGCATTTCGTTCCCATGGTCGTTCGAGTTTTCGTCGTGGTACCAGGAGAGGTCTACCATTAAACCTACCGTATCCGTACTTCAAAACACAATCCGCGATAACCCATCAAGGGCCTCATTCAACGTTCACTCCACTACCTCAACAAACTACCCAATTCTCGTTTCGCCCACTGCTTCCTCAAGCTACCCATTCCGCATTCACCCCTCTTCCCGCTCAAGGAAGTCATACCACATTCAACCCCCTCCTCCCTCCAGCTTCTAACCAGGAGGTGAGGGTACCAACAATCCCAGAGGGCAAGAATCCGGTCTCCCTCTTATACGAGTTATGGAAGAAAATGGTCGACGTGAATTCGGAGCCTCGTCTCAAAGCAGTCGCAACAGCCAATGGGTTAGTGGAGAGCGAATTGCTGGTACATACCTCACGTGCATTTACTTTTTTTTAAAAATTAGTTCAAAACTACCGTTGATCCGAGGAGTGGCGTTAAACAGTGAATTGAACCCTTTTCCGTGTCTCACCTTTCGCATGCTTCTCATTATTCTAGGTCTTCCGCCCGAATAAGCGGTCACTTTTTGAATTTAGGGAAGAGAAGAGAATTGGCCAAAAATTAACTACGAGAAGGGCTTCCCAGTCAGCGAACAGAATGTTAAACATACTTGAGTTTAACTTGGTGATTCTGTACTAAGATACTATAGATACCACTAGTTTTACCATAGAGTAAAACCTTACTATGAATGGTTCAGTTGATTGATTGACCAGTATATCAAATTTGGAAGCGGTCGTAACAGTTCATTGCAAGCGAAAGGTCAAATTTATCAGCTTCATGATTTTTGTAAATTTAGCTGAAGTTATTGGAGGAGGTTTATCTGGCAAAATCACCATATTCAAAAGCTGTAAAACTCTCGAATAAATAGTTTCGAGTCCGAACAGTTATCTAGTATTTTAAGCGCAGTAGAGACGCGGAAAAATCATATGGAGTCAGATGAGAAGTCATTCTAAGAATAGTTGGCTGAGACTGACATTTAAAAAACAATTGAGTTGGGGTCGGAAGATCAAAGGCAAGAAAAGTGACCCCTTTGAGTGGTTGCGTAATTTAGTAAAGGGTAATAAATTTTATTTTGTGGAATGTACAAGTGTTAGCTATAAGGTGTTGAATAGTGAAAAATCTATCACAATCTGGGGTTCCATATTGCGACGGATAAAGTTGAAGATGCCTTTGAAAAACTTGAATTGCCCGTAGATGGCAAGAGAACTACCGCGCCTTTAATTTCACCTTAAAAAATTTCGTACTAGTGTGCTCATGAGGTAGTTCACACTAGTGCGAGCCAGTTGATAAAATCTTCAGTGTTATTATAACTGATAAACGTCGAATTGGAACTAACGCAACCAGTGTAGCGCAGAGTTGATGTTAGCGGTTACTTTAACTTCTTCTTCTTCTTCTTCCTCGCGCTTGTTCCCGCCTCGCGGCAGGGTACGCGCTCCCCTGAGATGCAGGACAGACCTATCCTGGTAGAACGAGTGGCTGCCTGCTAGATCACTGCTAGTGTGATTAGCAGCAGTGGGGAGAGTCAGATTCGTGCATGAGCACTACCAACATTTCTTAACCCCCTTGGTTTGGGTGGATCTGTCCGGGGTGGGAGTCGAACTCAGGACTCTTCGCACAATGGTCTATCACACTACCACTATGCCACGCCCGGACAAGGATAGCGGTTACCCGGATAGCGGTTAAATTAAAGGCGCGTCTAATGTTTATCAAGAAAAAAAGAGTTTTCCTCAACAAAAAAAGGTCTGGAAAAACTCAAAAAAGGTCCGTCAAGAGAGGACAGAACTTTTCAATTAAAAATTGCAGGAAATTCGTGCACAGTTTCTCGGTGGGCAATCGAATGATCACTGGATCTCCGCAGAGGAACAAAAAAACGGCTAAAGAGGATTGCTGCAAGAAAGGCCTGCAAGTAAGTATTGATTGATTTGAAAAGTATTGATTGTTTTTTAGATATTGTATTAGTCTTAGATATTAAATCAAGTTTATTCATATATTGTGAGAGTATTGATGGAATCTTAGAAATTGAACCAAGTAAGTATTGACTTATTCCTAAATATAAGTTTATTGATTGGATCTCAGAGTATTGATTCATTTTAGAGTTCAAATTGAGTAACTATTGATTGAAACTTGGAAGGAAAGGGTCAGTAAGGATTTTACCAATGAGGAGCGGGGACGGGCTAGGTCACCCAACAGTCCGCATTGACGCGTCGGCGACGTGACATTAACGGAACTTCGCTATACCGTCTATTTTCGTATAGTGAAATTTTTATTTTGCACCATTGGTTGAGATCTTTGTCTATTAAATATGCTAACATCAGACTCGCAGATATACATATGTAGATGTAGAGATTTAGGTTACTGTAACTCATTATCGTCCAAGATTTAGGTTACTGTAACGAGCACAGCAGGGGGGGGTTCGAGCATAGCTCACCAGGATTTGCTGGAAAATATATTTTAGGCGGGCGACCGGGTGACCCAACAAGAATTTTTTTCGATTTTGCTCATTTGTATATCCGGTCGTTAATAAAATTCGTTGAACATGTCAAAAAGGCAGTCATCATGCCTACAAAGTTTAAACCTAGCCTTTATGGGACATTTTCTAAGCATCACACAACCGCGAAGAGAGTTAGCCGGTTTTAGTGACTACAGCTAAGTGAAATAAATTTCTTTCTCGAAGATTAGACGTGCGACCGGGAGAAATTTAGCACGTTTGGTGAGCTATGGGTTCGAGGCTAGAAAGGAATCTAGAGAGGAAGAGTTGTGAATAGGAGTAAGGTAAAGATGATGATATAGAGATTCGTGCTATTGGTTTTCTTTTCGGGAACTCAAGACACTAGAACTATCGCACAGAAAAAAGCTAGTCCATCGGGCGGGATCGAACCCAGACCAGCCTTTCATATAACACTATCGCACGGAATAGCAATGTGTTCCCGTGGTGTAATAGTAACACGCGCTCCCGGTTTGAGTCGAGATGGTCTGGGTTCAATCCCGCATGGTGGACAGGCTTTTTTCTGTGCATTAGTTCAATCATTTGTCATCTTAACGGTAATGATACCTTTTCGGTATCATTAGAAGAGCCTTTCGAAGGGTAACCTCAACTGTCTTGCAGGTTACCGTTAAGAACTGTGTAACTTAGCATTTGAAGACACTAGAAATGTAAAATATCACAGGAATCGGTAGGTTAAACACAATGTAACTTGGATTCAGTAAGAATTACCCCCTGAGGAAGTGCCAGGATGGCCTTCTTAAATAATAAGGAAGAGGGTAGAATCACAATTTTAGCGGGTAAATTGTTCCATACATTGATGCATCGAGAAACACAGGTGCTATGAGAATTGGGCAGTAATCTTTGGGGCAGTAATGCAGTAAAGAATCGGGCAGTATTACAAAGAGAAGTAGAGGAAAAGTAGAAGAAGTAGAAAATCTTCATGTGTTACAGTATCTTCTATCGCAGAAGGGAGCGGCAGCAGCGATGGCCGCTGTCACAGGAAAGGCACCAGGTAATACTTTTTCCCTTCGCACAATATTTTGACCCTTCGCACAATATTCGAATACAATACCATTATTTTAGAAAAGGGGTCCTAGGAATACCAATGTATCTGTTTATTGTGGTAAAAGAGTTATTTTCAATAGTGGTCATTCTATTTGATATTCAGAATGGCGGGGAGCAAAGGTTTTATAATGCGTTTAAGAAACTACGCACGTAACCGTGGGAAGCGGAAATTTGTCTGATCTGAAAACCGCGAATGGCATCAAAAGATGAATATCTTTTAGGTTTTAACATGAGTTTCTGCCCTCAGAAAAAAAAAGTGAAAAGAGAAGTAGAGGAAAAGTAGAATAGAATGGAAGAAGAATAAGAGAATGTAGATCATTTTCGGCGTGGACATATATGCGCCAACCAGGGGTTAAATGGAGCCGCCCAAGTTTGGGTTTACATATATCCGCCGCTCAAAGTTTGGAGGAAAAAAGAAGAGGGGATGAAGGAAAAGGGTAAGAAAAGAGAGGAAGTTTTTTGTCAATAGTGTGTGTACATGTATCCGCCGACGGGACCGATCCGGTCACTATTTAACCCCTGGCGCCAACATAGCTGGTACGGTAATTATTCAAAGTCTGCTCATAATTTAAGGAGGATGCGCGATATCACAGCCTTTGTGCAGCACTCAAATGACCATCACAGAGGACAGTTTAATGTTTGATCTACTCCATCATCATACATACTCCTTGTACAACAAGTAGGTTTTATTTTTTGATCTACTTTGTTGTTTAAAAATCATTAGAATTGACTTTTTCTCTTATGACACTTGAGAAAAAATGGGTCGTGACTACTTAGCTATAAAGAATAACGTAGTGGCGAGCACAAGTTGAGAAAAAAGTTGATTGGCTTTCTGAATAGGTAATTTGCACTTTTGAAAGTACAAGTTAAAAAGGACTGCTACGCGAGAAAAGGGCCTAAGTTAATGAGAAGCGAGCGATTCTTCACAGTCCTATACGCTGATATTGCGAGTCTTCACAGTCCTATACGCTGATATTGCGAGTCTTCACAGTCCTATACGCTGATATTGCACGATCTTTCGCATTTCATGTCTTTCATCATATGGTCGCTCTTACTTTTCTATACCGTTTCCTTTGACCTATGATGAGCTATGGTTGTGATGAAGTTTAGCTTCAATGGATCACCAGCACTGTTGAGATTTTTGAAAGTGGAACGTTTTCTGAGCGGTTCTAGAATAATGAGAAGCTCTCTCATATATGCCATGTTCCTCGTTGTCCCTTGCGGGAGATTCCATTCGGAAGATTTGTTTGGAGGTCCATTGTGTCCGACGCCTTCCAGCGTCGTCCACAGTCGCACCACGAGTAGGTGACCTCCATCGCGACCCTCTCTGCCTTCCAGCGTCGTTCACAGTCGCACCACGAGTAGGTGACCTCCATCGCGACCCTCTCTGCCTTCCAGCGTCGTCCACAGTCGCACCACGAGTAGGTGATCTCCATCGCGACCCTCTCTGCCTTCCAGCGTCGTCCACAGTCGCACCACGAGTAGGTGACCTCCATCGCGACCCTCTCTGCCTTCCAGCGTCGTCCACAGTTGCACCACGAGTAGGTGACCTCCATCGCGACCCTCTCTGCCTTCCAGCGTCGTCCACAGTCGCACCACGAGTAGGTGACCTCCATCGCGACCCTCTCTGCCTTCCAGCGTCGTCCACAGTCGCACCACGAGTAGGTGACCTCCATCGCGACCCTCTCTGCCTTCCAGCGTCGTCCACAGTCGCACCACGAGTAGGTGATCTCCATCGCGACCCTCTCTGCCTTCCAGCGTCGTCCACAGTCGCACCACGAGTAGGTGACCTCCATCGCGACCCTCTCTGCCTTCCAGCGTCGTCCACAGTCGCACCACGAGTAGGTGACCTCCATCGCGACCCTCTCTGCCTTCCAGCGTCGTCCACAGTCGCACCACGAGTAGGTGACCTCCATCGCGACCCTCTCTGCCTTCCAGCGTCGTCCACAGTCGCACCACGAGTAGGTGACCTCCATCGCGACCCTCTCTGCCTTCCAGCGTCGTCCACAGTCGCACCACGAGTATGTGACCTCCATCGCGACCCTCTCTGCCTTCCAGCGTCGTCCACAGTCGCACCACGAGTAGGTGACCTCCATCGCGACCCTCTCTGCCTTCCAGCGTCGTCCACAGTCGCACCACGAGTAGGTGACCTCCATCGCGACCCTCTCTGCCTTCCAGCGTCGTCCACAGTCGCACCACGAGTAGGTGACCTCCATCGCGACTCTCTCTGCCTTCCAGCGTCGTCCACAGTCGCACCACGAGTAGGTGACCTCCATCGCGACCCTCTCTGCCTTCCAGCGTCGTCCACAGTCGCACCACGAGTAGGTGACCTCCATCGCGACTCTCTCTGCCTTCCAGCGTCGTCCACAGTCGCACCACGAGTAGGTGACCTCCATCGCGACCCTCTCTGCCTTCCAGCGTCGTCCACAGTCGCACCATGAGTAGGTGACCTCCATCGCGACCGCCATTTCCCTCTAGCTCGCTTCTCATGTTTCATGGACCCCCCCCCCCCAAAAAAAAAGGCCATTAAAAAATTCAGCACTTGCGAATAAGCTTTGTTGAACTGTATAGGTTTTTTTTAAAGCTTTCGTGTTCTATTTCCTGCTGATCTGTCTCTTGCTTTAGACTAGCATTGGAGTACCCGAAAGCAGCAGGAACACACAAAGTGACAGCGAGTATCTTCCTACATGACAGAGCGGCTGACAGAGCCATCGCTGTCTGTATGGCAACAGGAAACAAGTGCATCAAGGGTCAGTTGTCTTTGTGACATTAAGAGCAGTTCCCAATTGGTTTTGGGTGGAAGTGAATGCTCAATGAATGCCATCCAGGGGTTATTTAGTCATGACATATTTTCTGTCGGTGGCCCTCTGTGTTCCAAATCTTTAGGGGGGGGCCCTTATGTGAAAAAAAGGTAAGGGGGAGCCTTATGTAAGAAAAAAAAGAAAAAAAAATTTTTTACCCCTAAGGGGGGACCCTTATGTGAAAAATTTTTTTTCCGCTTTCGGCGGGCCTCTGTTTTTCCAAATCGTAAGGGGGGACCCTTATGTGAAAAAAAAATTTCCCGCCTTTGGCGGGCGTCTGTCCCGTAATGTGTCACACTAAAAAACCCCTGATGCCATCCATATTTAAACAGTTGACATTCATCATTTTTGAAAAGTTAAAATTAGACCACTCTTCAAGTGGGAGACGCTGGGATAATTAAGAGACAGACAGAGCAAAGAATTATGGTTTTTCATTATTCTAGACTCGCCCGCTTGAGAAACGGTCGTTTTTTTTATTCTCGATAGTTCTTGGTAGAGGCCAGGTTCTAGTTTAAAAATTTCAAACTGATTGAAGAATCGTAAGAAAATATTTAGAAAAGAAGTTTCGATTTTCTCTGTTGTTGTTTGCCCGATGGTGTTCTCCGGGCGACATAACGAGGCTTCCTTTTGCAGGCTCAGAAGACGATAAGCCCTCGCTCACAAATTCTCTCTCTTTTTTTAAAACTTCAATTTTCTCTAAATGAGGTCCCTCAAGGCAAAACCAAAAAGTCGTGATTTCCAGGCGCAAACATAAGTTTGGAAGGGAAGACAGTGCAGGATTGCCACGCAGAAGTCCTGACCAGAAGGGGCTTCCTAAGGTTTGTGGGTATTTTGTTTTTGAGTCCCAAAAAATTTCGATTCCATTTCATTCATTCTTTATTCCAAGCATGTTGGTATTTAAGACAAAAGCAAATTACATATAAACAAAGATATGCATGGACTACATTACACATAAAGCTTAGTGGCGGTGTGTAAAGGGGAAAAAAGGGGGGCTGTGATACTGATGAAAAATCACAAGTCTTAATTAAATATCAGAAACAAGGCTAACTGGCACAATCACATTCACAGGCAACGAAAGAAGTTGCTTTTCAAATTTAAGGCTACTAGCTTCGTTGATAACATCAAATGGAAGAGAGTTCCAAACAGACATTTGACGGGAAACACGTGTCGATAAATAGGTCTTATTGATGCGGTGAGGAGGAATAAGTCTTAGAGGATGCGAATGCCGAGTGAAACGCTGAACAGCCGAGATTTCGTATAAATGATCAGTGTCTTGTCTAAGCTGTTATGTAAACATTTATGAATAAAAAGTAGATCAAAGATAGCGCGACGGTACTCGAGGCTCTGAAGGCCTAGCATTGAAAGCCTCTGGGAATACGGAAGCTTAGGGTGACGGACTCTTCCTAGTACTCTCCTCGTGAGAGAGCGTTGGACTTTCTCAACCAACTTAACGAGGCCTATTTGAACGCTTTATCTCAATATAACGAAAATTAAGCGTCAAAATCCGTCAATTTTCAAGTGTTGTTGGTTGTAAGAGAGTTGAATAAGTTGAGAAGGCTTGAAACATTCAGTTTAGCATATCTCAACAAAGTCTATTTTTCTTTTATTTTTTATTGCAACCGTTGAAAATTTAAAGAGAATAGCGGTATAGTCTAAAATAATGAGAAGTAAGTTAGATACAAATGGTAGAGAAAGGAGAGCTTATCAGTATTCTACAATATAAAAGTAATAATATAAATAAAATACCAGTTTTTTATTGTTATGTGAATATAAAAAATGCCCTAAGGGGGGAGGGAAGAAGGGCCCTAAAGAGAAATATTCTCAACAGTGCTTGTGATCTATAATGTCCGGGTGCCTCATTTTGTCTTGTAGATCAATACGGCCGAGGAAAGCAGAGAAGCAATAGAAAGTCGATCGCTCTATGTTGAAGAGAATAAGAATTCCAATAAGTTTTTACAATGAATTAATGGCCTTCACAGGTGGCTTTACGCCCAAGTTCTGGTGTACTTGCGAGAGCCGGAGAATAGTGTCTTGTGCAAAGATGAGAACAGTGGAAGACTCAGGCTGAGAGAAAGGTTACATCTAAGTCTTAGAAAACTGGTTTCACATACCCTTGAAGAAAATAATACATCTCAGTGTACAATGTTATATGACGGAGGATTTTTTTTTTCATAGTTGGAACTTTGAACCAATAATAATAATAGTGAAATGAATATATTGATTAAATAGAAATTCAGAACCTTTTAACACTCAGAACAATTTCTCGCGTGCATGCGAACATGGATAATACGAGAATGATACGAGAATGAAATATGAACGAATCTATACATCTACCCATAAAACCGAGCACATTGTACATATTGCGTAACTAAGCTTTCCGCAATAAGTGTGAGGAGTTTAGTATTGAGTTGATACATCACGTTTTATGTCATTGTTTGTGTAACTGGTAACGCGCTGGCAGTCTCGATTGGAGATCGAGAGATACAGCTGGGTTTGATCCCGCCCTTGGGCAAGTTTTTGTCCGTATGAAAGTTTAATCAATGAGTTTATTGTTTTTAAAAAATTTTGAATAAAAAGCTGATGAAGTAGGCGGGATACCGCGATGTTGATGTGAGAGGGGGCGGAAAGAAAGGGACGGGGTTTGGGGAATAGGGGGAGAGCGAGAGGGGCCGGATAGAGAGGGACGGGAGATTGGGGAATAGGGGGAGAGCGAAAGGGGCGGAAAGAGAGCGACGTGAGATTGGGGAACAGGGGGAGAGCGAAAGGGGCGGAAAGAGAGGGACCGGAGATAGGGGAGTAGGGGGAGAGCGAAAGGGGCGGAAAGAGAGGGACGTGAGATTGGGGAATAGGGGGAGAGCGAAAGGGGCGGAAAGAGAGGGACCGGAGATAGGGGAATAGGAGGAGAGCGAGAATGGGAAGGGATTATCGGAAGAGAAAAGTACAGGGTGGCTTTTGAGCGAAAATTAAGATGGAAAAGAAGGGGCCGATGGTGATCATTATGGAATAGGTGCTGAATTTGGGTTTCTCCATGTTATTTTTCCGACCAGGGATTGAATAGTAACCGGACCAGCTATGTTTGCGCCGAAAATTTTCTACATTCTCTCCTCCTTCCGTTGTTATTCTTTTTTCCTCTTCTCTTTCCTTTCTTTTCAGATTTTTCCATCCGTTTCCCAACTCGCACGGCACTTGCATACATCGCTCAGAGCGGTCTCATGTAAGACCTGATCAAGGCGATCTTGGGCCTTCATCATACCAAGACTTGAATTTCCAAAATACTGCATTCAATAAAGAAGAACACCGATTGAATATCGGTCAATAACGAAGATGATTGATTGATTATCATCCAATTAGAAAAGAAATCGTTTGAATTTCAGCGTGTAAGAAAGAGAATGGATTAAATATAAATCGATAAGTAAGGTAATATTTTGATTAATCGGCGATTAGAGAAATATTTAATCGAATAGTAATGTTGTTGTTGTCTTGCCCACTTGGGATAGGTATAGTTTGGAGTCCTTTGCGTCCAGGATTTTCCGTCCTGTCGACACTCGCACCTTCGTGTAGGCGACTCCGATCGAATAGTAGTCGATCGGAAGTTAATTGATATGAAATTTAATCGACTGAACTCAATCGATTAAGTATGTTAACTATGAACAGGTTCAACTCGTATCTACAATCGACTTTGTTTTTATTGACTGAAGGTCAGTCTATTGTCTTATTTATTGAGTGAATTCATTCGATATGTAAAGTAATGAATTCAATCGATGACTAAGATAATCGATTGATTTTCAGTGAATAAGGAAAGAAGTCGATTGAAGGTACGCGTTGCACCTGTTTATCTCAACGGCTCCTTGTGGTGACGGACGAGTGTATCAACTAGGCAACGACAATAAGGAGGAGAGCAAATTGAAGAACGTCGGATCCCTCAGGCACAAAATTGAAGGAGGTCCCTATATTTATAAATACAAAAATAGTCAAAATATATGTATACAAAAAGATACATTCGTTTGTTTTCGGTATCACCAAGCTGATCACAAACTTTGAATAGTTTTTTGTAGAGATACGACTAAGGAAGGTATCCAGCCTTCTTACAGCGTTAAAATTCAAAAAGTACTTTTTCAGTGTAAGATTGAAAAAAGTTGTAGTTTTCTTTTCCATTTAGTGTGTCTGTGTGATATTTTTGCAGCGTGAGATGAAAAGAGCAGTAAGGTCTTACCACGAATCGCCGTAAGATGCTAATGGATTACGATGTTTTGGTTGCTACTTTTACAATGACGCATTCACTTCCAAACAAAAAGCAATCACTTTCCAAGAAAAAGTAGCAATAAAAAATAGCTCCGTAATTCTGAGGCATTTCGCGGAGATTCGTGGTGAGACAAATTCACGTACAAAATTACGACTTCATGTTAGACTACAAGAGTACTTTTTGAATTTGAACGCTTCATTACAGCTTTGAAGTTGATATCACCGCTGGAGTTAAAGCTGAAGAGGAAAAATAATTATGGACGGTCGCCGAATCCATGCAAAAACTATTCGAGATCTCTTCCCATTTTCCAAGATATTAAAAATGTTTGAATTGTTTTACAATATTGATTCTGATGAAAACTTGAACACATCTTGATATAAATACAGAATCGTTCTAAATATGGGGTTACTTGAGCGCCTACTTTTACTTAATTTTTAGCTCCTGTTCGAAATATCTTACGAACTGACTACGGTCAAGGAGTAGCTTTTTATTTTAAATTTCGATAAAAAGGGAAATAGTATAGGCAAAAAGAACGATTGTGCCATAAACGAAAGCAATAAAAACTAGAGGGAATTCTGGGATCACTACATAGATGAGATTTAAATTTGATCTACCTGTACAAAAAATTGAATTTTTCTTGAATAACTTTCTATTAATGTTTATTTGAGAGAAAGACACTCACCTCGATGGTTCCTAGGCCCTTTTAGGAGAAGGAACAGTACTGGGAGACGACACTTCGGATGTACCGCTGACTGTGGATGGCATACTCTCTGGACAGAGACTGAGGACCATGTCTTGCAGTGATAAGGTTCACTCATTCTTACCCTTCGAAAGGCTCTACTTTACTTTGAAGTGATAAGTTTCTGTCTTGTTTTTTGGCCATGTTATTCCATCCAGCGGCTTTTATATCATTTGATGCTACAAAATTCAATCTTAGTTCTCTTTTCTAACTTCTCTCTCTCTCTCTCCCTCTCTCTCTTTTTCTCACTCTCTCTCGCTCTCGAATACATTTCACTGAAGTTAATTTTTGACAAGGTTTTTTCTTCTCTAGGTTCTGAAGTGGAATGTATTGGGTCTGCAGGGAGGTCTACTCTCCAACTTTATTCAGCCGGCTAGTTTTTTCCTTGCTTTTCTGTAGGATTGGGTGTTAGAGAGAACAGCGAAGCTACTAGTGTAGTGTAGAGTGCTTCAGTAAGGTGTTCGTTTACGAATCCTCGCGCAGTTTAAGGCAAAGTAGATCGAAAAAGCTTTATTGTTAAAGAGCGGCACGATTGAGAAAGATACCGAGAGCTTGCGATGAAAAGAAGAGGATGTCTTATGTTGTATGAGCCTTAAAATGTGCATTGTATTGTGTGCGTGTGTAGCTCAGTGGGTAAGAGCATCGCCCGGAAAGCGGAGGTCGCGGGTTCGGTTCCCATCAAACTACACGATTTTTGCACAAGTTTCTGTGAACAATCCGCTCCTCTGCTCGGTATAAAAATCCGTTGATTGAGATCAGCGAGGAGTAGGAAATACTCTTATCTACACTTATAATAAGATAGTACGGTATAGCTCGTTTTTTGAGAGCGTATAGATTAATTCGCATGACAGGTTTAGGAAACGCACTATATGCCAAAGCTCGACATTGAGGCCCTTATTTTACTCAGGGTATCTGAGCTCAAGTTTTTCATGTCGCTGCTATAGTTCAGCTTCTAATGTTTCTGAATTGGCTTTGTGTTCCCAAGTTTTCGAATAGACTCACGTTTTTTTCAGTTTCTTGGCTGGTTGTGGGTATTTTTTCTCGATTAAAGTTAATCTGGTTTTCGGTTTCTACCTGGAAAGTATGAGTGTGTGTAATCTACAGATATACCTGTCTTCGCTCTCGCTGGCGCACCTCTTCCGGCGCACTTGCCTAACACGAGCGTGCTTCGGGCGAGTGGCGGCATTCGCTCCCTCGGTCGAAGGATTCCGAGTGAACGCCGATCTCTATCTAGCAAGATGCAACCCACTGCAGGCAGGGTTTTTTTTTAGTGTGCTAGAAAAAGGTAAAGACGCCCGCCAAAGGCGTAAAAAACTTTTTTCAACGCGAGGGTCCCCTTTATGTTAAAAAAACAGAGGCTCGCGAAAAAAATAATTCGTTTCACATAAGGGTCCCCTCTTATGATTTGGAAAAACAGAGGCCCGCCGACAGAAGGTCTGACATGACTATTTAACTCCTGACTGCAGGTGACTTAGACACCCATGGGCAATTTCATCTCCCAACTTCTGACCAGTTGTTGTTTTAACCCGCGTTCAAGGTTAGATCTATGGGTTTTCTACAGTGAGGTTTACGTATTCTCTTTTTGTATGGCATGCCCTCAGTCGCTGTCCGAAGCGGGCCGTTTTCATTATATCGGTCCTTTTCAGATTTCGTATTTTGTATTTTTATCCTCAAAGGATAACGGGTTCAGTGTTATCACTAACATGGTTAGCAGTGAGAGTTTCGTGTAAACTTGTGAAGAGGTAAGCAACTGTGGCGTTGCGCTGAAGAGTCCCGACAGGACCGTTAAACTTCTCAACCTCATATTTTTGATCTACATTTGATCTGATCTTTTGATCTACAAGCTTAATTTCTTCGATAGTTAAAAATAGCATGATTAGGCCGCCTTAGGCATGAACTCCTTTTTAGACCCTTGACTCAAATTAGCTATCAATCATTGTATCTTACTTCAAATGTTTCTTGAGGGAAAAGTTAGTTGGGCGTGAGGGAAGTGTGCGTTTCGGCCCCAATGTGAATGTACCCCAGACACAAACAAAGTATTCAATGATCCATTTATTGGCTTTTAAGGCGTGTGCATCGTTACGGAAATAGAAATGGGGAGGGGTCAGTCACGGCTCGGTCCACTGATCGGGATCTCGTTGGGGTCTGTGGGCGGGGCTTGGGGTTCGTCCCCCTCTCTCCTGGATCGCTCTCTCTGGCCTCTTTTATCCTCCTGGCTCTTGGCTCCTCCTTCTTAGCAAGCTCCGCCTCCGGCTCTGGAATCATAATGATTAGTACAGGCTTTGAGTTGCACAATGATTTATGATGTTGCTTACAGATAGAAGAGATTTCTGAACGATCTCACACCCAAGTTTTTTTGATAGAATAAATCAAATTTTGCGGTGAATTTATATGATAAATGAAATTTTTTTTTAATTTTACGAGAAAACGCATCGGAAGTTTGCTTAAAATGGTGTTTTTTTTTCTCAATAATTTATTCGTCAATTTTTTCATTTAATTTTTTTTGTTTTACTTCGACCGAATCTTGTTGATTTCAGTCAGAGATGAACACATCCGCTCCAAAGAGTGTATCAGTTTGTATGAACTGGAACGCTGCAGATAAAGTCGTCGAGTTGGTCGATACTTCTACGGGTTAGCATCCTCGTTGAACATATTGTTGTTGTTGTTTGCCCATAGGTCCTGTCGGGGGGAGTCCTTTGGGATAGGTTGGTGAGGATCCTTTTGAGTCCGGAGAAATTTTCTCCGTCTACACTCGCACCGCAGTTGGCGATCCTCTTCGCGAGAACCATTCGTTAACCGGAGAAGGGCAAGAGGCTATTTTACTGGCGCCTCGACTCGCCATTACAAAGTATAGGGGAGCATCGGCTGGTGCTTTATCCGGTGGCATGCCCAGGCCAGTCCGGCATTGCCCATGAACTCTTATGATATAGACAAAGTCGTAGAGTCTATTCATACTTTTGTGAATCAGCATTAATGTTAAACATTAATGTTAAACATGTTTTATATATCTTCTAGATAGTGAAAGTTTAATATTTATACTCTTATGAGTTTATGGTCTTCCCGCTAGACCAAATGTCAGCCAAGCCTGGACTTAGGTCGAACTTTGGAAGGGGGCGACTCGAGACTGTGCAAGGCCTCTCTCTTTTCTCTCTTCTCCCGGGTAGCTGCTGAATCAGCAGCGACGCCACTACCACAAGACATCAACTACTTCTCCGCCAAAGTTATTCATTCATCTATTCTTCACTTCTATGCACAATAAATAATTTATGATGATGTATATTTTGAGGGACACACACTTTATCCTGATTAGGAAACATTTTCTTTACGCTAGTGTAGGGAAACATAATAATATTCATGCCAATTCAGAGGAACATAATAAAAACCCTAGTTTATCGGAACATTGTCGTCCGGTTAGGATAGGGAACATTGTCTTTACGCTAGTTCAGGGGTAAATAGTTTTCATGCCAATTTAGGAAAACATTAGGGCTAGTTTTTCTGAGCAAGAATTTTTCTTCCATTCGTACTGTGAAAATGATTTATGCGTCATGTGATAACAGATGATAAAGGAAAAAGGTGTACTACTTTCTATCTTTTCCATCCTACACCTTCACTGTGTCTAAGCGGGCCGTTCTCTCTCAATTTTTCAATTTCAATTTAAACGCTTTATCAAGATCAGCAAGCCACATCGGTAATATAACATCATCGATTATGGGATCTGTTGCGCCATGTGACGACTCCACTCCTCAGCGTTCTCTTCCTTCTTTAGGAATTGGGGACTAACGGCTTTGACAAAGTCGTCCCTCTATCTCATTCTTCTGTCGCTCAATTAGGATTCATTCTTCTGTCGTTCTCTCTCAATTAGGATTGATGGTTTGGTCACTTTTGTGATTGGTAAGAAACAGTTTTATCTAAGCTGAAATGCATCAGATCATGCGTATCTCTTTCTCTCTATTACTCTTTATCTTTCTCTGTGTCTCTCTCTATCTATCACTCTTTTTCTATATCATTCTGTTTATCTATCTCTCTCTCTCTCTCTCTCTCTCTCTCTCTCTCTCTCTCTCTCTCTCTCTGTATTTCTCTCACGCTCTATCTTTTTCTCTCCAAATGTATATCACTCGCTCTGTTTCTCTATCTCTGTATCTCTGACTCTCTTTCTATCTCTCTTTGTGTGTCTTCTTCTTCTTCTCTCTCTCTATCTCTCTCTCTTCTAAACTCTCTCTTATTTCAACTTTATATATGAGTAAATAAAATGTATTTACGGTTCATTTCAAGTCTTTGCTGAAGCTTTCTATAGTAATTTTCTTTCTACAGTAGTAATTTCGGCTCTCTCGCTCAAAAGTTGAACAAGCGCATTTTTCACTGGTCCTTTTCGATTTTCTGACTTCTTCGTGGTGGTCTGTATATCGTTTAAATCTTTAGCAGGTTCTCTTCTTTTCCCAGTGTTTCAGAAGTTTGGTTGGTTCGGGGGGTTTTAGCACGAGATGCAATAAGAGGTTCAAAACAGTTTGAAAAGGCCAAGAGGTTAAAAAGGACGTTGAGTGGTGATTTGTAAACCAGTTAAAATGGCAGAGAAACTTTTTTGTTCAGTGATAGGATATTGTGTGAACGATGGGCGAAGTGTATGCAACAGCTGATTCTTGTTTGCACATCACGGCTCTCTCTCTCTCTATCTCTCTCGCTCTCTCTATCTCTATCTCTTTCCCATATCTCTTTTTCTCTCCCCCTTTTTCCATATCTCTTTCTCTCTCTCTCTCTATCTCTCTCTCATATCTCTTTCTCTCCCCTTTTTCCATATCTCTTTCTCTCTCTCTCTCTCTGTCTCTATCTCTCTCATATCTCTTTCTCTCCCCCTTTTTCCATATCTCTTTCTCTCTCTCTCTCTATCTCTTTCTCATATCTCTTTTCTCTCCCCCTTTTTCCATATCTCTATCGCTTTCTCTCTCTTTCCCTCTTTCTATTTATCACGAACTCTGTATATCTTTCGATTCTCTCAAAATGTATCTCTCTCGTTCTCTATCTCAAAATCACCCTTGTGTTCCACTGCTCCATAGGTCATCAGCACTGTTGAGAGTTCTGGAAAACGGACGGGTTTTAGGCGATGGAGTCTATTTTTTTCAATTTCAATTTAAACGCTTTATCAAGATCAGCAAGCTACATCGGTAATATAACATCATCGATTATGGGATCTGTTGCGACATGTGACGACTCCACTCCTCAGCGTTCTCTTCCTTCCTTAGGAATTGGGGACTAACGGCTTTGACAAAGTCGTCCCTCCATCTCATTCTTCTGTCGCTCATGGAGTCTATAATAATGACTAACAGTCCATTCTCCGCTCTTTACCTTTAGCTCGCTTTCCATTATTCCAGACTCGCCCGCTCAAGGGGCAGTCTTTCTTATCAAAATTTCTACAGTCCCACTAAAACTTTTGTGAAGTGTGATCAGTTTCAGCGGTCAGCGACGCATTACTACAGCAGCCAGGTGGAGTTGAAGGCCTTCATGAAAGAGCGGGGGCTGGGCCGATGGCATTCCAAGCCCCGCGACGCTTCTTCTTTCACTCTCTGAAGGAGCATTTGGTCTAATCGGTGTAGTCCTTGTCAGTGACCCAGCGGGCAGCCACGTGTTCTACCAGGATAGGTCTGTCTCGCATCTCAAGGAGCGCGTACCCTCACGCGAAGCGGGTACAAGCGCTAGAAACGTCTAGTCGTTAACTGATTCAAACATTTTTTGTATTTATAGGAAACATGAATATTCATGTAGGCGTGCATTGAAGATTCAAACAAAACTATGAGTACGCTAATTGATTGTCAGTATAATATTTTATATTTGATATCGTTTTTGATAGCTTTTGTTAATACCGTATACCTTAATACCGTAGTTAGAGTAGACCGTACTAATTCAGAGTTCTCCGGAATGGCTTCCTCTATAGTTTCCGTTGAACTATTTTGAAACTCATGTTTAAGAAAACCATTTAATGTGGGTCGACTAATTTATAATTTTCTGACTTTATAAAAAAAGTTCTCGAATTTTAACAGGACTTTGGATATTTTAAAACATTTTTGGCTGTTGAATCTTATGGGTATAGACATCATAAATGATTTGATGTCTAGCAATTGCAATTCCACCCTTAAAAGGTATGTACTTGATTGATCTCCCTTTCCGAAATAAGTGTTACATTGTTATGCTTCTACCGAAACCTGTTGAGAAACTGGCTAAGTCTCCTGTTGATTTTGTGGTGAGTTACGCTTAGGAAGCGTACCATCAATCAAGAACCGCGCCATGCTCAAGGTTACTTGTTACCATGTTAGAAGGTTTACCATGAAGCGGGATACACCAACTGAGCCCACAATCTTTATGTGATGAGAACAAAGGTGATATGAAGCCGTTGATGCGATTGGAGGATAGATGGGATGAGATCATTCGTAAGACCGAATTATTAATAAGTTGAGAGGATCGGTGGTGAGAGATCATGTTGAGCACGATGATCTTACCGCGGTGATGTTCAAGCACGATGATCTTGTTGAGCACGATGATCTTACCGCGGTGATGTTCAAGCACATTGATTCAATAATCTCATTCATGCAGAGATGACTGCAGGAGTTGAATAGTCATGTCCGACCATCTGTCAGCGGGCCTCTGTTTTTTCCAAATCATAAGGGGGGACCCTTATGTAAAAAAATTTTTTTCGTGTCTACCTTTTTCTTGCACACTAAAAAAACCTTGGATGACTGGATTTAGAGAATTTCATAGTGAAGTTTTGCATCTTCTCATCGAAATAATGAAGTCAGGCTGCTCAAAAAATTTGCTGAAGCCAATCGTCCAGCCATGTCTTTCTGTTGTTTTTTCGCAGATTTTCTCGGGTCGTTCTTTTCTAAACACTCACCATTCGCTGCTTCATGACCAGATTTTTTTAAATTATAAAGTTATTGAAAAGACCACAGAAACCCTTTCTTGATGAGAAATGCCTGAATAGGGACCCTCAGGTGGTAATTTGTCCTAGCCCCTCCTCTCCCTTCTCTCGATTGTTTTCGCGGCTCATTTTTATCATTTATCATTTATCTCAAAAGTTCAGGTTGCTGCTTTTTAGAAATGAATAAATGAACTTCAGCCGGTTCCACAAAACATGGCTGATGTATATGAATATAGTTTCTCGACTGCAAAAGTTCAAACAATCCGCGCCGATTTATAAATATATCATGATGTGATCCTCGATCTTTCTCATGATTGCGAGATTAATATGTTCTGCTTCAAAATATCGATTAATTAATTGTAAGTCAATAAAGTATTATTCTTCTTCTTCTTCTTAGCGTTGTCCCGCGCCGGCCGAGGTCGGAGTAGGGTCCGCTGTACGGCTTCTAGCTCTCCAGAAACATCTGTCCGTTGCGTCTTCCGAGTGGAGTCTTGCAAGGCGCAGGTCTTAGCTGCCTGTCCTCGCATATTTGACGGTCCTAGCGGACAAGGTAAGACCGCGTCGCTTCCGGGGGACGCCCTAGCTTTGGTGATATATCTAGAAGAACTTGAAGCCATGGTTTACAACAAGGGTATTCATGCGATCGGCCTGTTGAGTGGATGGTCAATCCAGCCTGGCATCGCGGAACGTGTTTGTCGGGAGTTCCTGCTAATCCTTGACCGTAGAAAAGCAGAAGATTAATCGAAAAGACGCCTCGACTCGTGTGGCCTGGACTAACCCCTCTCCGCCTGGCCAACTGGCGGATAGAACCACTGCCGGAAGTGGACTCGTCCAAAGGGGGCCCAATTTTAGCCTCACTCAGAACGTCGTGATTCCGGCAATCACGGTAGTAGGGCTGAGTGAGTTTACACCTTCCCACCGACTTTGAGGTATTGGGGCTAGGGAAGGCAATAAAGTATTATTGAGTTATGTTAAACCTACAAATTCGAAACATAAACAAGGGGAGGCTTAAAAAACACAAAGTAGTCATTTAAAAGGGAATACTATTTTATCGGTGGATTGGTGGACGTTACTATTTTATTTGGTGACACTTTTATTTAAATGGTGGACCAATAATTTTTCCCCAAAGGGAATAAATGAGTTGAAGGCGTCGAAGAGAGGTTGAATATCATCAAGAAATTTGGAGATGAGGATGGGGAAGTATGAATAGTCAAAGTTTTCAAATAATCTGTTATGATAACATGTTTCTAAAAGTATGACGGTATATATATATATATATATATATATTGATTCTTAAACTATTCAAACTGATTGTGAGTGAGTAAGCGCTTCGAGCACATGCCTACACATACAATATTTACTTGTTTAGTAGTTATTTGTATTATTATAGGAAAATAATAAAAGATGTGGTAAATATAATTTACAATTATTATATCACTGCTAAGACTATAATGTAGTTTCGCCGAATTACCGACACTTTGTACCGCGTCACTTTGTATACGACACTTTGTACCCGACACTTTGTACCCCGTCACTTTGTACCGCGTACGGCCTCGTTAGCTAAGCCGTACGGCCTCGTTATCGTAAACTTTTACTAAGCCTAAGCGTTTTTTAATGTAAAAATATGTTTTAATGTAAAAATAAAACGCGCGGCCTCACTCAAGTCGCGGTACAAAGTGTCGCGGTACAAAGTGACGGGGTACAAAGTGTTGGGTACAAAGTGTCGTATACAAAGTGACGCGGTACAAAGTGTCGTGATACGAGTTTCGCCCCAACTCAGACCGACTTCTGCTCTCTCTGGGTGGGGCTCATCAGAGAGTGCCCAGAGAAAAAAAACTAGTATAATTAAAACTTACAACTTAGAATTAAACAAAAGAAAATGTAGTGCTTAAAATGTTTCATTTCCAGCTTGCTTATACTCGAAATTCACTATTTTTTGGGTAGTCTACATAACTCTTGAATGTTCTCCTGCTCCTGTCTTTTCTTCAGTCTGATTCACCAGATGGACCCCGGTTTCTTCAGTCTGATTCACCAGGTAGACCACGGTTTCTTCAGTCTGATTCACCAGGTAGACCCCGGTTTCTTCAGTCTGATTCACCAGGTAGACCCCCGTTTCTTCAGTCTGATTCACCAGGTGGAACCCGGTTTCTTCAGTCTGATTCACCAGGTGGACCCCGGTTTTTTCAGTCTGATTCACCAGGTAGACCCCGGTTTCTTCAGCCTGATTCACCAGGTAGACCCCGGTTTTTTTCAGTCTGATTCACCAGGTGGATACCGGTTTCTTCAGTCTGATTCACAAGGTAGACCCCGGTTTCTTCAGTCTGATTCACCAAGTAGACCCCGGTTTCTTCAGTCTGATTCACCAGGTAGACCACGGTTTCTTCAGTCTGATTCACCAGGTAGACCCCGGTTTCTTCAGTCTGATTCACCAGGTAGACCCCGGTTTCTTCAGTCTGATTCACCAGGTGGACCCCGGTTTCTTCAGTCAGATTCACCAGGTGGACCCCGGTTTCTTCAGTCTGATTCACCAGGTAGACCCCGGTTTCTTCAGCCTGATTCACCAGGTAGACCCCGGTTTTTTTCAGTCTGATTCACCAGGTGGATACCGGTTTCTTCAGTCTGATTCACAAGGTAGACCCCGGTTTCTTCAGTCTGATTCACCAGGTAGACCCCGGTTTCTTCAGTCTGATTCATCAGGTGGACCCCGGTTTCTTCAGCCTGATTCACCAGGTAGACCCCGGTTTCTTCAGCCTGATTCACCAGGTAGACCCCGGTTTTTTTCAGTCTGATTCACCAGGTGGATACCGGTTTCTTCAGTCTGATTCACAAGGTAGACCCCGGTTTCTTCAGTCTGATTCACCAGGTAGACCCCAGTTTCTTCAGTCTGATTCACCAGGTGGACCCCGGTTTCTTCATTCTGATTCACCAGGTAGACCCCGGTTTCTTCAGCCTGATTCACCAGGTAGACCCCGGTTTTTTTCAGTCTGATTCACCAGGTAGATACCGGTTTCTTCAGTCTGATTCACAAGGTAGACCCCGGTTTCTTCAGTCTGATTCACCAGGTGGACCCCGGTTTTTTCAGTCTGATTCACCAGGTAGACCCCGGTTTCTTCAGCCTGATTCACCAGGTAGACCCCGGTTTTTTTCAGTCTGATTCACCAGGTGGATACCGGTTTCTTCAGTCTGATTCACAAGGTAGACCCCGGTTTCTGGGAGCAATCGGAAATATCAAATTTGCTTTCTCTAAACTAGCATTATCTTTAACAACAACAGCTGGGGATGTTGTTCACGTATAAATATTATAATTTTAGCGTTTGTATTGCATTTGAATGTTTTATTAACATATTACAGAGAATAATTTTGTTATTCATTCAGCCTTCAACTAATTCAAGAACTGATACAGTTTTCTATGAAGGTTCAGATTAGAAAAGAGTTGTTTTCTTAAAATGAAGGTTGGAGCAAGGATGAACCCCACCCACATTCAAGCTGAAGGTTCTGACCCTTTTCAAGCTGCAGATCCTAAAAACTCGCTTCTTCTCTTTCAAATGTTGACTTGGCAACTTTTCTTGATACACAGGAATATGGAAGGAGCATACAACATGTTTGTCCCATTAACCAAACAACAATAAGAAAAATACATATCACGAGGTCACTGAATATGACATCATAGCGGGAGAATCTAGCTAGGGTGCCCTTTTTTATACTTACAATTAACCTTATCACGACAGTAAGAATGTTATTATACTCCCGTATCATGATAGAGGCCGGAAGTATAATTAATTTCCTTAAGCGAAAAGGATTTATTACTAGCAGTTTTTTAGCAAAACGTGAAAGTAGGACTTTGAAAAAACGTTTCAACTGTTTTTAGTCTAGTCGCAACATAAATTTTAATTCTTCAGGCGGAATATGACATTAAAGCTTTTTCAGCGTTGCTGCTCTTCCTCTCTATGTCTCTCTTTATATCTCTTTCTCTTACACACATTCTGCTCTCTCTGCTCTTCCTCTCTATTTCTCTCTTTATATCTCTATCTCTTACACACATTCTGCTCTCTCTACTCTTCCTCTCTATGTCTCTCTTTATATCTCTATCTCTTACACACATTCTGCTCTCTCTGCTCTTCTTTTTTTCTTTTGTCTCTCTCTTTCTGTTTCTATCTCTTTCTCTATCTCTTTCTCTTCACAAACAACCCCTATTTCTTCAGTTCTCCTTATAATTTCCTGTTTTCCTCTTTCTTAAGCCATTCTACTCTCTCGCCGTGGAATTTTTCTCACTCACGCAAACCTATTCTCACCATTTATGCTACATAATTGACCCTTAGTTTTTTACTTGTCTTTTTCTGCATTCCACCTATCGTTTTATTCATCACTTGATTTTATTAAAAATTTTAATTTTTCCATTTTCCCGGGATTCAAGTGTTTTCACTTTTCTCTCTCTCTTCTCTCTTTTATTATCTCTGGCCTTTCCTTCGCTTTTTTTTAATCCATCCCCTTTCTCTCTCACTCTCTCTCCCTCTCTCTCTCTCTCTCCCTCTCTCACTCCCTCTCTCTCTCTCTCGCTCCCTCTCTCTCTCTCGCTCTCACTCTCTCTCTCTCTCTCTCTCTCTCTCTCGCTCTCTCTCTCTCTTTTGCCTTCTCAACTTCCTACTCGTCCCTGATCCTAATCCTCCTAGCTCACTTCTGTGTCTTGAATTCCCTTCCTTCTCTCACATTTATTTACTGGCTGCCACTCATGAGAATCGTCACATAATTGTTCGGATACCTTCTCTTAAGTTGGTCAAGTAAACTCGCCAGCTTTCTTTTCTCTCGATCTCCGCTTTACATTCTCTCTCCTATTCTTTTTCTCTTTCTCTTTCTTTCGCTCTCTCTTTCCTTCTTTCTCAAATTCCATAACTCTTCCTTTCTTACATTTTTTCTTTCTTTCTTTTCCTCTATCTTTTACCCAGTTTACTCCTATTTTTCTCTTTCTCAATATCTTTTTTCTTTCTCTTCGTTTTCTTCTACTGTCAAACCTGTCTTCAACCTCTTGTTCTTCAGTTGTCTCTCTTACCTTTTCAATAATATAGTTCCCTTTTCCTTTCCTCTCCCGTCCTTGCCCAGCCAGTCAATCACTGTCGCGTAACCCTTCGTTCATTCTCTTCTCGAGAACTTTCAACCCAGCTGCTCTTTACTCCTTAATACTATAACTTATATGTTTCAAAAGTATAACACTCAAGAGTTTTGTTATTATATATCAAGGAAACATATAACAATGCATAGTTTAAAAAAGCTTATTTATTTTTTCCGAAGTTTTTTCGTCGATGAGAATTGCGCTCGGAGAAGGTATGACATGACATTGCTCTCTCCCTCTCTTCTCACCACGCTCTCTCTTCCTTTTCATGTGTCCTTCTTCCTCTCATTCACTCTTTCGTTCTAAATCCTTCTCAATTCTCTTCAGTTCCACTGACTCTCCTTTTCTTTAACCTTCTTCGTTCTCTCGTGTTTTCACTAACTCTATTCATCCATTATTCTTTTGCTTCTCTTTTAAAACAAGCTCCTTTTCAAATTTTGCCCTCACTATCACTAACTATCAAAAAAAGATCAGGAAAGAGAGGGAGACCGAGACAAGAGAGTAAGAGAAAAGGAAAGAGACAGAGAGACAAGACGAAAAGAGAGAAATAAAAAGAGAGGGAGAGAGAATATGCGAACGCTTGGGATGCAGAGAGTATGAATAAAAGAGTGAGACCGAAAGAGGAGAGAGCAGAGTGGCAGAGCAGCTACTCTCGCCCCCCCCCAATGTCCCCCTTGTGCTTTGCCGCACACTCTCCCCAGTGTTTAACCTTTTCCTCTGCTGCGATATCTCTACGTGTAGAGGAATGTTATCATTTTCAACGTATTGCCGATTTTTTCCTCCGTCACAAGCGAAATGACGGTTCCTTCTGTAATGAACATTCAAGAGAGCCCGCGATGGCTTAATCGGTAGAACACTAGGCTATGAGTCTGAGTGTTCTCATGTCGCGGGTTCGACTCTAACGCTAAACGGCAAAAGAGCTTGTTTCTCTACCTCCACTCTTCTGCCTCCACTCATCAGCATGGTTGAGCCCGCTCTCTAGCATAATTTGGATAGCTTGAGCCCTTATCGTGTAAAACATACTCCACATTCTCGTGTCTCAGCGTGCAAAGTTGTCATTCTTACTTTTTCAAGAACCTGAATTATAGTAGAACTGTGTCGAATCGTATGAGTAATGGTGCTTTACGTCTGTGACATTGATTATGAAGCAATTAATAAACATTAAATATTCTATTTTTTTATTTTAACATATCATCAAGTTCAAGTCAAGTCTGCTTTTCAATATTGTTTCGCCGAACTTCCTTTACAAACGTTTTTCTTCCTCTCTAGAATGTCAAAAAAGCGTTCTCTTCATCTTTCTGACTACTTTTTCGTTCTCTGAAGCTAATTAAAAAAATATTATTTTAAATTTGTAAAAAAAGTCTCATACTTTTCATGTGTTTGTCTGTTCTTTGAGACTGGCATTTTCGTCTCTACTTCGCTTATCTCTTTCCATTTCTTCATAATACTTTTCTCTCTCTCACTCTCTTTCTCATGTTTTTCGCCAAGTTTCTCTCCAATTCTCTTCCTTTACTCTGGGCATGAATTATTGGTCCACCATTTAAATAGAAGTGTCACCAAATAAAATAGTAACGTCCACCAAATAAAATAGCAACGTCCACCAAATAAAATAGTAACGTCCACCAAATAAAATAGTAACGTCCACCAAATAAAATAGTAACGTCCACCAAATAAAATAGCAACGTCCACCAAATAAAATAGTAACGTCCACCAAATAAAATAGTAACGTCCACCAAATAAAATAGTAACGTCCACCAAATAAAACACTAACGTCCACCAAATTTTTTTTGTTGTGAAATTCACCACGGCATTTTTTTCTCACCTGACACCAACCTGTATGGTTTTTTCCACCAAATTAAAAGTCCACCAATTTTTTTCGTGAAATTCACCACGGCATTTTTTCTCACCTGACACCACGACAGTTGTTTTTGATGGTTTTTTTTTGTAGTGGAGGTAAGTTTCGCGGGAGTAAAGTTTTTTATGAGTGTTTTTTGTTGTTGAATGTTTTCTTTAGGTCATTCTGTTGAATGTTTTGTTTCAGATTTAATTTAAAAATAGGTCCTTCTGCAGTTTAAGTGGCAGCGCTCGTGGGCTTTAAACGTTTTGGTTTCGGAAAATTTCTTCATAGAATATCATTTTGAGCATCAGGGACTTGAAAAAGCATCAGGGACTTTGGTTCTTGAAAAAAATTTTGTAAAAAATTTTTTTTTCAGAAAAAAACAACAAAATTTCCAGAAAAAAAACTTCTTTTTTTTCTTTAGTGTGGTTTATATCTGTATAAAAATTTTAAAAATGAAAAATCAACCTGATTTTGCAACTGCAAAAAATTATTTTTACATTAAAACGCTGGTACTTTTTTACTTCGTCTGGTAGGCGCGTCGCGGCCTCTCAATTTATTAATTTTTTTCTCTTTCTTCTTTTCTTTTCCTTTTTAAAAAAAATATCTTTATAAATTTTGGGGAAAGGAAAGGGGGGAGGGGGAGGGGGGTTTACCTAAGCAGGGAAGGGAGGGGGGCCCTAAAGGGGGAAGGGGGGAGGAAGAGGGCCCTACCTAAGCAAGGGGGGGTAAGGGCCCTAGGGAGGGGGGGGAGGGGGAAGGGGGGGGGCCTAAAGGGGGGAAGGGGGGCCCTAAGGAGAAAGGGGGAAGGGAGTTTTCATGAATAAAATCTCTTTCTGAGAAAAAAAATAAATAAAAGCCACGACGCGGGCCGCGACGCGAAGGGGGCCGCGACGCACCTACCAGACGAATCAACAAAGGGCCAAAACGCTTAGGCTTAGGAAAAAGTTGGCTCTAATCTACTTTAACCTTCCAAAGGTTTTTTCTCAGAAAGAGATTTTATTCATGAAAACTCCCTTCCCCTTCTCTCCTTAGGGCCCCCTTCTTCCCTTTAGGGCTTTGGGGGTGACTGAAACTGCAGTTAAGTCCAAAAATT
>OZ057403.1:35909764-36114744 GCA_964056735.1 Allodiplogaster pararmata
AAAAATTTTTTTTTGAAAAAATGAAAAATTTTTTTGCAAGAACCGGAGTTTTTGCAAGAACCAGAGTCCTTGATGCTCAAAATGAACATCTGTGAAGAAAAAATTGAAACCAAAGCGTTTAAAGCCCACGAGCGCTGCCACTTAAACTGCAAAAGTGCCTATTTTTAAATTATATCTGAAACAAAACATTCAACAGAATGACCTGAAGAAAACATTCAACAAGAAAAAACACTCATAAAAAACCTTACTCCCGCGAAAATTACCTCCACTACAAAAAAAAAACCATCAAAAACAACTCACTGAGAGAGCAGAAAAAGTTTGGTGTGGTGTAGGGTGAGAAAAAAACCTTTGGTGTCAGGTGAGAAAAAATGCCGTGGTGAATTTCACGAAAAAAATTGGTGGACTTTTAATTTGGTGGAAAAAACCATACAGGTTGGTGTCAGGTGAGAAAAAAATTCCGTGGTGAATTTCACAACAAAAAAAATTTGGTGGACGTTGGTGTTTTATTTGGTGGACGTTACTATTTTATTTGGTGGACGTTACTATTTTATTTGGTGGACGTTACTATTTTATTTGGTGGACGTTACTATTTTATTTGGTGGACGTTACTATTTTATTTGGTGGACGTTGCTATTTTATTTGGCGGACGTTACTATTTTATTTGGTGACACTTCTATTTAAATGGTGGACCAATAATTTTTCCCCCTTTACTCTCCTCCATAATACAAGAGCCTATGTATCCCCTACAGCAGAAACCCGTTCCGTCGCCTTTTCATTTTCTGTCGTTTCCATCTCCCGACCTCCACTCTCTACTTGGCTTCTCTGCTTCTCAATTCCTCAAGCAGCACACTTTCTCTGCTTCTTGATTTCTCCTGAAACTCACACTCTCAAGTTTTACTCCGTTTCTCTGCGTTCTCTTTTACTCACCATCTTAACTTTTTCCATTATTTCCATTACCTTTTTATTATTACATATAAGGAATTGGGAATCAGTTTCTCTCTATCGGTATAAGCATCAAAGTTAAGACTTTTTAAGGGCAATCAATACGATTTGATGAACAGTTTACCAGGAATGTCATGTCTGAATTTTAGGGTTCCATGACTATTCACTCCCGACTCCCGACGACGGACACTTTCTCAAAATAAATTTTTTGTGAAGCTCAATGTTTATCAAAAATAAAATGTAAAGTTTTTCTTTTCAAAAACTAGCTTCGTGAAAGATATCAAGCGGTGAAGTTGTGTGCACGCTCGCTCCGGAGTGAATTGTCGTAGGAGTGAATTGTCCGGGAGTGAATAGTCGTGATACCGAATTTTAGAGAAAGACCCTTTGTGTTTGTTTTCTCTCTGAGTAAGAAACATGGCTGTAGCGCGTTCCTGATTCCAAGAGTTTAAATTAAGGAACGAGCAATGAGACGCCTACTGCCAAGTGCCATCCGAGCATAAGACCCGTTTTCTTAACTCATCATGAGATGTGATACCTATTCTCTCGAGTTATCTTATCTCTGGGAACGAGATTTTATCTTATAAGACCTGCGGGCGAAAGAGACACATCATCTCAAGTCCTTTTGTGGAAAGAAGACCTATTTTTTCAACTCACCCTAGACATGTTTTAAATGAGGCCGGTCTAAGGCATGTTTGTACGCGCCGAGCGAATGGGAAAAGGATTGGGGAAAGGCAAAAAGATTGAAAAGAGAAGTAGAGAAAAAGTTAAGCAGAACGGAAGGAGAAGAGAATGTAGATCATTCTCGGAGCGAAAATGTATGCGCCAACATAGCTGGTCCGGTAACCATTTAACCCCTGATCCTAGAGTGAAAGGCCCCTTTCTGTCATATCTTCCCGAGGAACACAACACATTCTCTCAAGTCCTCATGGTAGAGGAGACCCATAAACAAAACTTCCCGGAAAAGAATACCCATTCTTTCAAGCCTTCTCGCATGATGAATTCAATTTACCCTAGTCTTCAAGGGTATCATATGGAGTCCTCTCGCAGAATCAGACCCAATCTTTATCTTCATATTGTTGATAAGGTGGTGCTGGTTTTTATCACGAAATTTTTGGTCACGAAATGTCTCATCTGCAATGCCCCACTTTCACTTTTAACCAATCACCTTGATGATAAAGATCTTCAAAGTGCGTATGTATAAAAGTTCACTACTTTTCTCATGAGTGTTCTTCTTCAAATTAGCTATTTTGCTTTGACTCTCTATTCATCTCTCTCTACAACTCTCTCTTTCCTCTCTTTTTCTCTGACAGGCTCTCTCTTTCTCTATCCCTCCTTATCTCTGACTCTAGTTATCTGCCTTACTATGATAAATATTAAGGACCATTTATGTCTTGCGTAACCCCCCCTTCCGTCCCCCTACTGAGATGCCCCCGTCCCCCCTACTGACATGCCCCCGTCCCCCTACTGAGATGCCCCCGTCCCCCTATATTTATCAAATATTGTCAGTGTCTTATATCACGCTTTTTGTGCACTCTCTTTCTCTCTCTCTCTCTCTCTCTCTCTATCTCTCTCTCTCTCTAGGTTCCCTCTCTTTTTCTTATTCCACATGTTTAAGCTCCATCTCATGCTCTCTTATTAATTAGATTTATTGTAGTTCATAGTTGCCCGACAAGAGTTCAAGATTAATTTGTTTGTTCACCTGCACAAGAAGTTCGAGCGAGTTATTGTTATTTTCAGCATTTTTATAAACTTCCATCCGTCCACGGATGACCTTATTCGACCTTCTTTCGCATTGTTCTCCCGCTTGCTCTCTGTCTCGCCCCCCCCCCCACATCACTCGCTCTCTCTCTTCTGCGTTGGCCCGCTCTCTCTCTTCCTCAGCTCTCCTCCCCCTCCCCGCTCGTCTCTCGCCCCCTATCCCCCAGTCTAGCTCACTTGAATTCCCAATATCTTCTTCCCATTACTATCTGCCCAGTTGTATTTGTATCATCTTTGCAAAGAAAAACTGAATATATACGTCACATCTTCTTTCTTGACTCGAGTCAGTTTTCCAGTATTACATTGCAGTTCAACTTTTCCTTGTGTATATTGTGGAGATGATCATTGCATCTGATGTTTCTGACTTGTGTAGAGTGTTCCGAGCGAAGTCAATTCATTCTATCATGTTATCGAATCGACTTGATGACTCAATAATCCACCAGATTCGTCTGTTTCCTCTAAATATTGTACTTGAAATTAATTGGAATATTGGCGTGTGGAGAGCGCGCTCAGACGGGCTAAGGTCGAAGCGAAATAGCATGCGGCTGAGCCCTGTGCAGAGAAGGAGAGGCTGGGTAAGGCGAAGGGAAGGGTGGGCAGAGACGCAGAGTATTTAGCGCCCGCTCTAGCTGCTGGCTGCGTAGAGCGTAGAAAGGCGAGAAAAGAGCGAGACTATGTCTCTTTCTCATATTTCTACGATTCTCCATGATATCAGTGCTCTCTATGCACTGGGCACTCCACCAATTTCCTAACAAGTTTGTTAAATATTATAGTTTCTTGAAAGTATAACTATTGAATTTTGGCAGTAATGTATTTCAATGAACATAAAACTATTTCTTACCTGAGCATATAACTATGGAACCTTGACAATTTTGTATTTTACTGGACAGATTCGTATTTTAGTCGCACTTTCCTGAACTATTGAACAATATCAAAGTTTATTTATACATATAGCTGATAAATCTTGAAAATATGTTTTCTGATCGTGTTAATATGTCAGTCTCTCGTAAACAGGACCAATTCACTTAGAGAAATGAATTCATTCTGCGAACATCTTTCCTTTTTGCAAGAGCAGCAGAAAAAGCTCCTGTTTCACCTGGTTTCGTAATTTTTTGTTATCTTGTAGGCTCTTTGTAATTTCGAGTAAAAGTATAACCCTGTCGGTCATTTTACTCCGTTTAAACGATTACACTCAGTTGGAAGCTGTCGAATTTCAAATTCGTAAGTCACTCAAACTCACATTTACCAATTTATAAAAATCATTTTGAGGCATCCTCATTTGAAAGTATTAGTGTGACCTTAACGTCATATATATTAATTATAGCTATGTCTTCAAAAAACTTATGTCACACACGAGTGGAGAAGCGGTGAATTCTTTTTCGATAAGCTTTTCTGCCTTGCCCTTCGCTTTCATAGATTTCTGTGCACTTCTAATTGTTGATTCTCATCCACTCTCTGTCCTCCTCTTTTCACACACTCTTTCTCTCTTCTCATTTACTCTCATCTCTAAAGCTCGCCCTTTTTCTCCACAGACCTTTTTGTTTCGCTGGTTCAGAAAAAGTTACTAGTTATTCTCTTCAATACATATTTGCCTGGATTCGGTCTTTCTAGCATTCTCATCAGTCCTAACAAGCATTGACAGTCTAGAATGAGTCCTGACGAGTATTGAGTCCTGACGAGAATATTCAAGCTGAACTGCTCAACGAAAGAGTTCTATCAAGTAATAAGAGCCGATGTATTAATCACTTTTAGTTTGAGAGGCTGAAATATGTGTTTGTAAGTCTTTTTTTAAACAATAATTCGATATGATGTTATCTAAAACATAGCACACAACTTACAATGCTGCATTTAATCCGCGGCTGGCAATAATACATTAGCATGGCGAAATCTCTTGCCTCAATTTCATGAGAGAACCGTTGTCAACGGTTAGGTAAAATATGTCTTAATGTCCCAATATGTCTATCGCTCAGTTATGCCTAATAATGAAGCGTTCTATTTATGTAGAGGAGTGAAGGTTTTTTCTTTCAATTTTAGCTGTGAAAACTGTGATACATTCAATTTGAGTGAGGGAGAAGGTAAGTAGGTCGGTCGCCCTAGAAATTTGTTTTCCCAGTTGGAAGTTTACCTATGACCGTGGTACGCATTTTTCGTAGATAATTGATTAGATGCCCGACGTGAGCATATAGTTCCTTTGCTTGATCCATTTTTAGATTGTGAATACAACGATTTGGTGAATAATTGATTAGGTCCTCGTTAATAAGTAATGTGTGACATGGCTTATAACCACTTATTTTTAGCTAATATTTGAAGAGGTATACTTGACCTAATTTTGTAAAATATGTTTTCTCTTTCTTTCTCTCTCTCTCTTTTGTTAACTTTATCAAAAGGACGCGTAGAGAAATGCATCAATGCATCAAAAGTATTTTATTCCCAGTTTAACTAGGTTTAAACAGGACGCATTTTTTGTTGCATAACCCTTCGATTGCTACAAGTCGCCACTTTATTGGGAGTTTGAATTTTGAAATCAAAAATGAAGTGTTCATACTTTTTTTAAAAAATATTTTTTGAGTGATTAAAGTTTTGCGATTAGCTTCAGTTACAATGCTCTTCAAATTCGAGGAAGTTATCGTATATGAAGTATTATATTGTTTTCATTGCTATTTTCCTATTGTTTTACGGGACTTTTTTCTCTTGAGCATCGTGCCATTTAGGAAGTGGAAATTCCATAGAACAGGTGGGAAAACAGGAAGAAACTAGCGTAGGTCGATGATGGACTACGAGAACAGCAATATCGCAAGGAGATAGTCATGAGAGTAGAGATGAGTCATTTTGAACGAAAGTCATGAGAATGTATAAGTCGCTCATAGTTACAGCCGAGAAGAAGAATGTACTATTGAGAATTGTCTTCGAGACGTGGGTGTTGAGAATAGATGTGCTCCTAAGATTAGTCACTTTGAAAAGTATTCATGATTAGTGAGCTGGCTGTGAGTAGTGAACTTTCCCGAGAAGAATTGGCGCTCCGGGATCGTAGCGCCATAATGAGCGACAGAAGAATGAGATGGAGGGACGACTTTGTCAATGCCGTTAGTCCCCAATTCCTAAGGAAGGAAGAGAACGCTGAGGAGTGGAGTCGTCACATGTCGCAACAGATCCCATAATCGATGTGGCTTGCTGATCTTGATAAAGCGTTTAAATTGAAAATTGAAATTGAGCTGGCGGTCGTGACTCATGAGTATTGCAGTGCTCTCTAGAATAGTCACATAGAAAGCAAGACTAAGGGTCTACTTTGGACAGTATAATATGTCACATATGATGCTCTGACAGAACAAAGAAGGCCGCCGCAATTGTGTTTTTAGCGCGTTTGCCAGTGGACTTCACCGATTCTCTATACTAATGAGGGGAAATGGAGATTTGAGGGGTGTGCTCCGAATCACATGTGTTCCCAAAAGCTAGTGAGCTCCGCTCTCTTGGCTCTTCTCCCTGAATAAATCTCTCTTTTTTTTCTTTCTCTCTCTCTCTTTCAACCTCTGTCTCTTTCTATTTGAACCTCTTTGTTTCTCTCTTTCTCCGTAGCTCTCTCTATCTCTATCTTCATTCTCTCTCTTTCTTTCTCTCCGCCTACATTTTTTCTATCTCATTCTCTTTCGAAAAAAAATTCAATCTAAACAATCAAAAATGTTTGTCCTAAGGTGTCCGCCTTTTGGCTCGGAAAAGTGAAACAGTGAAAGCTTAAATGTTTTCTGCATTATAATTATGTGAACCACTGAAAGACATGCATACATATCACATGCGTTTATAGTGGAAGTTTTAGCTTAAAAATCATGAGAACATTTTTCCTGTTCTTATCTTATATTGTGTTATTGTTGTTCTCTGTTAGTTTTGCTCATTCTCTCTATCTTTATCTTCCGTCTTTCTCTTCCATTTCTCTCTCTTTTCAACTACCCCTCTGTCTTTATCTACCTTTCTCTCTATCTACTTCTCTCTATTTCTCTTTTGCTCCCTATCTTCATCTCTATCTACTCCATCTCTGTCTCTCTACTTCTCTTCATTGCTCTTTGACTCCCTCCCTCTCTCTCATTTTCTTTTTCTTTCTTTCACTCCCCCTCTCTCTTCATCTACCTAACTCTCTCCCTTCCTCTCTCCACCTCTTTTCCTCTCTCTCCCCTGTCGGTATTCAGATAGATCTTCATTTCTTTTCTTCTCACCCGTCTAATTCTCTCTTATGCGCGTTCTTCCCTCTAAGTCTGCGCTCGTTTCTCTCATTCCCTGGTTGCTCTACACTATGAGCCTTCTATTTCCATTCCGCTCCCTTCAATCTTTACATTCGCCAGCCCCTCTCTTCATCCTATGCTCGCTAAGGAGAGGAGAGAGAGATGGAGGGAGGGGGGTTGGTGTTCTCATGTTTTTCTTGGGAGGTCCAAGAACATTTCATGTGAACACGGAAGCTCCCTGGAAGTTTATCGTCCTCCTGTTGTAATCTGGGGCGCGTTCTTGAGAGGAATCGATTTTCCCCAATGAACCAATCGATGAATAAGTGAATCAATCGATACTAATGATATTGCAGATGAAAGGAACGCATTGAAGTGTGAAAGAAGCTTAAGGGTGTTCCATAATGAATTCTTCTTCTCCTACTACCCGAGCGCCATCTCGTCAAGAGACAATGAGTAAGTTCAATTAGATTCGTGACCAGGGTTTTTTAGTGGGAAAGAAAAAGGAATAGACGCCCGGCGAAGACAAAAATTCTTTTTACATAAGGGTCCTCTCTTATAAAAAAAAACACAGGCCCGCGAGAAAATTTTTTTTTTGTTCTACATAAGGGTTTTGTTTGGAAAAAAATGATTTGGAAAAAAACAGAGGCCCACGGACAGAAGGTCTCACATGACTATTTAACCCCTGTTCGTGACAGCTTTTAGGGTAGTGACTGTTCTGCGAAGCTTCATTACGAACAGGAACCCTGAGATGACAAATGCTTGAGCTAATCCGTGCTATAGTATGTCCCCGTGGTGTAATGTTAACGCGCGCTTCCGGTTTGAGTCGAGATGGCTGGGTTCGATCCCGCCCGGTCGACTAGCTTTTTTCTGTGCGATAGTTTAATCATTTGTCATCTCAACGAGGCGTCACTGCCTTTAAACTGTGAAACTTAGCATTTGAAGATTTCTTACCCTAAGATGGTTCTGAAACCATAGGTTTATTAGCGTGTACGTAAAAGATATAGGGTGTATACGTAGCTTCTAATGGAAATTTATTGAAAATTTAGGCAAACAATTCGAAGTTGGAGTTATTTGACATAGAGTCTCGCCGTTGACAAATTGAGTTAATTTTTCTCAAATCATTTTGAAATGAGTGTCTTTCCTTGCAACAAAAACTGAGTTACGTAGAAGGTTATGGGAAACAGGGTGTTTCTTAGCGCCCGCACAACTTTTTTCGAGCGCATAGATTTCAATGTTTTTCGGGGTTTTTGGAGAGCGCATAGATTTTTTCACCCGCAGTGCGGGTCAGAGAAACGTCCTGATAGGAAATTGGCGATGCTAGCCTTTATGACAGACTGCTTAATGTCTTCTCTTAACAGCAAGTAGAATAACTATGTTTTCATGTTTCCATAGATTTTCCATTAAGATTTCATGTTTTTATCGTTGAAATCGCGTTCGAACGTGCTACTTACTATTTGTTGCATTTATTGTAGAAATTTAAAAAAAACTTTCTCTAGTCCTGAAATTATCACAAATCCTTTTTCTTAATCCGTGATCCTCTGCATCAAGTGAAGAAGAAAGGTGGAAAAAACACCGCATCTCTTCACTGGCACGACAAAGACTTTAACTGAAGAAGAAAGGCTTTCGTTTTTATATTTGCATAGTTCTTCTGCGAGCATAGGTAAATATGTCTTGATTTTTCCATAGGTCGATCGCTAAAGTAGGTTAAAAGGTGCACTTTTCACTTGAAGAAGCACTTGAAGAAGCCGGTAGAGGCTGAGTTTTGGCTAATTAAACGTTCTATTTATGTAGAGGGAGGATTTTTTCTCTTGCAATTTTAGTTGTGAAAAACCTGATACATTCATTTGAAGTAAGGGAGAGGGTCGATAGGTCGGTCGCTCTAGAAGTTTTTTTTTTGCCAGTTGGTAGTTTACCTATGGATGCTGTAGGGATCTGTGACTCCTGGTCAGCTATGCAGCGCACATTTGGAAAGCGGCTGCCATAGGTTGATTCTAAGCTGTTTTAACAACCCGCAAAAAACGTGTAGATCAAAAACACTAATCATGATTTCGGAGAAAGACTGAAAGCATTCATTCATTCATTTTATTCCTTTGCACATGGTTGATATACAATGGATAACTGTCACAGGGTGATTCAGTTCGAGGCAATAAGATAATACATATGTATGTACATTAACCGTAATTTTTGCATTTAAATTACAATTGATCGAGAAGTTCAAGGTGTGAGTTCATAATTAATAATTGGTGAGAAATACTCAAATATGCATGATAAAGAAGAATGCCATAAATGCATAATTAGTTTTTTTGTGAATAGAACATATAATGACCTAAAAAATGAATACCAACAAACACAAGTTTATGAAACATGAAACACTCTTTCTGTTTTTTTTCCAAACTGTATTGCATTCCTGTAGAGAGAGAGAGAATGAGTGCAATTGTTCCTTTCACTATCTGTTTGCTGACGTTGGTCCAAAAAAACAAGAGACAAGTCCCTTTCTCAAAGTCTGGTGCGCCCAAGGCCAAGGTCGGATGATCCTAATTTGCTGCAACCTTTTCCGCGCAGCTAGTTTGTTATTTGCAGCAGTTCCTCCTCCTTCTTCCTCGCTGTCGGTGACTCCTTCAGCAGCGGCGCTACTGTCGCAATTTGCGGCTGCAGCTGCAAATCCGTCCACATCCTCTGCGAACTCCCAGCAGCATGCAGGTTCATAGCTCACCAGGATGTGCTTGAAAAATATTTCCGGGCCGGCGACCGGGCGACACAACAAGAAATTTTTCTCGGTTCCACTTAATTTTATCCAATAACTTGTTGAAATTGTCAAAAAATGCGATAATTATGAACGCAAAGGTTTAAACCTAGCCTTTATGGCACATTTTCATGCATTATTGAGACGCGAAGAGAGTTAGCCGGTCTTTAGTGACTAGAGCTAAATGAACTAAATTTCTTCAAGCCGGTCTTTAGTGACTAGAGCTAAATGAACTAAAGCGACCATGAGAAATTTAGCAGGTTTGGTGAGCTATGTGCAGGTTATTCATCCGATACAGAACGTTACGTATAGAGGGTGTGATGGAGTGTCTCGAACCGTGGGTTTAAACATGAGTTGGTAAGGAAACAGAGGCTCGCAGTAAGCGGTAATATGCTCAAACAGAGACTCGCCGTTCAAAGAAAATCTAGTTCGTCCGAGTTAAAAGGGTTTTTTTCTCTTTAGTGTGCCCTGATAGAGACCCACTGTGATGCGAAAAAGCTTCAAATGGTAGGACTGGGCTATTGAACCATGCCTTTGAAACCAATTTATAAGTCAATTTGATATGAAAATCTCACTGATTGCAAATAAAGAATATTAGGAGAAAATTATTAGCGAGAATTTTCGATTTCCGATGTAAAAGAGAGAAAACTGAAATTTTTTCGCAAAGAAGTTTGTAACGTTACATCTCTCTCAGTTAGATTTTTTTCTCCTTCGTATTTTTACAATTTCTTTATACATCGTAATCTATGTGTTGATTATATCCTTCCACCCGCTCATAATCACAACTTCCGTAGCACAAAATTTTTCTTTATCTTTTTAACTCTTTACTAATCTGTGTGTTGTTGGTCTTTCGCTATGGTGCCTCCTTACTCACACTTTTTTAAAAATTAATATTATCTCTCAATATCTGTTACCCCCAATTTCGAGCAACAGTTTTTTTCTCTATTTGTCTAAAACACTTCTTCTTCTTCTTCTTCCTCGCGCTTGTTCCCGCCTCGCGGCAGGGTACGCGCTCCCCTGAGATGCAGGACAGACCTATCCTGGTAGAACCAGTGGCTGCCTGCTAGATCACTGCTAGTGTGATTAGCAGCATTGGGGAGAGTCAGATTCGTGCATGAGCACTACCAACATTTCTTAACCCCCTTGGTTTGGGTGGATCTGTCCGGGTGGGAGTCGAACTCGGGACTCTTCGCACAATAGTCTACACACTACCACTATGCCACGCCCGGACTTATAAAAATAGAAGTGTCTAAAACACTTCAATTTTTT
Source organism: Allodiplogaster pararmata (assembly GCA_964056735.1). Classification (NCBI taxonomy): domain Eukaryota; kingdom Metazoa; phylum Nematoda; class Chromadorea; order Rhabditida; family Diplogasteridae; genus Allodiplogaster; species Allodiplogaster pararmata. The sequence goes on from OZ057403.1 coordinate 35,920,688, forward strand.
TTTATAAATTCTCTGCTTCCCTTAATATGTGCTTTTCTGTGTGTTTCTCTCTCTTTTATCATCAAGTTCCTCAATATTTCCTCCGGTTCGTTAAACACATTTTCATTTCTTCCGCTCTGTCCTGAATTCTCGTGATATTTTTTTCTGTTTCAAGAATCTTCTCTTTTCTTGAAAAAGAAAAAAGGTCAAAGAAGAAATATTTCTAAACACGAGGAAGAGATAATTTGGAGAAAGTACAAACACGTGTGATACGCCTTTTGCAAAAGCTAATTATAATAAACTTTTTTACCTCTTCAAGTAGAATTCCAGGCAGTATTGTCCTCCTATAGTGCTAAATGTCTCTCTCTTCTTCATGTATGACTCGCTTCTAATTATTCCAAGCTTTTCGCTTGAATGAAGACTCGTTTTTGATACTTTTTCTGAAAAAAAGGACTAGTTACAAATGTGTCAGAGTAACAAGAAAACTGTTTGATTCAAAGAAATGAAGAAAAAACTGTTTGTTGGAAGTACCGCGATTTGCCTCATACATGTACATCAGGGTGTTTCTTAGCACCCGTACAACTTTTTTCGAGCACGAATAGGTTTTTTTTAAAATTTCAAAGTTCAATTTGTCCAATTCTTTGTACTTTCCCTACGAAAAATCCGAGAAAATTTTTTCCAAGTGCATAGATTTGAATGTTTTTCGGGGTTTTTGGAGAGCGCATAGATTTTTCTACCCGCAGTGCGGGTCAGAGAAGCATCTGGATGTACATATTTTCAACTTTATTTTCCCATGATTCTTCTATGGCGTGGAAAAATGAAGGGAAAGTTGTAATTTTTTCCAGGTTTTTGCATATGTTCTTAGCTTGACAATTTGCAAAAAAAACAACAAAAGAAATTGAAAGTTGAACTCTGAAATAAAAAAAATAATTTGCGCTCAAAGCAGGGTGCTAAGAAACACCCTGCTTTCAAGTTCATTGGTTATTCAATAATTGAAGGCACTTGTAATTAGCTATGTAAAAGCCTACAGGCTTGTGAAAGATTTCAGTTGTGTTTGTTCCGATATTCGGCTGTCCTCTTCTAATCCAAAGGTGAACCCCTTCATGAAAATCCCCTAAAATCTCTTTATCAATCTGTATCTCCATTTTTCTCACTCTCATGAATACAAATATTTTCTTTTGTGTTTAAGAAGGTTTTATTGTAAACAGTTATATATGCTCTCAGCAAACCTCTGTTATCTTTGCAAACACACTAAGAAGTCCTTGAAGCAATTTGTTTATCTCACCAACTTCACGTTTCACACGTTGGTGAGATAAACAAACTGCACGCGCGCACTTTCAGAAAAAAACTATGAAATTAATTATCTGATTATGTCAATTTCTCTTATAGCAATTCTTCGCTTTATTGTTTTATGAGTGAGCTGTTTTATCATCATGAGTTCTCCAATCTACCCACTTCTTTTGCGGGTAGCGGGCAGGGGTTATTTAGTCATGACAGATCTTCTGTCGGCGGGCCTCTGTTTTTCCAAATCCTAAGGGGGAACCCTTATCTGAAAAAATTTTCGCCTTTGATTATGAAAAAAAAATTTTTTTACCTGAAAAATCGTAAGGGGGGACCCTTATGTGAATTATTTTTTTCGGCGGGTTTCTGTTTGAAAAATCATAAGATATCCTTATGTGAAAAAAAATTTCCCGCTTTCGGCGGGCGTCTGTCCCTTTTTCTTTAACACTAAAAAAACCCTGGTAGCGGGTAACCATTCGGTTATACTCAGGGGTTTCCAAGCTAATAGGGTTCAAAAGGTACCCGTATGTAGCAGAAGAGATTATTTTCATTACCAAGTAAGAGGGTCTGCTCTTAGAATGGAAACATAGACAATCCGAATTCTGAAACAAAAGGCCGTCAAAAGAGGGTAGAACGAGGACAACTTGAGCTGCTTTTAGCGCAGTTTACGATTGCATCCTACCAGAGGCGTAGTGTGATTGCGTCATAGGGAAGATGGGTGCGACTTAGCACAGTTGGCAGCATAGATAAGGTCAATGGAGAGAGAGAAAGAGAGAGAGAGCGAGAGAGAAAGAGAGAGTGTGTAAAGAAGAAGAGTAGGGAATGGTCAAGTGAGGGCGAACGTGCGGAGGGTGAAGATAGTGTGGGAAGAGCTTGAGCGAAAACAGCTGGGGGTTGGGGCGAGGGTGTCAGAAATTTTAGTTACCAGGGGTTAAATATTCAGTCATGTCAGAGCTTCTGTCGGCGGGCCTCTGTTTTTCCAAATCATAAGGGGGACCCTTATTTAAAACAAAAAAGTTTTTTGTGGGTCTTTGTTGTTTTTTTATCATAAGGAGGGAGGACCCTTATGTGAAATTTTTTTCCATTTTCGGGTGCCTCTCGACATAGTCAATGAGATCCTAAACAAAATTCGGTCTGTATCTGACTACCCGCTAAAAACTAAAAGTAGATCAAAAAGGCTAATGATGTCGGAACGGCAGACGAGAGAGTGCAGACTACAGTCTAGCTTGTCTTTCTCTTTCCGTCTCTCTCTTCCACTCTATATTCGCAAAGAAAAGAATATCTAAGATGTTGAGCATAAAAAAGAATATCCATCGTCTCCTGCAAGCTAAAGAGAACCTAGTTCCAGGCTACTCAGGAGGAAGTGAACTAGCAGCTCTCTCCACCCTCGGGCTTCAACATGGCCTCCTAGGAGGACGTCCACCGTCATCCTCTTCGAGTCTCGATCAGTTCCAGCCAGCTTCCCAGCAGTCGCAAGTTCAGCAGCAGTCGCAAATGCATCAAGTTCAACCGCTCCAACAGCAACAAAAAAATCCTCAACTCTCTCAGAACTTCCAAATGCACCAGTACACGCAGCAGCTGATACAAGGTTTTAACTCATGGATCACAATCAGGGGTTATATGGTTACCGGAGACCAGCTTTTTGGCGCATACATGTTCGCGCCGAGAATGATCTACATATTCTCCTCTCCTTCTGTTCTGTTTCACTTTTTCTCTACTTCTCTTTTTCCCCATTCCTCTTTCCACTCGCTCGGCGCGTACAAACATGCCTTGCAGGGTGTTTCTCTAACCCGCACAGCGGGTAGGAAAAATCTAAGCGCTTTCCAAAAACCACGAAAAACATAGAAATCTATGCGCTAGGAAAATTTTTTTTCTCGGATTTTACGTAGGGAATTCCCAAATCATTGGAAAATTTTGATGTTGAACTCTGAAATTTTAAAAATCTATGCAATCGAAAAAAGTTGTGCGGGTGCTAAGAAACACCCTGATGCCTTAGACCGGCCTCATATAACGCCTGATCACAATTGATTTCTTGGGGAGTTGCGGTGTTTGTTCAGAATGATTCAACGTCTAGACGTTCGGTTTTGTTACCCTTAGAGGTAGAAGAACGGTAGTTAGATAGATTTGACTGTCTAGGGTGGTGTGCGCGATACAACAGAAGCGAGTCCTGTCTACTTTTTGGCGTTTTTGGTCTCATTATAGGAGAATTTTCGGATATTATTATTTAATATGTCGTATAAATGACATGAAAACAGAAAAGTTAGTTGTTTTAGGCAAATACGCTGTAAATTTCAATGTACTGATTCTTTTTTGAGTACGTTGTTTTGCAGTAGAAAACGCTCGCGCGAACGCTGCCGCTATCGCTTCGTCCTCTGCTTCACAACATCACCCGCCCTGCAGCAACAACGGCCGCCCTTTGATTCCGAATGCGACTGCAACGCAGATATCAGCGTCCGGAAGCAACCGCTCGACGGTGTCGTCTGCGGCAAGTCCACATTACGCAGCGCCTTACAGTCAATCGGCATCAGTCGCACACTTTTCCGCAGCCAGCAGCAACAACAATCGCTTCCCGATATCGACCGTAGCGGCTTCCCAGCACTCTGTGGTAGACAACCGGTCCACGATGCCCTCAGCGACCGGACCTCAGTACCCAGCAGCCAACAACAGCATCCGATCGGTGATCGCAGCCTCGCAGTACGCAGCCAGCATGGCTGTCCCAAGCGGTTCCGCGGTCTCTGCAGCGGGCCGCGCACCTGTCGCATACTCTTCAGCCGCGCACGAAAAAGTCGCACTGGCCGCACCGGGAGTTTCGGACGGTTGCCTGATCCCGCCCTCTTCCATGGCTGGATTCTCTTACCTCAGCGGGCATCCGGCTCAGTTACGGAACCCTGGGACCCATTTATCAAACCCGGGTTGTCACAGCCAGGCGATGGCTAACCACTCTCGTACCGTAACGGCAGTCACTTCTTCTGCGCAGATCAACCGAGCGCCGCCGAATAATCACATGGCGGCACCCTCACCTAGCCAATTCGACCACCTGCGAGCAGCTCAAGCAGCCGCGCAGCACAGTAATGCGGCCAAGGCAGCCATGATGCAACATCAGCATCAGAATGGTCTACTGCAAAATGGAGGGGACCTCGCAAAGGTATGGTTTTCTCTCTCTGTCTCTCTCTGTCTCACTCTCTCTCTCTCTCTCTCTCTCTCTCTCTCTCTCTCTCTCTCTCTCTCTCTCTCTCTCTCTAATGTTCAGTTTAATAGACCATAGGTAAAATATGTCTTGATTTTTCAATAGGTCGATCGCTAAAGTAGGCTAAAAGTTTCACTTTTAACTTTATGAGTTATATCTATTTATTTAGAGGAATGAAGATTTTTTCTTTCAATTTTAGCTGAGAATTTTCTGATACAATCATTTTTGAAGGAGAGGGTCGGTAGGTCGGTCGCCCTAGAAATTTTTTTGCCCGTTTGCAGTTTTCCTATGGACGAAAACTAATATGATGAGAACGAATTTGATACTCGAAAAGATCTACTATAAGTATATTGCTGAGAGTGTGTTTATTTGAAGCTAATCGCCTCGATATCCTCTGGCTCGCTTCCGGGAGGACTGGCTGGACTGCCCGCTAATCTACTTGCGACACTTCAACAAGGTTAGTCGGGCGGTTGAGTGGGGCTGCAGCTGCACTTACTCAGAATGTCGACCTTTCCCCCTTTCCATCTCTCTCTATTTCTCTCTCCCCATCCATCTGCCTCTACTTTTCTGTGTCGTACCTTCTCTCTCTCTCTCTCTCTCTCTCTCTCTCTCTCTCTCTCTCTTTCTCTCTTTCTCTTCCTCTCTTAGAGAATATGGTAGAATGGACTAAGGGATCGATTGCGGCGCTCTTTTCAGGCGAATTTAGAATGTAAAAAACGTCGATGAGCTTGGTAACACTGCGAGGAAAATCCATGCTTTTTTTTAGCAGAGATGAGACGGATGAAACTAGGGATTAAATACTAGGGATTAAATACTTTACTCTCGATTTCGGCACTTTTCGAAAATGAGGTGGTTGAAAAAGGTTCAATTAAAGAAAAGACAAACTTTTGCTGGAGGAAAACACTAATTTGTTGTAGCTTAAGCTAACCATACTCTTCGCCGGCTAGGTGGTTGTTGTTTTCCCATAGGCCTTGTCGAGGGGAGTCCATTGGGATAGGTTGGTGGGGATCCTTTTGACTGCGGAGAAATTTTCTCCGTCTACGCTCGCATCGCAGTCGGCGACCCTCTTCGCGAAACCCATTCGTTAACCGGAGAAGGGCAAGAGGCTATTTTACTGGCGCCTCGACTCGGCATAACAAAGTATAGGGGAGTATCGGCTAATGTTTTATTTGGTGGCATGCCCAGGCCAGTCCGGCATCGCCCTCCTTTAACGAACTATACATACAAATTTTGGTCGGCGAGGGGCAAGCCCGCTATCTCCAATGCACTCGTGCAAAGAGACATCTCTCTATCCACGACCTGAGAACGCGCTCGATACCGGTGAGGATGAATCGGTTCCTTGCGATGGTGTGAACTTGTGGGCTGTAGTACCATCGAAGGCGAGCTTCGCCGGCTATACACATTAGCAGTGACCATTGTGTTTCTCTGCTTGTGAAATCTAAGTGCCAATCTATGCGATATCTAAGAAAGCTAGTGAAACAAATGCTCTGTTTGTCTGCATCCTCTCTTTTACATCACACGCTCTCGCGCCCTCTCAAAGGCTTTCCGTTCCCTCATCATGAGCCATATTGATCTACACATTCTTTCGGCGGATGGCAAGAAACAGTCTTTCAGGGACCCAGGGATTAAAGTTTGGTTCTACCAGGTTTGGTCTTATCTCAGAGGGCGTGTACCCTGCCGTGAGGGAGCTGATAGGAAGATGTTTGTCATTTTTAAGCTTACTATGTATATAGGGAGAGCAACAGAAAATACAAGCAATGGGTTACGGTACCATGAGAATGAACAGGAAAGCCTGAAAATTACAACAAAAAATACTTCATAGGCTTTATAAAAAATTTCGATGATTTATTTTGTAAGTTGATAGCATCTCAGATTCCCCATCAGTCATTGAGCTGTTAACAGTAAATTATTGAAAAATTGAACGTATCATATCATATTAAATTTTGATTGAGTGAATACCCTCTAAAACTTGAAGTTTTTCTTTGCTGTTTTTGTGTATTTCGTTTACCTATCGATAAGTTCGGTTTTTCAGTCGCACGACAGGCGAATGTGGCGCCACAGGCACAGAATCCTCAGTGCGCAGTTTCCCAGCAGCCCGGTTTTTCTCGAGAGCGACAACAGTTCTCGCAGGAGAGGCATCATGTCTCCCAGGAGAGGTCGGACTCCTCTCAGGAGAGGCAGCAGGCTTCTGTCATAACCTCCTCTCCCACCAGATTCAATCCGAGCTACCACCAACCAGGCCAGCAGCTGCAATCACCGGGTTTGTCATGTTGCTGTTCTTCACCGTATAGCTTCAGGGATAACTTTAACCCGCGCTGCGCGTGAAATTTAAGCGCAAAACTATGCTAAAACGGCTTTTTTTATAGTTTTTTTCAGGATAGGTATTTTTGATCTACCCGCTTCCGCGTGTGGATTTGTCTTGGGTTAAGGGCTTCGAAGAGATCGGTGTCGTGTCCATATCTTTGATTCTCTCTCTCTCTCTCTCTCTTTCTCTCTCTCTCCCCTTCACTGCGCTCTCTGTCACTGTCTTCATTTTTCTCTTATACTATCGCTCTCTTCCTTTCTATATCGAGCAATCACGAAAACAGGAACCTGCTTCACAAAAAAGCTTCTTCTCATTAGAAGCTACTGAATTTTGAAAGACTGTATTACAGGTCTACCCCCTTCGCCGAGTCACGTGAGCTACCCGCAAGGCAGCATGGACAATGCAGCAGTTGCAGCTGCTTATGCAGCAAGACTGCAACAGGCAGGGTACAATCCAGCCGGACCGCCCAAAAACATTTGTTAGTTCGCCTTTTTGCTTGTGGGTTGGTCAGCACATCTCTCTCTTAACCGCACTGCGGAGAGAATCTATTTGCAACTTATGTGCTATCCAAGAAAGATAGTGATGCGCATCATCAGTTTGTATGAATTTCTCGAACTTCCCCCTAAAGGCATAGCTCACAAGCTATGCCCTTAGGGGGAAGTTTTTACTCAAGCGACCGGAGAACGGGAGGGGAGGAAGCAGGGTGTTTCTCTTACCCGCACTGCGGAAGGAAAAAAATCTATCGCTCTTCAAAACCACCGGAAACCTTTCAGATCTATGCGCTCGAAAAAATTTTTTCGATTCTCACCTCAGGGAATTTAATAATTCATTGCGAAAAACACTTCGAACTTTTGGAAATTTCAAAAATCTATGCGCTCGAAAAAAGTTCTGCGGGGTGTAAGAAACGCCCTAGGAGGAAGTAAACGCAATTTTTGGTCTGGTTATCCGAAGTCAAATGATATTTTATTTTGCGTAGCTGGGGCCAGACATTCGACATTTTTTGACTTATAAACATTATGAGGTCAAAACTGTGAAGACTTCTTCGTTCTCGTTGTTCTAGAGCCTCCTTGGGTGAGCGGTCGCCTTTCGAATTTTCACAAATTTGAGTGAGCTATGAGACAAGCGCACTAAAAAGGGAGCTATGCATATGATTATTCAATTTAGATGCAAATCCGGTGAAGAATGAGTTAGGAGAGAGAAGCTTCTCTTCTTCTTTCTTCCCATTGCCATCGACTTCTACTTCTACCCAGAATGCTACTCGGGACGACCATTGCTTCAAGACGCCATTAATACCCGCGCCCAGGTATTTCAAAAAATTGGGCTTTTTCCCTTCGTGCGAATACGCGTGTCAATCGTTTGAAAGGTTGAAGTTAGTAGAGTTATTGCCTGTCAGAATGATTCTCCAAGCCGCACTGCGGGTGAATATCAGGCACGAATCTATGCGATATTCAAAAAAATCCACTGATACAATCCGCTGCTTGTATGACATTTTAATTTTTCATTGCCTCTCCTTGATATTATGCCTTTTTTCATAATTACTCTTTTTGATTTGAACGCTGCTTCAACGGGTTGTTAGAAAGAGCCTTTACTGTGACCTTTCGTATGTGACACCTTAAAAATGAAAAAAAGAGACTTTTTCTAAAAGCTGAGTTTTCTCAGGAAGCCCTATAAGCGACGAGTTCCTGTGGCGAACATTGCCATCGTCAGCCCGGCAAACTCGCAGCAGTTCGCTCAAGACGCAGCAGCAGCGGCAGTGGCAGCCACACGGACGGCTTCAGTCTCTTTTGCAGCCATTCCTGCAGCAGCCAGCAGCCAACCACCGGCCGCCAAAGCCCCGCCTTCTCCATCCACTGCCTCCCCCCGTGTACCGACTCCCATCACCCCTGGCAGAGCTGCTCGACCACCGCTGGCGGTACTTTCGCCGAAGAACAGAGTCGCAGCCATACATCAGGTCATGGCCACTGGCAAGACGGAGATCGGAAAGGTTAATTTGAAGTTATACATACCAGAGTTATACTTTGCAGACTTATACTTCACAAAGTTTTACATTGAAAACCACAGTGGTTAACATTACATTGTTACATATCACAGAGTTAATCAGTCAAGATGAGAATCTGTATCTAGAAACTATATTGTGTTTAAAAGTCAATTTAGAATGAAAAGGTAATGGTTTATTGATGAAGAATATTCATTTATGTGTGGAAAGTTTTGATTGGTGGATGGAAAGTGTTGATTGGTGGATGGAAAGTATTGATTGGTGGATGGAAAGTATTGATTGGTGGATGGAAAGTGTTGATTGGTGGATGGAAAGTATTGATTGGTGGATGGAAAGTATTGATTGGTGGATGGAAAGTTTTGATTGGTGGATGGAAAGTATTGATTGGTGGATGGAAAGTTTTGATTGGTGGATGGAAAGTATTGATTGGTGGATGGAAAGTGTTGATTGGTGGATGGAAAGTATTGATTGGTGGATGGAAAGTATTGATTGGTGGATGGAAAGTTTTGATTGGTGGATGGAAAGTATTGATTGGTGGATGGAAAGTATTGATTGGTGGATGGAAAGTATTGATTGGTGGATGGAAAGTATTGATTGGTGGATGGAAATTATTGATTGTTGGATGGAAAGTATTAATTGGTGGATGGAAAGTATTGATTTGTGGATGGAAAGTATTGATTGGTGGATGGAAAGTGTTGATTGGTGGATGGAAAGTATTGATTGGTGGATGGAAAGTATTGATTGGTGGATGGAAAGTATTGATTGGTGGATGGAAAGTGTTGATTGGTGGATGGAAAGTATTGATTGGTGGATGGAAAGTATTGATTGGTGGATGGAAAGTATTGATTGGTCGATGGAAAGTATTAATTGGTGGATGGAAAGTATTGATTGGTGGATGGAAAGTATTTATTGGTCGATGGAGAGCATCCATTGGTTGATGTATTGGAAATATTGAATGATTGAAGAGAAGTATCGTATTAATGAGTGATGATTGAGTGGTTGAAACATAAATTGAATAATGTGGAATATTTTATGACTGTTTGATAAGTATTGATTGATTGAATGAGAAGTGTTCAAGGTAGTACCGAAGATGCACGCGGAGAAGTGCGACTGCACGCGCGACTGGCTGCGGCCGCTGCGTCTTCCGCTCTTTGCGACTCTAATCAAACCCTCCAACTTCATCCCGGAACCACCTTCCCAGGTTTTTTTCTCGATCGGTTATTTGCTTGTTATAGAACTGAATCGATGTCTATTCAAAGATTGAAAATGGGAGTTGTGGTTTGAGATTGGTTTACCGGTTTTTTAAAATAACTAGGTGACAGTCTAACCAATAGGTGTTTTTCTAACCCGCACTGCGGTAAGAATTCATAGAAAGACCGTTTTTTTCGACAAAGAATCGAAGAAGGGTGATAACAGAGCGAGACGTTTTACTCCAACTGATTTACAGGCTGATCTGACGTGCTCCAAGAGAGGAATGGATGCCATTCAAAGAGCTGCAGCGAAGGCTATGGCAGTCAAGGGAAAGGGCAAGGCTGGCAAAAGGTTTGCCTTTATCGATTGATTGAATGAGGTATTGATGGATTGAGTCATTGATTAGTTTTTCCATTGGTACTCATTGAATGAGTTCTTATGTCTAAGGAGTAATTTTTTTGATTTGTCTCATGGTAATCAGGCTGTTTCTTCCCACCCGCAGAAAGAGCGTGTATAACAAGATGAGGGAGAAGAGAGCGCGAGAGCGTCTGATGTAAACGAGAGGATGCAGACGATCAGAGTATTTGTATCACTAGCTTTCTTGGATAGCGCATACGTTTGCGGATAGATTTAACCCGCAGTGCGGGTTTGACAAACACACTGATGGTAATTGTAATTGTAATTGTTATTGTTTATGAGGAATATTGTTTGATTTTTTTCTGAGCAGAGATTTTTTTGAATTTTCTTGACTTTTGATGACTTTTTAAACGAGAATTTGTAGGATTTTTTGAGAGAAAAAATGAAATGGAATTCATTACTACGGTATGTTCTGGCCTAGAATACTAAACAGATAAAGATTCGTTTGAGTCAATGAGATTGAGAGAAATAAGATCTATATATCGGTCGCGTTGTGCTTATGAGTAGAATTGAAACTGGGCACCTGTGATAATATTGTGGTAGCCTCAACTATAATTTTTGGGTGTTGTATTACAGTAGTCTGTCAAACTTTCGTGGTTGAATTCCAAAAAGGCTGTTTCTTCACACCCGCAGAAAGAATGTGAATATCAAATTGACTCATCATCAGGGAATGGCAGGTCTTTGAGAGAGCGTGTCATGTAAGAGAGAGGATAAAGACGATCAAAGCATTTTTATCACTAGCCTTCTCGGATAGCGCATAGATTTAACTCGCAGTGCGGTTTCGAGAATTACACTGGTTCCAAATGTGACCCTCAACACGGCCAGTGCCACTTAAACCGAGGGTTAAGGAAAGTGGGTAGTACCTGTACAAAACAGTCTCCCTTCACTGCGATTATACAAACTAGCAGTATATTTTAAGCCTTAGGTAGGTCATTTCTCTATACCGCACTACGTGTAGATTCTATGCGCAAATGCATGCTCTGTTAGTGCTAGATATACAAGTGCTCTGTACGTATGCGTTCTTTATTTCTCATTGCACTCTCCAAAATAAGTTAGTCTTTCTGATCTACACTCACCTTGTTGTTGTCTTGCCCATAGGTCCTGTCGAGGGGAGTCCTTTTGGGATAGGTTGGTGGTGAGGATCCTACACTCACCTTTGGCGAATGGTGAGAAACAGACTGATTAAGAGCCTCAGGTGGGTCATTGAATTGAGTCATTTATCACTTCACAGGCGGAAAGATAACGTGGAGGTAGCGATTGAAGAGCCAAGTGTACTGCTGACCAAAGGAAGGAAAAAGAGAAACGGGGAAATCGTTGCGGTAACCAACAAAGTGGTTAGTCATCTTCGGTTATTTTTGTTTCGTGAAGCATAAAAATACTCGTTAACGTCCGAGTGTGACTTTTTTGGTAGTTTGCTTGACTATATTGTTAACAGTTTCAATTCGGACCTCACCTGGACCTGGAGGGATCGACCAGGGGTTAAATAGTTACCGGAACAGCTACACATGTTGGCGCATACATGTTCGAGCCGAAAATGATCTACATTCTCTTCTTTTTCTGTTCTATTTTACTTTTCCTCTACTTTTCATTCCACTCGTTTTGCCTCTCCTCATCTCTTTTCCAACCAACTAGCTTGGCGCGCAGAAAAATGCCTTAGACCAGTCTCATTTAACGTCTGGGATCGACTCAAATAAAGAGGAATGTTGGTAGTGCTATTTCACGAATATGGCTGCTGGAACAGTTCCCAGAAGTAGAGCTTTGTTCTGAGATGATAGTTCTGTAGTCAATCTCAGGAGAGCGGTCGGTACCTTGCAACGAGGAGAGAAGCAGAATTATTATTATTTAAAACATTTTGTTTCATGATTTCAATATACTCTAGGCCATTTTCATATTTCTGTCAGTTAACAGTGACAGTTAACAGTGACAATATTTAAATTTTTCAGGAACCATTAGTGATAAGAAGGCAATCTGTCAAAAGTCCAAGGAAAGATGTCAAGAAAGTAAGTTCTGAATGATTTATATGAAATTATGTCTTTATTTTCTAGATGAATAATTTAATTCGATCATTTAGATTTAAAGAAAAATTTGATGATAGCCTACTTGTCTTGAAGTCAATTTCAATGGTTAAAAAGGGCCTTATCTTCTTTCGTGAGAACTCTATTCGTATCTTCGGCGATTGTATTTTGACGTTCCAACGGTTGACCCTGGGTTCACTCAAAAACTAAGACCCATTTTCTCACTTGTTTCAACCGATTTCTTTCATATCCGGCGTGTTTCGGCTCATGAAGATTCTTCTTCATACCGGGTTTATGTAACCATTCCATTCTCCCCCTTACTCGTCCTCCTGAGCGGCTGTTCTGAGATGAATGAATACCTCCAGACTTCCCAGAAAATCTCATTCAAATGAGCCTTTAAATCTCTACATTTCTCTTTTAGCTTGAAGCCCTCTCTCATATCTCTGATTTTTACAAGAATATGTTCACGCCATGTTTTAAAATTAGTTTTAAAATTAAAAAAAATTAGAAAATTAAAAAATTCTGAAACCAATACGGGTAGAATAAAAATTTCTTAAATGTTGCAGGACACAGAAGAAGACAAGGACAAGTTATTGAAGAAGGGAAAGAAGAAGGAGAAGAAACTGAAAAAGGAGAAGAAGGTGAAGGTGGAAGTGCAGCCAGGAGACGCCATATATGAGAACTCTTCCCATCCGGAGGTTAGATCACTTTGAATGATGACTCTGTTCAAAGAATAATCTTTATTATTGAAGGCTGTTGTTCCCTCCAACCCGCAGAAAAAGGGTGTATTTCAAGATGACTAATCATGAGGGAACGGTAGGCCTTTGAGAGAGAGAAAGAGAGGATACAGACGATTTCAAAGCATTTTTATCTCAAGATTTCCTGGAAAGCGCATAGATTTAACCCGCAGTGCGAGAAGCGCATAGATTTAACCCGCAGTGCGGATTCGAGAAATACACTGACTGTGGTTTGGAGAAACAAACCGGTTATGTTCAATGGACTATCAATTAATATCTGCTTTCATGAATATTCATGTTTCTTTGTGTTTTTTATTGCATCTTTTTTATTTATTGCTTTTATTGCTTTTTGGAATTGGAATTTTTATTTATTTATTGCATAACTATGCATATTTTTTACTATTCAGAAAAGTTAAATAGTGTTATCACACCACGGTGCTTCGCAATCGACATATTGCCATATACTTTTTTAGCTGAAAATCCGCTTTGGCTTAAGTAAGTTCATGTTAAATGTTAAATGGGAGGTACGTCATTATTACTTCTAGTTCATGAATAGTAATTATCATTACTATTTATTTCTATTTTTTGAACATTTATCATAATGACCATTCTGTTGTATAGCTCTATTGTTTAGTTAATATCATATATACTTCAGTATGTTTTTTGCGGTCAAATATGAACTCCATTATATCAATATGTGAAATTTGTCTACATTTTTCAATAAGTCGATCGCTAAAGTGGGTTAAAGTTATACTTTTAACTTTTTGAAATCGGTTGAGTATGAGTCATGACTAATGGAAACATTCCATTTATGATAAGGGATGGAGTTTTCACTTTTAATTTCAGCTGGGAAAACTTTAATTTTGAGTGAGGGAGAAGTTCGGTAGGTTGGTCACCCTAGAAATTTTTTTATCAGTTGGCAATTTAGAAATGATTATATCATACATACTCCAGTGTAGTATAGAACAATTTAGTTTTTTTTTATGTAGTTGACTCTAAATTTAATAATATTTTGTTTAGTGAGCTCTCTAATGCTTATCGTAAATACTAGTTTTTCATTAAGAATGTTTTTTGAAAGATAGTACTCAAAATTCAGTTTTTACTGGAACCGCGCTTGTATTTTTTTGGTTCTTCTTTATCTATAATATTATAGTTCCAGATTAGTTTTATATCTAATCATCTGTCGCGTTCTTTGTCATGCACATGCCTTTTGAAATATTTGTCACTTTCTCTCTTTTTTAGTATCCTCTATTTAGTTTTCTAATGTTTTATCTGGTATCTAATTACGAACATTTACAGTACCCGTTCATCTTCCCACCCACTCTCAGTTTGAAATAAATTTTTGAGCGGTTTCTGAATTTTTTCTTCAAAATTACATAAACTTTGTCTTGCATGGTTAGGCTGAATTTAATTACAGATGAAGCCATCAACCTCGCTCTTCTACACGAATGGAGAGATTAAGAAAGAAGTGTTGGAGGCAGGAGAGAGAACTGAAAGCGACACAGCAACATCATCCTTATCAGAAAGCCATCGCCACGTTGGAGAGTCTGTCGAGGTATATAATTAATTCCCTTCCCCCTCATTCGAATTCATCCAATCGGAATTGAAATTTTCCTATTTGTTTCACAAGAGAAAAAAAACTCTCCTATTTTGGTACGATATAGTTTCTAGTTTGTTTTCCAATGATTGACGCGCTTGCAGATGACACAAGAGGAAACGCGGCTTCTGGAAATATCGGAGAAGAAACGAAAAAGGCAGAGGAAGAGCGAAGATAGCCAAGAGCGGAAGCGTAAGAAACACAAGGGAGAAGAGGCGGAAAACGAGACGATAAGCCTGCCGCTGGAAATGAATGGAGTTTCACCGGGAACTGGAAATGGGGCAGGAGAAAACGACCTAACAACAGGAAAGCAAGATGTGAATGAGAAAACGAAGCGGAAGAGAAGGTCCAAAAAGACGAAAAAGGGGAAGAGGCGATCAAAAGAAGAGCGAGCATGCAATGGAGAGAAGGCCAGTGAGAGGAACCCTTCCAAGATGAGGGCCTCACTCAAGACAACATCCACCAAGGTTACTAATGACATAAATATTTATGTACAAGGCGACCGAAATGAATTTTAAGAAATTTGAAACAGTTCTACTGTATTACAATTCATGAGTAACCTGGATTTGTCTGAAAATTGAAGTACGACTGCTTATTAGAGCGAGGGGCCCATAAAATGCGAGCGAGTCTTTACAGTATACCCTCTTGGTGAGAAACAGTAGTTTTTTTCTGTGTAGTTCGAGTTGTTACACGGGCGTCCAAATGAGATGGTTAGCGAAGGAAGCGTGACATTGATTTAATGTGAAAAGGTTCACCTAAAACGACCAAACACTGTTTCAGGTGTGATTTCAATCGCATATTTGGGTTTCATATTTAAGTTTCCACATTGTTGAATTGAAAGCAGAAACAAAGGAAGAAATTTGGCAGGTAAAAAGGATACGGTGGCGTCGTCGTCCGAAAGTCGTGCTTCTGGAGCCGAAGAGAAAGGTCCTCCTGCTACGAGATGTACCGTACTCGTCGAAAGAGATACAGCAAGTGCTGGAGACCCCCTTCGTCAGAGAGGTTACTTCTACTCCTCGTTGTTGTTTTTGCCCTGAGATCCCGTCGGAAAAGGGGGGGGGGCTGCCTGTGGTATAGGCGGGTGAGAATTTGGGACGCGTCGAAAAAGTAGGGAGAAAATATGGTATGAATTGTTCAGGATTCTTTTAGATTGGTGTTCCCCCGATCCATCTGCTGAAGGGAAAAGAGGAAGTACTAGACATACTTTTTCGAGTGCTTCCGAGCATGAAACATAGGCCCGCTGAAAGCGGGTTTTTCTAGACAGAGACCCGCTATGGCGAAAACCGTCGTTATCGAGGCCACTGGGGGACTTTCTATGAGTGCACAAAACAGATTTCTGCCGAAGGTCGAAACGTACGGGACAGTGTGTTTCTCTGTCCGCACTGCGGGTTGAAAAAAAATCTATGCGCTCTCCAAAAACCCCAAAAAACATTGAAATCTATGCACTTGGAAAAAAAAATTCTCGGACTTTTCGTAGAGAAATTTCAAATCATTGGAGAAATTGAATGTTGAACTCTGAAATTAAAAAAAAATCTATGCGCTCGAAAAAGTTGTGCGGGTGCTGAGAAACACCCTGGTACGGGATCCGCCACAAATGTTGACACTTTATTTAGCTCCTGTGAGGTGAGGTCTCTTTGAGGAGAAAACCTTTAAGATAGTTCGGCAAAGATCCTTTTTAAATGTTTTGACTCGATCGATCATTACCTGGTTAAAAGGGTAGGAACAAAGTTATAAAGAGAATAGGTATAGGCCATACGGGGAGATTCGGAGGGAGAGAATAGGGATAGGCCATACGGGGAGATTCGGAGGGAGAGAATAGGTATAGGCCATACGGGGAGATTCGGAGGGAGAGAATAGGTATAGGCCATACGGGGAGATTCGGAGGGAGAGAATAGGTATAGGCCATACGGGGAGATTCGGAGGGAGAGAATAGGTATAGGCCATACGGGGAGATTCGGAGGGAGAGAATAGGTATAGGCCATACGGGGAGATTCGGAGGGAGAGAATAGGGATAGGCCATACGGGGAGATTCGGAGGGAGAGAATAGGTATAGGCCATACGGGGAGATTCGGAGGGAGAGAATAGGTATAGGCCATACGGGGAGATTCGGAGGGAGAGAATAGGTATAGGCCATACGGGGAGATTCGGAGGGAGAGAATAGGGATAGGCCATACGGGGAGATTCGGAGGGAGAGAATAGGTATAGGCCATACGGGGAGATTCGGAGGGAGAGAATAGGTATAGGCCATACGGGGAGATTCGGAGGGAGAGAATAGGTATAGGCCATACGGGAAGATTCGGAGGGAGAGAATAGGTATAGGCCATACGGGAAGATTCGGAGGGAGAGAATATGTATAGGCCATACGGGGAGATTCGGAGGGAGAGAATAGGGATAGGCCATACGGGGAGATTCGGAGGGAGAGAATAGGTATAGGCCATACGGGGAGATTCGGAGGGAGAGAATAGGTATAGGCCATACGGGGAGATTCGGAGGGAGAGAATAGGTATAGGCCATACGGGGAGATTCGGAGGGAGAGAATAGGGATAGGCCATACGGGGAGATTCGGAGGGAGAGAATAGGTATAGGCCATACGGGGAGATTCGGAAGGAGAGAATAGGTATAGGCCATACGGGGAGATTCGGAGGGAGAGAATAGGTATAGGCCATACGGGGAGATTCGGAGGGAGAGAATAGGTATAGGCCATACGGGGAGATTCGGAGGGAGAGAATAGGTATAGGCCATACGGGGAGATTCGGAGGGAGAGAATAGGTATAGGCCATACGGGGAGATTCGGAGGGAGAGAATAGGTATAGGCCATACGGGGAGATTCGGAGGGAGAGAATAGGTATAGGCCATACGGGGAGATTCGGAGGGAGAGAATAGGTATAGGCCATACGGGGAGATTCGGAGGGAGAGAATAGGTATAGGCCATACGGGGAGATTCGGAGGGAGAGAATAGGTATAGGCCATACGGGGAGATTCGGAGGGAGAGAATAGGTATAGGCCATACGGGGAGATTCGGAGGGAGAGAATAGGTATAGGCCATACGGGGAGATTCGGAGGGAGAGAATAGGTATAGGCCATACGGGGAGATTCGGAGGGAGAGAATAGGTATAGGCCATACGGGGAGATTCGGAGGGAGAGAATAGGTATAGGCCATACGGGGAGATTCGGAGGGAGAGAATAGGTATAGGCCATACGGGGAGATTCGGAGGGAGAGAATAGGTATAGGCCATACGGGAAGATTCGGAGGGAGAGAATAGGTATAGGCCATACGGGAAGATTCGGAGGGAGAGAATATGTATAGGCCATACGGGGAGATTCGGAGGGAGAGAATAGGGATAGGCCATACGGGGAGATTCGGAGGGAGAGAATAGGTATAGGCCATACGGGGAGATTCGGAGGGAGAGAATAGGTATAGGCCATACGGGGAGATTCGGAGGGAGAGAATAGGTATAGGCCATACGGGGAGATTCGGAGGGAGAGAATAGGGATAGGCCATACGGGGAGATTCGGAGGGAGAGAATAGGTATAGGCCATACGGGGAGATTCGGAAGGAGAGAATAGGTATAGGCCATACGGGGAGATTCGGAGGGAGAGAATAGGTATAGGCCATACGGGGAGATTCGGAGGGAGAGAATAGGTATAGGCCATACGGGGAGATTCGGAGGGAGAGAATAGGTATAGGCCATACGGGGAGATTCGGAGGGAGAGAATAGGTATAGGCCATACGGGGAGATTCGGAGGGAGAGAATAGGTATAGGCCATACGGGGAGATTCGGAGGGAGAGAATAGGTATAGGCCATACGGGGAGATTCGGAGGGAGAGAATAGGTATAGGCCATACGGGGAGATTCGGAGGGAGAGAATAGGTATAGGCCATACGGGGAGATTCGGAGGGAGAGAATAGGTATAGGCCATACGGGGAGATTCGGAGGGAGAGAATAGGTATAGGCCATACGGGGAGATTCGGAGGGAGAGAATAGGTATAGGCCATACGGGGAGATTCGGAGGGAGAGAATAGGTATAGGCCATACGGGGAGATTCGGAGGGAGAGAATAGGTATAGGCCATACGGGGAGATTCGGAGGGAGAGAATAGGTATAGGCCATACGGGGAGATTCGGAGGGAGAGAATAGGTATAGGCCATACGGGGAGATTCGGAGGGAGAGAATAGGTATAGGCCATACGGGGAGATTCGGAGGGAGAGAATAGGTATAGGCCATACGGGGAGATTCGGAGGGAGAGAATAGGTATAGGCCATACGGGGAGATTCGGAGGGAGAGAATAGGGATAGGCCATACGGGGAGATTCGGAGGGAGAGAATAGGTATAGGCCATACGGGGAGATTCGGAGGGAGAGAATAGGTATAGGCCATACGGGGAGATTCGGAGGGAGAGAATAGGTATAGGCCATACGGGGAGATTCGGAGGGAGAGAATAGGTATAGGCCATACGGGGAGATTCGGAGGGAGAGAATAGGGATAGGCCATACGGGGAAATTCGGAGGGAGAGAATAGGTATAGGCCATACGGGGAGATTCGGAGGGAGAGAATAGGTATAGGCCATACGAGGAGATTCGGAGGGAGAGAATAGGTATAGGCCATACGGGGAGATTCGGAGGGAGAGAATAGGTATAGGCCATACGGGGAGATTCGGAGGGAGAGAATAGGTATAGGCCATACGGGGAGATTCGGAGGGAGAGAATAGGTATAGGCCATACGGGGAGATTCGGAGGGAGAGAATAGGTATAGGCCATACGGGGAGATTCGGAGGGAGAGAATAGGGATATGCCATACGGGGAGATTCGGAGGGAGAGAATAGGTATAGGCCATACGGGGAGATTCGGAGGGAGAGAATAGGTATAGGCCATACGGGGAGATTCGGAGGGAGAGAATAGGTATAGGCCATACGGGGAGATTCGGAGGGAGAGAATAGGTATAGGCCATACGGGGAGATTCGGAGGGAGAGAATAGGTATAGGCCATACGGGGAGATTCGGAGGGAGAGAATAGGGATATGCCATACGGGGAGATTCGGAGGGAGAGAATAGGTATAGGCCATACGGGGAGATTCGGAGGGAGAGAATAGGTATAGGCCATACGGGGAGATTCGGAGGGAGAGAATAGGTATAGGCCATACGGGGAGATTCGGAGGGAGAGAATAGGTATAGGCCATACGGGGAGATTCGGAGGGAGAGAATAGGTATAGGCCATACGGGGAGATTCGGAGGGAGAGAATAGGGATATGCCATACGGGGAGATTCGGAGGGAGAGAATAGGTATAGGCCATACGGGGAGATTCGGAGGGAGAGAATAGGTATAGGCCATACGGGGAGATTCGGAGGGAGAGAATAGGTATAGGCCATACGGGGAGATTCGGAGGGAGAGAATAGGTATAGGCCATACGGGGAGATTCGGAGGGAGAGAATAGGTATAGGCCATACGGGGAGATTCGGAGGGAGAGAATAGGTATAGGCCATACGGGGAGATTCGGAGGGAGAGAATAGGTATAGGCCATACGGGGAGATTCGGAGGGAGAGAATAGGTATAGGCCATACGGGGAGATTCGGAGGGAGAGAATAGGTATAGGCCATACGGGGAGATTCGGAGGGAGAGAATAGGTATAGGCCATACGGGGAGATTCGGAGGGAGAGAATAGGTATAGGCCATACGGGGAGATTCGGAGGGAGAGAATAGGGATAGGCCATACGGGGAGATTCGGAGGGAGAGAATAGGTATAGGCCATACGGGGAGATTCGGAGGGAGAGAATAGGTATAGGCCATACGGGGAGATTCGGAGGGAGAGAATAGGGATAGGCCATACGGGGAGATTCGGAGGGAGAGAATAGGGATAGGCCATACGGGGAGATTCGGAGGGAGAGAATAGGTATAGGCCATACGGGGAGATTCGGAGGGAGAGAATAGGGATAGGCCATACGGGGAGATTCGGAGGGAGAGAATAGGTATAGGCCATACGGGGAGATTCGGAGGGAGAGAATAGGTATAGGCCATACGGGGAGAATCGGAGGGAGAGAATAGGGATAGGCCATACGGGGAGATTCGGAGGGAGAGAATAGGTATAGGCCATACGGGGAGATTCGGAGGGAGAGAATAGGGATAGGCCATACGGGGAGATTCGGAGGCCAAGACGTCCGTTTTCTCATGCTTTCATAAGTTTCTTTAAAAATATCTCTTTTTTTCGCGTTAAACTCATTCCCGTTTACGGTTCAACTGACTCTCACAACCTTGTAAAAATGGAAGTTAAAAAAAAACTAGTTTTCAGGTGATAATCGATGAGTTCTCTCTGCTGTGCTTCAGAAACATTGTTGATGAAAAGGTTGGTTAAGTTTCTAGCATCTTTTTAGAGGTTTCCAGTGAGAATCTGGTGCGACTTTTAACTAGTGAATTTCACGAACTAAACCTCACCTTTAAGAGCTGAAATCAAGAGCTGGACAGCACCATCAAAGCATTCAAAAAATTTGGTGGATAAAAAATTAGGTTTTGAAGAAAAAATTGTTTTGCATCCTCAAGGACTGTTACCGGAATATTTTCTTTCAACTTATTTTGTTCGACCTCTTTGTCAACACTCTCGGTAAGAGGAGGGTTGATGGCTGAGTTCGATCCCAACCCGTGGGCTTGTTTTTGTTCCTAAGGTTATTAATAAATTTTTTTGTAATTTGAAGTAGTTTAATTTTGCTAGATTTCATCAATTAGGTGCTATGTTCAATAACCTTCGTATGTGCTGGAAAACACTGGTACTCAGTGTTTGAATAGTGATGTCAGGCCTTCTGTCGGCGGGCCTCTGTTTTTCAAATCATAAGAGGGACCTTATATATGTAAAACAAAACAAAAATTTTTTCGCGGACCTCTGTTTATTTATCATAATGAGGCACCCTTAAGTGAATTTTTTTCCGCCTTTCGCGGTTGTCTGTACCTTTTTCTTGCACACTAAAAAACGCCTGCTGGTACTGTGTTCAGCGAAGGGCTTTGAGAATAATTCGAATAGAAAATGTCCCTCTAAAGGTTAGGGGGTAAAGTCTAGATGATGGATATACATAGGTTCTCAATTTTTTAGATAGAGATAGAAAGTCTGTATTAAAAAAAAGAACTCACTGAGAACGTGGCTTCATGCTTAATTGGATTATATGTATAATAATAATAATAATAATAATAATAATAATAATAATAATAATATTGGATTATATGTATAATAGTATAAATATTACTATTATATTTTCTCATCACTAATTTGAGAGTACGTCCCAGGCGGAGAATTTCCCTGGCTTAGAACTATCAATACTGAGCGCAGAGAACGTTGCACCATTTCCCCTTTCTCGGCTCTCTCTAATTTTCTCTCGATTCTGCTCTCTCTCCTTTTATCATACACTCTCTCGCTTTGTCTCTCTCCCTCAAAACTTGCCGCACTTGTAAGTACTCAGCTTCCCGAAGTGCCAACTCTCTTTTTTTGCACTGGCATCTCTCTTTTAATGTTTATTCTCTTTTTCTCATCCCCTCTTCTGCTCTCGTACTATTTCCGTATATCCGCTCTCTCATGCTTCCCGGCAAAGAAGCTCTTTATCTCATATGATGGATAAGGAGCTTAGAAGGGTAAGGGTAGGAGGACGGATACGTTAGAAAAACAAGAGGAAGGAGAAGAGAAAAAGAGAGAGAGAGAGAAAGAGAGAGAGGAATAATTTGAAAGAAGAGAGATAAAGAGGCTAAGAATGACTTCATTTCTTCTCGGCATTAGGCGGGAGAGAGATAGAGAGAGAGAGACAGAACTCGTTAATGAACAGAAAAACTTCCCTTCCCCACGGCACTACTAAAGATCATAAGTCAACATGGAAATAGCAGTCGAATTCCTTCTTTCTTGGCCGTTTCTTACTGACGAGTTCAATAATTGTTTTAAAACCACCGTATTTAAAAAGCTTATGTTCTTTTTTTATCGTTCAAAGACCAGCGAAAAACTTCATGAGATTTTTGAAGTTGAAAAATTCACGGCAGATCATTTGCATAAAAACGCAAATCTTAAAGAGAAAATCGACTTTGAAAGCAAGAGAAATTCCGCAAAAAACATGAAGAATGGGTTCGAAAAAACGGAAAATTGAAGTGAAAAAATAGTAAATTAATTGACGAAGATGAGTAATCGTTGTAACATCGGTTTGTTTGCTGGTTTTTGAGAACAGTAGTTGTTGTTGTACAGGGTGGTCCATAAATAGTGTTACAAATTGGAATTGTTATACCTTTTTTCAAAACAGAGAAAATCATCTCAAATTAACATATTTTATCAACAACATAAATGTCAACATTCACGCAAAAGTTCAGCTCAAACGATCTCCTTTTGCCCGAACTACAGCTCGAAGTCTCTTTGGGAACGCCTCCACCACTGTACGAAGGTATTCGACTCCGATGTTGTCCCATTCTGCCTGAAGGGCATTCTTCAGGGAATCAATATTTGGGTGGGAGCGAGAGTTGACCTTGGACTCCAAGTAGGCCCAAACGGAATAATCGAGCGGGTTCAGGTCGGGTGATGAGGCCGGCCATTCTGCTGTTGTGATGAAGCCGGGAAAATTTTCCTTGCACCACGTTTGAACCTTTTTAGCTTTGTGGGCTGGTGCTGAGTCTTGTTGAAAGGTCCATGTCCTCTGATTGAAATGCGATTGAGACCATGGATGGAGCACGTCTTGCAGAACATGTTTCAGATAGTATTCCGTGTCGATCTTGACGCCTTTCTCGACGAAAACAAGCGGTGTTTTTCCTGTTGCGCAAAAAACTGTAGTGGGGTTACAACGGCAGTTAAACAAGTGTACACTAGTATGATCTACCTCTCTACATAAAGGACAGAGAGGAGAATCAGTGGCACCTATCCTATGAAGGTAACTATTTAACGTGCTCGAGTAACCACTTCTAAGTTGCGATAGGGTTGTTGTTGTAGATTGCCCGCCGTAGGTCTCCGGCTGGGTAGACGAGGTCTTCTTTGACATGGCTCAGAACAATAACCTTACTTACATCATTTATCTAATTACATTTATTTCTCTTTCTCTCTCGGGGTTTATTTATTTATTTTTTTTCTCGTTTTTTTTATTTATTTTTTTTAAAATTTTTATTTATTTTTTTTTATTTTTTTTAAATTTTTTTTTTAATTTTTTTTTTTGAGAGAGAGAAAGGAATCACTGGTATAAGAACTTAACAACAGACGTCGGGCTATTCCACAAATCTATACTTCTTAAAAGTGTGTGGTCACAGCGACACGAGAATAAATGACTAGTTGTATGTGGCTCTTCTAAACATTTTGGGCAAAGAGGGGATTGGGCAGCTCCTATTCTGTGTAGGTAGCTGTTAAGGGAACTTGCATAGCCACTACGTAGTTGCGATAATGTTATTTGTTGTTCCCTGGGAAGTTGATTCGTTGATTTATGGATTCTGGGAGGTTTCTTACCTAGACTGGGTTAGGGGAACAGGAGCTAATGAAATTTCGAGGTCACCTACACGGTCGCGACGGAGGTCACCTACACGCGGTGCGACTGTGGACGACGCTACATGGCGTCGGACCCAATGGACCTCCAAAACAAAATTTCCCAATGGAATCTCCCGCAAGGGACAACGAGGAGAACAGTAGTAATCAATGAATCACTATTTAGAGAAGTTCCAGTCTGCTCTATGGTTAACTCGGTCACCAAAGAGGTAGATCAAAATTTCTGTCGATCAATACTCTGATATCAGAAAGTCGGGTTTCGGCCTCTAGAAGGGCTTGCACGTTTTGTGAAGGATGTTTCTCAAACCCGCAGTACGGGTAAAAGCAATGCGCTACGCTAAAAATGCTGGTGATACTAAGGCTCTGTTCGCATGCGTTCTTTTTTTCATCGCATGCACGATTTATCTCCAAATTCTGCCATTCCCTCATAATTAGTCTTCTTGATCTACACCCCAGCCTGGTTTTGTGGTAGTAGCGTCTATATCGTAATCGACTTTCTCCCTTCTGAATCTACGTTCTCACGGAGATGAGTGAACTATTTGACGGACCTCAGCTAGTAAACGAGAGGGAACCGAATTCAGCCGTATCCTCTATGCTTACTCGGACCAGAAATTATTTTATTCTCCAAAGATGGTCGAATCCGATACTGTCATGTTACAGTGACTACTACTCGTTTTTCATTGAACTCTAAATATGCAACGGTCGGATTAAACTTATCAAGTGACTCCGAAAATGTGGTTGAGTTACCAAACAATCTACGAGAATTGTTGATAGCAGCGCATCAGTTGCCCACTCCACTACTCTGTCCAAGTTCCCCCCAGCACATCAGTTGCCCACTCCACTACTCTGTCCAAGTTCCCCCCCCAGCACATCAGTTGCCCACTCCACTACTCTGTCCAAGTTCCCCCCAGCACATCAGTTGCCCACTCCACTACGCTGTCCAAGTTCCCCCCAGCACATCAGTTGCCCACTCCACTACTCTGTCCAAGTTCCCCCCAGCACATCAGGTGCCCACTCCACTACTCTGTCCAAGTTCCCCCCAGCACATCAGTTGCCCACTCCACTACTCTGTCCAAATTCCCCCCAGCGCATCAGTTGCCCACTCCACTACTCTGTCCATGTTCCCCCCAGCACATCAGTTGCCGACTCCACTACTCTGTCCAAGGTTCCCCCCAGCACATCAGTTGCCCACTCCACTACTCTGTCCAAGTTCCCCCCAGCACATCAGTTGCCTACTCCACTACTCTGTCCAAGTTCCCCCCAGCGCATCAGTTGCCCACTCCACTACTCTGTCCAAGTTACCCCCAGCACATCAGTTGCCCACTCCACTACTCTGTCCAAGTTCCCCCCAGCACATCAGTTGCCCACTCCACTACTCTGTCCAAGTTCCCCCAGCACATCAGTTGCCCACTCCACTACTCTGTCCAAGTTCCCCCCAGCACATCAGTTGTCCACTTCACTACTCTGCCCAAGTTCCCCCCAGCACATCAGTTGCCCACTCCACTACTCTGTCCATGTTCCCCCCAGCACATCAGTTGCCCACTCCACTACTCTGTCCAAGTTCCCCCAACACATCAGTTGCCCACTCCACTACTCTGTCCAAGTTCACCCCAGCACATCAGTTGCCCACTCCACTACTCTGTCCAAGTTCCCCCCAGCACATCAGTTGCCCACTCCACTACTCTGTCCAAGTTCCCCCCAGCACATCAGTTGCCCACTCCAATACTCTGTCCAAGTTCCCCCCAGCGCATCAGTTGCCCACTCCACTACTCTGTCCAAGTTCCCCCCAGCACATCAGTTGCCCACTCCACTACTCTGTCCAAGTTCCCCCCAGCACATCAGTTGCCCACTCCACTACTCTGTCCAAGTTCCCCCCAGCACTTCAGTTGCCCACTCCACTACTCTGTCCAAGTTCCCCCCAGTACTTCAGTTGCCCACTCCACTACTCTGTCCAAGTTCCCCCCGATTTCTTGTTCTCTGTTTGTCAGCCATGTCAGCGATGACCTAACCAGTTATCCTTTGGTGATAATACAGTGTGGTTTTATGAAAGTGGAAGCTGCTTACGTGAGCGTGCAATAGTTTACTCATGATTCTTACCCAGGATTTATTTCACTCTAACTAAAAACGGAACATTTGTAGAATTTTGTTTTACACTGTTTTTCTTCAAAGGTTATTGAAACACTGTTTTTTCGTAGCAGAAGGTGAAAGATTACTGGCAGAAGAGCTTACATAGATATGTTTGTTGTTTCTTGCCCATAGGTCCTGTCGAGGGGAGTCCTTTGGGATAGGTTGGTGAGGATCCTTTTGAGTCCGGAGAGATTTTCTCCATCTACACTCGCACCGCAGTCGGCATTCCTCTTAGTGAGACCCATTCGTTAACCGGAGAAGGGCAAGAGGTTCTTTCACTGGCGCCTCGACTCGCCATTACAAAGTATCGGCTGATGTTTTATCCGGTGGCATGCCCAGGCCTTACATAGATCGCTTTACGATCCGTAGTATTGAAAACTAATGGAGCGTTAGAATTCAACTTTTCACTTTGCAAAGTGATTCTGCAAAGTGGTCATGAATAAATCTTCAGAAGTAAATGATTTAGGCGTTGTGTTCTCTGATAATCTTTCCTCCAATAAACAAGTCGAGATTGTCTGTAAGAAAGCAACAAACCTTGCGAACTTATTCTTGCGTACATTCAAGACTAAGTCTCTTGATGTTCTGACACTAGCTTTTGTCACTTATGTACGCCCAATCCTCGAATACGCGACTGTAGTTTGGTCCCCAATAACCATAGGCCTTGTGAAAGACATTGAAAAAGTTCAAAGGATGTACGCAAGAATAAGTTCGCAAGGTTTGTTGCTTTCTTACAGACAATCTCGACTTGTTTATTGGAGGAAAGATTATCAGAGAACAGAAGAATCCTAGCTAGGAACGGACTTCCTCGATTAGATTACTCTGAAAGACTAGAAATGCTTAATCTAGAGTCACTTGAATACCGCCGCGTTGTTGCTGACCTAGTATTTATCCATAAAAGAATACATTCGTGTTCTGAATTTGATTCTTCCAGACTATTCATTGTTAAACCACTTCTTAAGAATATTAGAAATGCTCACAAGTTGAGAATCGCATTGCCTTTCGCTATAAACAGCTCCCGGTTCTCTACATGTGCATCAAGAATTATCTCTATATGGAACTGCCTACCTTCTGAAATAGTATGCATTCATTCTGATATGATGTTTCTGACGAAACTGAAAGAACTTCCTAAACATACTATTTTACCTAGCCCTATTGTTTCTGACTAATGGCTTTAATACACTGCCACTGTATTACCTCACCTTCTTCTTTTTCATTTCTTAATTTTATCATATATAAAAATCAATGTTATATTGTTTTTATATTTCGATTCCACGTTAAACATACACATGTACATGGAAATAAAGAAAGAAAAGAAAAGAAAGATGCCGTATAACGCTCCAATGTCTCACCACGAATTACCTTGAAAAGAAAAATGGACTACGGTATTACTTTTATAATAACTTTTACTGTTGGACGTATTTTTTTATAAATTTTACAGAAAAATCGTCGCTTTGTCTCAGAATGCATGTGTTCTTTCTTTTTACCGTAGTCCATGTTTCTTTTCACGGTAATTCGTGGTGAGACATTGGAGCGTTCAACAAGATCACTTTGCAGAAAATTACTTTGCAAAGTGAAAAGTTGAAGTCTAACGCTCCATAAGTATTCGCACTTGAGTGTAGTGTGAATGCAAGAAAAAACTGAAATTGAGCGCCCTCAATGGGCAAGAAGTATGTTACTTGCATGTGAACTACGGTCTTTAGCGCGTGCATCATGGTGGGGATAATTGTAAATATACTATGTTCCCTATTTGGAAATTCTTCATTTTCCTCATCTTATACACGTAGAATGAAGAAGAATGTATATTGTAGTCTCTTCTAGATGCAGCATCAGAAATGAAAGGGAAAATTGCGAAAGAAGAATTGAATGATGTCCAGGAGAGGAGAGGGAGATGGAAAAACCTAATTAAATTCGACGACCGTCAAAAAATAAGATTAGGAAACAGGCGACGAACCTACACATACGCCACATACACATACATACATACATAGAGTACCGTGCAGAAGTATACCAAAAAGTATATTTTACAGTGTTTCTCTGCAGTGAACGCGAATTAAAGGCTCAAATTTTTATTAGATAATCTTCAAGTACTTCGAAACACTATTTCAACATAACTTTTGAGATGCCCGTTAACTGTGAACAAAAACAGTACATACAAGTACATACACACACAAAGACACTGAAAAGAGTTGCAATCAGACGCAATCAGCAATCAGAGACTATTTTCAGGTGATGGAACAGCATGAGAGATTATACGAGCTGAGAAGAGCTGAAGCTCGCAGGAAGATCATCCGCTTTATCGCTCAGCGACTTGTAAAGCTGAGAAGGCGCCTGAGGCTGTGTAAGGTGTGTCCGATGAGGGGGGTCTTGCTAAGAGGGGGTCATTGAGGTCTTGCTAAGAGGACTTTTTCAGTATTGCCGGAAGGACCTCTTCTTGCCAGGGAAAATTCTTTCAGTCATGCCTCAAATATCTCTTTCGGTCATACCAAGAAGACTTTTGGTCTTCAAGACGAACTCTTTTGGTCTTAATTCCTACTTGGTTCTTGCGACTAGGGCATCTTTCCGCCTTTCCCGGAAGACTTCTTTAATCGTACAAGGAGAACCTTTTTTGGTCCATCCAGGAAGACCCTATCCGGTCATGCCTATAAAAATGTATCCGGTCACGCCAAGAAGACCTCTTTCAGTCTTCCCAGAAGCACCTCTTTCGGTCTTGTGAGTAGGATCTTTTTTCGGTCTTCCCAGTAGAATTTATTTGTAGAAGGACTTTTGCGATCAAGTAAACATGTGTGATAGGAAGTTCAATTAAAATGATAAGAAAAACTCTCTTTTCATGAATTTGCTGATGAAGAAAGTTTTGCTCTCATTTTCCTTGCAGTCTTCTGAAGTTGTAGTTTATTCGCTTGTTTACTTCCCTTTTAATATTTGTCATCTCCGAGACTTTCTAGGAAACGAGAAAAAACGGCTCTTTTTCTTTCTCTTATTTTCCTCTTTCTTCCACTTATTTTCTCTTATTTTTTCTTACGAATACATGCTCTTTCTCTCTCTCTCGCTCTATCTCTCTCTCTCGCTTTCTCTCTCTCGCTCTATCTCTCTCTCTCTCGCTCTATCTCTCTCTCACTTTCTCTCTCGCTCTATCTCTCTCTCGCTTTCACTCTCTCTCGCTCTCTCTCTCTCTCTCTCTCTCTCGCTCTTTCTCTCTATCTCGCTTTCTCTCTCTCGCTCTAACTCTCTCTCTAACTCTCTCTCTCGCTTTCTCTCTCTCGCTCTATCTCTCTCTCGCTTTCTCTCTCTCTCTCTCTCTCGCTCTATCTCTCTCTCTCGCTCTATCTCTCTCTCTCTCTCGCTCTATCTCTAACGCACTCCCTTAGTTATGAAAAGCCTTCTTGTGTCTTTGGGAGAAATGCATTAATTACGAGTATGAAAGGGAGGGAAGGAGGGAAAACTTCATTGCACGTCTCTGTCTTCCTCTGCTACTTATTCTCAGAAACAGACAGCCATAATTGGATGAGAGAGAGAGAAAAAGAAAGAGAGAGGGCGAGAGAGAGACAAAAAGAGAAAGAGAGAGAGATTTTTTGCCTACTCTTTCAAAAGTATTATTCAGCTGAATAACACACTATAATTGTATTCTTTTTTTCATAAATTGCGCATATACGACGAAGAGATGAGATAGTTCTGAGAATGAAGTAGTTTTCTTGGTACATGTTTATGGTTTATTGAAGTCTTCCGGCGTGTCGAAACATTAACATTCGATTCACTAAGACTTGATTTATACTCTTTCTAAATCTTAATTTCACATTCTCCTTTCTCTATATTTTTCTTCTGGATCCAGTACAAGATTAACGTTAAGAGATTGCGGCTTCTTATGTAATGTAGCGCTATCATAATCTGTCAGCTCCGCAATCTTTTTGCCTCTGCGTCTGAATATTGAGCTTCTCGGTCTGTTTTCTCTCTCTCTCTTTTACTCTTTCTCTTACTGTCTCTGACTCTCTCTCTGAAGCTGTACATCTAATTTTTTGTTGAAATTATACACGGTTACTTTTTTTTTGAATCTCTCCTCTCTCCAATGTTGAAATGATACACAGTTGAGTCGGTATATTGAAACAAAATTTAAATTTTAAATAATCCAACAAAGTTTTTTTTAATAAATCGACATGAAAAATATACTTATTTATCTTGGAAGCAAACAAAGCGTCATGAGAACTTTCGGATTTACTTTTGAAATCTTTCCGGCCTTTTTTCCGCCGGAAATTTTTACATCGCATTAGCAGTCAGGAGGTTTTAGTTCTTACTCAGAGAGAAGAAGAAAGAGAGAGAGACAGATAGATAGAGATAGATAGTTCTTACTTAGAGAGAAGAAGAAAGAGAGAGATAGAGATAGATAGGAGATGGAATCTTGTGCAAATAACTCGACTCAAGAGTGTAACCGTGTATAATTTCAACATAACTTCTTTATCTCAATATTCTTGTGACCAGTCTGTCTTATCTTATCGCCGCTGCTTTCAATAACAAATGAACCTTCGATAATAAAATCTTTTATTCTTTTCTATCTTTCCCGTTTTCTTACTCTCTCTATCTATCTCTTTCTTTCTCTCTCTCTTTCTCTCTCTCTCTTTCTCTCTCTCTCTCTCTCTCTCTCTCTCTCTCTCTCAGTGTCTATCCCTACTCGAATCAAATGCTGCCACATTCCGTTTATCAGTTCTTGTCTACGCTGTATCTCAGTCGTAATTTCAAGTTAACACTAGATCAAAAAGTGGAAGTTCACTAAATTGTATGGCATTCACTCTATATTTATCCCGTTCTTATTCAAAAACGAGCCGTTTCCTCATAATTAGTCTTTTGGTATTTTTTGCGTGTGGTGAAAAACAAAGTGCCTTGCAAACATTTTTTCTGTTTTTTTAAGTATTTTTTTTAGACAAAAGTTCTTCACAGGTTTCTAGTTTGTTCTTAAACTTATTCAAGCGGAGAGAGATAAAGAAGGATATGTTCCGTTAAAAGGAAACTACTTTGAGCTTCGCTGCAATAGGCTTACCGTATTCTTGACAGGGCAAGAAATTATTACAGTAGGCAGCGAAATCAGGTTTGCAAGGAGAGCCTTCGAATGCGTGAAGGCGAAGAATGGTGTTGGAGAGATGAAAGATTGTCAGATAGAGCTGATAGAGCGGATTGTCAGACATGCAAAAAAGAGCTGAAGTTAACAACTGAAACCAATCTCCGCACTTCAGACCGAACCTCCAAATTAACTCTTATGAACTTTAAACGATACAATGACCCACATTCTTACTTTTCTAGAGCAATTGCTTCATGGAATAAAGTTGGAGATAATTTCAAAGAGATTCAAGATATCGAAGCATTTGGCAAGGCTCTAGAAGAGATCGACCTCTCGAATTTCATAACCCTACCGAACTTTCTGTTGTCAACAGCAAGAATAGACAGCTGTAATCAACCATATTGTATGCATCAGATATCTCTCGCTCTCTCGCTCAATATTTCTTTTCATCTCTCTGTTTCTCACTCCCTATATATCTTCCTCTTGCTCTCTTTATTCTATTCTCTACTCCTCTGACTGTTCTGGCGCTCTGACATCTTTCATAATGTAAAATTTTGCTATAAATAAACCTGTTTACGAAATCCTCTGCTTTTTTATCTAAACGTTCCCGCATTAACTCATTATCTCTTTTTTTTTCTTTTTTTTTTTTTGCTGAAGCTTCTTCTCATCATCTTTTCATTCTTCTATTTCTTTTCTTATTTCCTTCCAGTTTCACTGTCTTTCTGTTCCGTTGCATATTTCCCCATCTGACATTTTCTTCCGAGTTTTATTCGCTTTCATCATTTCTTTGGATTAATTATAGGTCTTGCTGAGTATGAAGTCAATTATAGTTGTTTTCATGGGAATACTAGTTTTCTCTTTTCTTTCATGGGAATACTAGTTTTCTCTTTTCTAAGTATTCTCGTGTAAAATGAAAGTGTTCATTAGGTACTAATTAGGTACTAGTTGTACTAAGGTTTCATGCTAATTATTAGACATTATGTATGGTGGCTTTTTGTTGCTTTTTTTCTATATTTTCTGTGCCTATTTTGCTCTCACTGTCTTTCTCATTCCCTTTTTTTTGTTGGAATAATGATGAAAGCACTCTGTCTCCTTCCTTCTGATGCTATTACGGTAAATGTGATTGGTTCTCGTATCTCTCCCTACTGTTTCCATTTCTTCGTGCTCTTACGTTTCACTGCGTGTTTCGTAACTTCCACCTCATAGTTTTTCTCGTTCTCGAGTTCATGTTGTAACACGTCGCAGAAAGGGAAAGTGTAAGGAGCGCAGCGGATGACGAGAAAGAGAGGGAGGAAGAGAGAGAGAGAGAAAGAGAATGAGGAAGTGAGAGTGAGGAAGAGAGGAGAGAAAAGTCAGAAAGAGAGAGTGAGGATGAAAAGAGAGAGAGGGAGGAAGAGATTCAGAGCAAGTGAGAGAAAGATAGAGGGAGGAAGAGAGTCAGAGAGAGTAAAAGAGAGAGATGGAGGATGAATGTGCAAGGACAGAGAACAAGGGTCACGAATGCAAAGAAGAGAAGCAGGATCAGTTGTAGTAGAGTGGCCTTCCGATCTTCGCTGAGTATTGTCCACTGTTTTCATTCATTCTGCCCTTCAAAAGACTTCACTCAGCTCTTTCGCTGCGCTCTCTATCTTTCACGAAGACACTCTCGCCCCTCTTTTAACTCTCTCTCAGTTTCCTCCTCTCTCTCTTTTCAAATTCTCACATGTAGTGAGTGACCTCGACAAGAGGTGCAGTTGTGTTGAAAAACTTTGGTTCTCTTACTTGTCTTTTTCGTCTAACCTTTTCCCTTCCCACCGATTTGTCTAGCGAGAGAGAAAGAGAAAGACAGAGAATCAGAAGAGGAAGAGAGAAAGAAGGAGAGTAAGAGACGTGAGAGAAAGAGAGAGGTTACATCAAGATTGAAAAGAAAAAAGAAAAGCGAGAGAGGAGAGAGTGCTCATTCGATACGTCCTCTCCACACTCATTTTTCATCATCAACACTGAATTTTAAACAAAATCGTGTGATCATCTCTCTTTCTCACAAAAATTCCCTCTTTCTCACAAAAATTCCCTCTTTCTCTATCCTCATTCTTTCTCTCTCTCTATCTCTCCCTATCTCTCTCTCTCTTTCTCTATCCTCATTCTTTCTCTCTCTCTCTCTCTCTCTCTCTCACTCACTTCTCTCTCTCACTTCTCTCTCTCTCTCACTTCTCTCTCTCACTTCTCTTTCTCTCACTTCTCTCTCTCTCTCTCTCGCTCTATCTCTCTCATCTTTATTTCTCTTCCACCGAATGTGAAGGATGTAGCGTACTTCTCTCTCGATTCCTGAATATCATTATAGCCCCGGCTTTTGCATTATTTTCTGACTGAGAAAATGAAGTTTTCTCGCGAGAAAGTTTTTTTCTTGGGAATGGGCAAAAAGTGAATGTTGGCCAGTGTTTTCTGGTGTCAAGAGAAGATGCCCGAATGACTCCCGGAAGATTGGAAGCATTACAGCGGATGATCTTTGAACTGCGGCTTGCACCCTGGAGTCTCTCGGGGTTTGCTTCATTTCTAGACCCTCATTTTTAATTTACAGCTCTTCCTCGATCTGACTTGGCCCTAACAACCCATTTTGCGCTGTTTCTATCTCTCTTACACCTTCTCGCTATCTCTATCCATGGCGAGCTTATCGTTCAGCTCTGAGCAGATGAATGGATAATTTTACAAGTTATCAGTCATCTCCTCAGACTTATTCCGCATTCTACTACTTTTTCTACGCTTTTCTCGGTTTTTTTTCGTTGGAAAAGTTGTGCATGAAAGATGTGAAGAATTAAGAAAGGGTCACTAGATATTCAAGTAGCACTTAGTACTGGAAGGGGGGGAATTAAGAAAGGGTCACTAGATATTCAAGTAGCACTTAGTACTGGAAGGGGGGGGAATTAAGAAAGGGTCACTAGATATTCAAGTAGCACTTAGTACTGGAAGGGGGGGGAATTAAGAAAGGGTCACTAGATATTCAAGTAGCACTTAGTACTGGAAGGGGGGGGGGAATTAAGAAAGGGTCACTAGATATTCAAGTAGCACTTAGTACTGGAAGGGGGGGGAATTAAGAAAGGGTCACTAGATATTCAAGTAGCACTTAGTACTGGAAGGGGGGGGGATTAAGAAAGGGTCACTAGATATTCAAGTAGCACTTAGTACTGGAAGGGGGGGGGGGGAATTAAGAAAGGGTCACTAGATATTCAAGTAGCACTTAGTACTGGAAGGGGGGGGAATTAAGAAAGGGTCACTAGATATTCAAGTAGCACTTAGTACTGGAAGGGGGGGAATTAAGAAAGGGTCACTAGATATTCAAGTAGCACTTAGTACTGGAAGGGGGGGGGAATTAAGAAAGGGTCACTAGATATTCAAGTAGCACTTAGTACTGGAAGGGGGGGAATTAAGAAAGGGTCACTAGATATTCAAGTAGCACTTAGTACTGGAAGGGGGGGGGGGAATTAAGAAAGGGTCACTGGATATTCAAGTAGCACTTAGTACTGGAAGGGGGGGGGGAATTAAGAAAGGGTCACTAGATATTCAAGTAGCACTTAGTACTGGAAGGGGGGGAATTAAGAAAGGGTCACTAGATATTCAAGTAGCACTTAGTACTGGAAGGGGGGGAATTAAGAAAGGGTCACTAGATATTCAAGTAGCACTTAGTACTGGAAGGGGGGGGGGAATTAAGAAAGGGTCACTAGATATTCAAGTAGCACTTAGTACTGGAAGGGGGGGGGAATTAAGAAAGGGTCACTAGATATTCAAGTAGCACTTAGTACTGGAAGGGGGGGGAATTAAGAAAGGGTCACTAGATATTCAAGTAGCACTTAGTACTGGAAGGGGGGGGAATTAAGAAAGGGTCACTAGATATTCAAGTAGCACTTAGTACTGGAAGGGGGGGAATTAAGAAAGGGTCACTAGATATTCAAGTAGCACTTAGTACTGGAAGGGGGGGGAATTAAGAAAGGGTCACTAGATATTCAAGTAGCACTTAGTACTGGAAGGGGGGGGAATTAAGAAAGGGTCATTAGATATTCAAGTAGCACTTAGTACTGGAAGGGGGGGGGGAATTAAGAAAGGGTCACTAGATGTTCAAGTAGCACTTAGTACTGGAAGGGGGGGGGAATTAAGAAAGGGTCACTAGATATTCAAGTAGCACTTAGTACTGGAAGAGGGGGGAATTAAGAAAGGGTCACTAGATATTCAAGTAGCACTTAGTACTGGAAGGGGGGGGAATTAAGAAAGGGTCACTAGATATTCAAGTAGCACTTAGTACTGGAAGGGGGGGGGGGGAATTAAGAAAGGGTCACTAGATATTCAAGTAGCACTTAGTACTGGAAGGGGGGGGGATTAAGAAAGGGTCACTAGATATTCAAGTAGCACTTAGTACTGGAAGGGGGGGGGGAATTAAGAAAGGGTCACTAGATATTCAAGTAGCACTTAGTACTGGAAGGGGGGGAATTAAGAAAGGGTCACTAGATATTCAAGTAGCACTTAGTACTGGAAGGGGGGGGAATTAAGAAAGGGTCACTAGATATTCAAGTAGCACTTAGTACTGGAAGGGGGGGGGAATTAAGAAAGGGTCACTAGATATTCAAGTAGC
This sequence comes from Allodiplogaster pararmata, assembly GCA_964056735.1. Classification (NCBI taxonomy): domain Eukaryota; kingdom Metazoa; phylum Nematoda; class Chromadorea; order Rhabditida; family Diplogasteridae; genus Allodiplogaster; species Allodiplogaster pararmata. The sequence goes on from OZ057403.1 coordinate 35,956,637, forward strand.
ACTTAGTACTGGAAGGGGGGGAATTAAGAAAGGGTCACTAGATATTCAAGTAGCACTTAGTACTGGAAGGGGGGGAATTAAGAATGGGTCACTAGATATTCAAGTAGCACTTAGTACTGGAAGGGGGGGGGAATTAAGAAAGGGTCACTAGATATTCAAGTAGCACTTAGTACTGGAAGGGGGGGAATTAAGAAAGGGTCACTAGATATTCAAGTAGCACTTAGTATTGGAAGGGGGGGGGGAATTCCTGAGAGAGAAATATTTCTCATTTGTGACGATTCTCTGCAGTCTCATTATACTCGTACTCATTTTCACACGTTCTTTTTTCAACTCTCTTCTCTCCTTTTGCCGGAGTACTCTGCTTGATGTCAGGGTTCAACATTTTCCTTTCACTGCTTTTCCCTATTTTCTCTCTCTCCCTCTCTCTACATCTTTCTTTCTCCCCTATCTTTTTCTTTCTCTCTCTCTTCCTTTCTCCCCTATCTTTCTCTCTCTTTCTTTCTCCCCTATCTTTACTTTCTCTCTCTTTCTCTCTCAGAGTGTGATTTCTTTCCATTCGTCTTGCTCTTTTTTCCATTCGTCTTGCTCTTTTTTCCATTCGTCTTGCTCTTTCCATTCGTCAACCAATCCTCCTCTCTCTCTCTCTTTTTTTTTCTCTACGCTCTTCTCCTATCTTATGAACACTTACTCTAATCCTCCATTCTTGAACTCTATGTATAGTTAGTTTGCTCATGTTTTTCTATTTGTTTCACTCGAAGTCTTTCTCTATCTCTTCCCATCAAGTTACTATTTCAATGTAGCCATCATGAAAACGTGAGGGAAAATAGGAAAAGTACAGAGGGGACAGAGGGAAAATAGAGAAAATCAGAGAAAGAGAGAGAGAGAGAGAGGAGAAGACAGGAAGGGAGAGATAGATAAAAAGAGAGGAAGGGAAAAGGGATAAAGAGAGGCTGAGAAAGACGTAAGAATGATGAATACGAAAAAGGGGAGTCTGCTGAATATTTCAATAGGGGAGAAGGAAGGAAGGCGGGGGGGGGGGGGTTTCATTCGAGAATACGAATAGCGAGAGAGCTGGAGAAGACAGGCGGCTAGAATGACGAGAACAAACGCACTACTTTTCTGTCACTCTTTCTTCCTCCGTCTCTCTCTCTCTCTCTCTCTCTCTCTCTCTCTCTCTCTCTCTCTCTCTCTGTTTGTGTGTCCCTAGTCTTTGTGATGGCTTTCTGCAAGCAGGAACATAAGAGAATTGCGGGTATGTTGTCCGTCTACATACATACTCGCCCTTTTCCCCTTTCTGCAAATAGAGAGAGATAGAAAGAGAGATATAGAGTGATGAAGAGAGAGATATTGAGAAAGAGGGGTATATAGATAAAGATAGATATATAAATAAAGAAAGAGAGATCTACAGAGAGAGAAGAGAAAGAAAACCAATTACGTTGCCTGTGGCTGTAAAACTACTCTTGCTGTCCCTCTCCCCATCCTCGGTTTCTTCCTTATATAATAATAATAATAATAATAATAATAATAATAATAATAAGCTGCCCCCTCCCTCTTGCCCGCCCTTTTTGCTGTATCGTCTTAACCATGTTTCATGCATTCTTTTCATATGTTTCTTCGGTTGCTATGGGCAGGTCACAACAAACAATTCCTTCCTTGCTCATTGTATTTTTCCGTCTAGAGTCTTTAATAAAGAAAACCTTTTCTATGCAGGGCTTTTTTTGTTGGAAATTCATTCAGTTTTCCGGGAACTCAAGAATTGTACTGAAATTTAACTTGTCGCGGAGGAAAGTGTCGAGTTTTTATACTGGAACAGGTGACACTTTTCAAAAGAGGATTAACTTGAGCTCTTAAGCTTTTGAGCGAGATTCCTGAGTAAGCAGTTCCCTCTATGAAAAATTCACTCATGTTACTCCTAGTCATTCTCTGAAAGGGGGGGGGGCTCAGGGGTTGAATAGTCATGTCAAACCTTCTATCAGCGGGCATCTGTTTTTCCAAGTCATAAGGGGGGCCCTTATGTGAAACACAAAAAGCGGGTCTCTGTTCGAAAAATCTTAAGAAGGACCCTTATGTGAAAAAATTTACCGCGTTTGGCGGGCGTCTGTATCTTTTTCTCGGACACTAAAAAACCTCTGGGGGAACCTTTCTATGCCGGGTCACTCGGCAAACAAAACTTTCTTTCTCTAGCACTTCATAGTTAGAGGAACAGTATTTGCTTTTCTTTTGTAGACTCTCTTTTGAATTAGATCGGTACCCTTATACAGCTGACTTTTTGTGAATGACAAGATTCAAAAATCAAACCGGCGTTTTCTTTGATAAATACCGTATTCTAACGCGGGCTCTTTGATGAATACCGTATTCTAACGCGGGCTCTTTGATGAATACCGTATTCTAACGTGGTCTCTTTGATGAATACCGTATTCTAACGTGGGCTAATATGACTCGTTTTGAAAGATGAAGTGCCTGTATCCGCTTTAATTGTAAGAGAGTCTGAATTGAGCTGAAAAAAGTTTGGAAAACGAGAAAAAAACTGAATTTTTCGTAAAAATGAGTCAAATTTGGTATACTCGCGTCCTTACATTTCGAATTCGAACACGGGCGTGGTGTCTTAACATTATGTAACCCTCGATTTTTCTACATTTTTCTTTCCAACACTGTTTCCGAACAAAAACCAAAAAAGCGACATGTTGAAATTGTGTACAAAAATGCTCACGGAAGTTGGTATCTGATACGCTCTGGGTTTTTTTGTTGAAACTGAGAAATAAGATTGTGCGAGGGGGCGCAGATAATTCCCGAGTTATTTCCTTACCAGCCGACCTGCAGGCTAATGTTTAGATTGCGAAAAGCTTTGCCTGACTTTACGAGCGGGTTTTCGCATAAGTTTGAGGCGAAGTTTCCAACGCCTATGTGAGGGTTATGAAGAAGGAGAGAGAGAGAAAGAGAGAGAGAGAGAGAAAGAAAGAGAGAGAGAGAGAGAGAGAAAGAGAGAGAGACCGAAGCTGTCACTTTCAGAAAGAGGCGAGAAGTCGTGGAGTTGCTCTCGCGAAGAAGGCGCGGCACGAAAAGCAGGAGAAGGAGCAACGCGCGTGGAAGGAGAAGCGTTCCGCGCTCAAGAAGGCCATCAGAGAAGTCAAGGCGAAGGGTGAACGAGTCCCTAACACACTCAAGCAGCAGTGGAAGAAAGAGGTAGAGTTCTCTTCTTTCTCCCAGTTTCTCTATTTCTCTGTGTCATTCTTCCCCTTACTATTTCTTTCTTCTCTCTGTATTTTTCTCTCTTTCTGCCACTCTCTCTTACTTTTTTTCACTTTTTCTTTCTTTTTTTCAGTCTCTCAGTCGTTTTCTTCTACCAATGGCACTTTTCTCATCAGTTAATGACTTTTCAGTTCACTTTGTCGAAAAGATGAGAATTTTCTATCATCTTTTCTTATGATGGCCTTAACGGCCGCATGAGGTTACGGAAATGGCGTTATCATTTAAGTATTTGTGAAGTTCAATCTAGGCTGTTATCGATTAAGTATTGATAAGGTTCACTCTAGGTTGTTATCGATTAAGTATTGATAAGGTTCACTCTAGGTTGTTATCGATTAAGTATTGATAAGGTTCACTCTAGGTTGTTATCGATTAAGTATTGATAAGGTTCACTCTAGGTTGTTATCGATTAAGTATTGATAAGGTTCACTCTAGGTTGTTATCGATTAAGTATTGATAAGGTTCACTCTAGGCTGTTATCGATTAAGTATTGATAAGGTTCACTCTAGGTTGTTATCGATTAAGTATTGATAAGGTTCACTCTAGGTTGTTATCGATTAAGTATTGATAAGGTTCACTCTAGGTTGTTATCGATTAAGTATTGATAAGGTTCACTCTAGGTTGTTATCGATTAAGTATTGATAAGGTTCACTCTAGGTTGTTATCGATTAAGTATTGATAAGGTTCACTCTAGGTTGTTATCGATTAAGTATTGATAAGGTTCACTCTAGGCTGTTATCGATTAAGTATTGATAAGGTTCACTCTAGGTTGTTATCGATTAAGTATTGATAAGGTTCACTCTAGGTTGTTATCGATTAAGTATTGATAAGGTTCACTCTAGGTTGTTATCGATTAAGTATTGATAAGGTTCACTCTAGGTTGTTATCGATTAAGTATTGATAAGGTTCACTCTAGGTTGTTATCGATTAAGTATTGATAAGGTTCACTCTAGGCTGTTATCGATTAAGTATTGATAAGGTTCACTCTATGTTGTTATCGATTAAGTATTGATAAGGTTCACTCTAGGTTGTTATCGATTAAGTATTGATAAGGTTCACTCTAGGTTGTTATCGATTAAGTATTGATAAGGTTCACTCTAGGTTGTTATCGATTAAGTATTGATAAGGTTCACTCTAGGTTGTTATCGATTAAGTATTGATAAGGTTCACTCTAGGCTGTTATCGATTAAGTATTGATAAGGTTCACTCTAGGTTGTTATCGATTAAGTATTGATAAGGTTCACTCTAGGTTGTTATCGATTAAGTATTGATAAGGTTCACTCTAGGTTGTTATCGATTAAGTATTGATAAGGTTCACTCTAGGCTGTTATCGATTAAGTATTGATAAGGTTCACTCTAGGCTGTTATCGATTAAGTATTGATAAGGTTCACTCTAGGCTGTTATCGATTAAGTATTGATAAGGTTCACTCTAGGCTGTTATCGATTAAGTATTGATAAGGTTCACTCTAGGCTGTTATCGATTAAGTATTGATAAGGTTCACTCTAGGCTGTTATCGATTAAGTATTGATAAGGTTCACTCTAGGCTGTTATCGATTAAGTATTGATAAGGTTCACTCTAGGCTGTTATCGATTAAGTATTGATAAGGTTCACTCTAGGCTGTTATCGATTAAGTATTGATAAGGTTCACTCTAGGCTGTTATCGATTAAGTATTGATAAGGTTCACTCTAGGCTGTTATCGATTAAGTATTGATAAGGTTCACTCTAGGCTGTTATCGATTAAGTATTGATAAGGTTCACTCTAGGTTGTTATCGATTAAGTATTGATAAGGTTCACTCTAGGTTGTTATCGATTAAGTATTGATAAGGTTCACTCTAGGTTGTTATCGATTAAGTATTGATAAGGTTCACTCTAGGCTGTTATCGATTAAGTATTGATAAGGTTCACTCTAGGCTGTTATCGATTAAGTATTGATAAGGTTCACTCTAGGCTGTTATCGATTAAGTATTGATAAGGTTCACTCTAGGCTGTTATCGATTAAGTATTGATAAGGTTCACTCTAGGCTGTTATCGATTAAGTATTGATAAGGTTCACTCTAGGCTGTTATCGATTAAGTATTGATAAGGTTCACTCTAGGCTGTTATCGATTAAGTATTGATAAGGTTCACTCTAGGCTGTTATCGATTAAGTATTGATAAGGTTCACTCTAGGCTGTTATCGATTAAGTATTGATAAGGTTCACTCTAGGCTGTTATCGATTAAGTATTGATAAGGTTCACTCTAGGCTGTTATCGATTAAGTATTGATAAGGTTCACTCTAGGCTGTTATCGATTAAGTATTGATAAGGTTCACTCTAGGCTGTTTTCGGGCCGTGTCCTTCATGCCGCCTTTCATTGATTTGTTATTCTAATAATTCGCTTTGGTTTCGCAATAAGCGTGTCGTTCGGACGCAATTGATCCTTTCCGTTTTTCACTCTGTTCTTTTGGCTTCTATTTGTAATCGCCTTACTGCGTTTTTTTTCTCTCTCTCTTTCTCTCTCTCTCTCTATCTCTATCTCTACCTGTCTCTCTCTCTCTACCTGTCTCTCTTTTACTCTCTCTCTCTCTCTCTCTCTCTCTCTCTCTCTCTCTCTCTCTCTCTCTCTCTCTCTCTACCTGTCTCTCTCTCACTCTTTCTTTCTCTCTTTCTCTCTCTCTACCTGTCTCTCTCTCACTCTCTTTCTCTCTCTCTCTCTCTCTCTCTCTCTCTCTCTCTCTCTCTCTTACTTTTCTATCTCACTTTCTCTTCCATCCCACTTATCTCTCGGCGTCATCTAGGGTGACTATCCTTCGTTCATTCATTCCGAAAAAAGGGCAAAATAGCGATTATCAGTATTAATACGTGAGAATGTTTTTCTAGATGGTTGATTTCTGATTTTGTGTAGGGAACTTTGTGTTGTTCTCGGTTGCTCTCCCCCAAGGCATCTAATGATTACCTTTGGTTTTTGTGAACTAAAAAACATAAAATGCGGGAAGCATTGGAGAGAAGATTCAAAACAGCCCCAAATTCCTTATGAAACAACTCATTTCAATATAATTTGTGTGAGAATCAGATTTATTTCACAAAAACTATAGCATGCATGACCTAAAATTGATGTTATATTCTTTTTTTATAATCAATAGTGCCTCGTCCAGTAAATTTGCCTACGTCGACGAATATATAATATTCCTAAAGAAGTTATTAACCTTTTCGATGCCGGCCCGGAAAAAAACGGTGTAAACGTTTCGGAGATATCTAGACGGGCTACCCTAGGGATATCTAGACGGGCTACCCTAGGGATATCTAGACGGGCTACCCTAGGGATATCTAGACGGGCTACCCTAGGGATATCTAGACGGGCTACCCTAGGGATATCTAGACGGGCTACCCTAGGGATATCTAGACGGGCTACCCTAGGGATATCTAGACGGGCTACCCTAGGGATATCTAGACGGGCTACCCTAGGGATATCTAGACGGGCTACCCTAGGGATATCTAGACGGGCTACCCTAGGGATATCTAGACGGGCTACCCTAGGGATATCTAGACGGGCTACCCTAGGGATATCTAGACGGACTACCCTAGTGATATCTAGACGGGCTACCCTAGGGATATCTAGACGGGCTACCCTAGGGATATCTAGACGGGCTACCCTAGGGATATCTAGACGGGCTACCCTAGGGATATCTAGACGGGCTACCCTAGGGATATCTAGACGGGCTACCCTAGGGATATCTAGACGGGCTACCCTAGGGATATCTAGACGGGCTACCCTAGGGATATCTAGACGGGCTACCCTAGGGATATCTAGACGGGCTACCCTAGGGATATCTAGACGGGCTACCCTAGGGATATCTAGACGGGCTACCCTAGGGATATCTAGACGGGCTACCCTAGGGACAAGATGGTTAAGCGAAGAGTTGAGTATCCACTCGGCTAAATATTCTTAAAACTCAGCTAAGAGCTTGAACGAAAATTTATACATAGAACAGTTTACAGATGGTGCCAATATGTTTTTTCTAGGCAGATGTTAATCCACTTCTTCAAAAGAAAGTATAAAGTTGGATTTTTTAGTGTGAAGCAAAGTCGGCGCGTGCGAAAGAGCGACGCCAATTACGAGCAGACCACGAGCTTCGCAAGGACGCAAGAAAAGAGAAAAGGCTCGAGTACATCAGAGCGAGAAAAATCAAGTAAGAATGAGCCAGATACTGCCTCGAGCAACCTTCATCTAATTTTAAGTACCAAACTCAGCCTCCCGTTACCTGAGAATCCTTGATGGTCCTAGTGTAGTCGCCAGCCAGAACCTTAATGGATCTCCCGGTACCTCAGAGCTAGTATCACCAAGCTCTGTGTCCCCCAGTATAGACATTGGTTCTCTAAGTGTTTCCAAGTCAAGAACGGTGAGTTACTCAATTTTATAGCTCTTATTCGTCTATCTCAGCGGGTATGATTTCATTTCAACTACTGATAAGGGCAATCCAAAAACTGTTATCCAATGCGGTTACTAAGAGAGACTTAGCATCCATCTTTCATCTCTCTTCTGTCTTAATCGTGAATTCCGGAGTTGAGCTCCCATTCATGACGCAATCGCTGAGAGCAAGCGTGACAAAGAGAACAAGGCATATGAGCCTTTCATAAAACACTATCGCACGGATTAGCAATGTGTCCCCCGTGGTGTAATGGTAACGCGCTTGCTCTCGGTTTGAGACGAAATGGCTGGGTTCGATCCCGCCCGATGGACTATCTTTTTTCTGTGCGATAGTTCAATCACTTGTTAGAACCCTTCCTTTTAATCGTTTCACACTTTTCTCTTACTTTTCCTTTTACTTTGAGAGTGAAAAAGTAGCTCGAAAATATGGTTTTTTTTTTTGCAGGAGACTCCGCGAGGAATCACGAATATTCCTCGACACCAAGGAGCGCAGAAAAGTGGAGTTTTCCTTCTTTTTTGTCTATTTAATCGTTTTCTCTCTTTTGTTTCTTCCTCTTTCCCTCTCCGTCTCTCTCTTTTGTTTCTTCCTCTTTCTCTCTCCTTCTCTCTCTTTTGTTTCTTCCTCTTTCCTACTATGTCGTTCCCTTTCAATTTAACTCTCTTAATACTCTCTCTTTCTAAACGTTTCTAAGCAAATCTCATTTATTCTCGTATTTGATTTGATATCCATTTCCACTTTCGCTCTATAAAAAATCCTCTTTGAAAAGTTTCTTGAGAGAACATGGTTTCTCAATGTTCAATGCCATGAAAGAGCCAGAGAAATTTGTTCGTATGTTCCCACTACGCTCTGTCTCCTAATCCAACTTCTGCCCCTCCCACTGCTTCTATTCCGGGGCCGCGTTGCCATTGGCGGCATGTTGAATAATCGGCTAGGCCAGTCTCTCTCACTCTCTCTCTCTCTCTCTCTCTCTCTCTCTCTCTCTCTCTCTTTCTCTCTCTCTCTCTCTCACATACTTCTTTTTAATTTTTTCGATTTATTTTTCTCGCTGTTTCTCTGTCTGTTTCTCTATCATTGTCTAGAATTCTCTCTCTTTCAAGCTATGTGTCTCTAGACGAAACCCTAGTGTTCTTGAGTATCTTCTACCTCCTATTTGGCTTCCTGCCATTTATTTCATTCTATAACATTTCCAGCTCTCTGAATCCCTCGCTTTTTCTCATCATCATCATCATCATCATCTCTCTCTCTGTCTCTGTCTCTATGTTTCTCACTTTCATTCTCTTTCTTTCTCTGACTCTATCTCCTCTCAACCCTGTCTCTAATTTGCTTATAGATTCTTTCCGTGGCGCGCTCTGTCTCTATTTATGTCTCGCTTAAACAGATAGACTATCATGGACCTTCGTTTCTCTCTCTCTATCTCTATCTCTATCTCTATCTCTATCTCTCTCTCGCTTTCTCAATCTCTCTTCTTTTGAACTCTTTCCCGCTATCTTTCTCTCCTCGCTCTTTTTCCTTTTCTTGGAAAGGGCAAGAGAAGAAAGCTAATGCCACATTCACACTTCCCTCTATTGCTGTCACAAAGCAAGAAAATTAAGAGTGCATCGTGGACTCTTGCTGTTATCTCTCTTTGTCTTATCTTTTCTCTTCTCTTTTTTTCTTTCTCTTTCTCACTCTTCTTCATTTCTCTTTTTTACTCCTTTTTCTTTTTCTTTCTCTCGTCCTCTGTCGTTTCTTTCCCTCTCCATTCGTTTACGTCTCTCCCTACCCTATCTCTCTACTCTTCCCGCATCATTTCTCAGCATGCGCAATGTTTGCTCTCTGACGCAATCTGCTTAGTGCTCTTTCATTCGAGAGAGTTCTCCCGTACCCGCCCTTTTTCACTCTCTTCATATGCTCTTTTTTCATTTTCTCTCTTTCTCTAATTTTCTTTTTCATCCGCCTTCTTTCTTCTTTCCTCTCTCCTCTACTTTTCCGTTTCTTCTCCTTTCGCCTTCCTATATTTGTTACGTCGTGTTCAAAGTGTATTGTTGGTTCTCTAATTCTCTTCGTTTGCTTTTGATTAGTCTATTCAGGGGAAAGGGAGGGAGAGATAGAGAGAGATAGAAAGGAGAAAACAGAGGAAAATGAAGTAATTAGAAGAGAAAGGGGACATCTCACTACCGTATTAGAATGAAGAGATGAGGAGTCTCCCGAAATAGTCATAGCGAGAATTGATTGGAGGATGAGATGTCCCGTCTTGTTTGCACATCGGAGCATAGATGAGTCTGCTTGCTTATGGACCACGCCGATACCCTTAAGAGATCCTTTGGGTCTTCTTGCGGATAGAGGAAACCTTTTGGGTCTTCATGCGGGTAGAGGAGACCTTTTGGGTCTTCTTACCGGTAGACTAGATTCCTCGATTTCATAAGTGTGACAGGAAGAGACTGGAGAAGACGGGCCACTCACTCATGTGTCCAATGAATGAGTTGGCAGGTGTACAACGAAAGAGTGAGCTCTGAATAGAATCCTCACTTTTCTCTTTCTCCCTCTCTATTTCTCTCCCTCTCTTTCTTTCTCTCTCTTTTCATCTCTCTTTATCTTCCTCTCTCTCTCCTTCTCTTTCACATACACCAATCTTTCCTCATTATCTCGATATTCCTGTGTTTCATAGTTGTTTTTTTATTATTTCTCTTCCTTCCTTACCCCATAATATTTATGGATTCGGTCTATAATTCATTTCTATTGCTCTGTGATGTAATTTGAATGCTTTTTGCAAGGATGAAGCTATCAAGAGTTTTTTTTTCAATTCTCTCTTACGACTCTCTCTCTCTCTCTCTTTTTTTTTTCGTATACACAACAACAAAATTCTTCTCGCCTATCTCTCTTTTGCTCGATTGTTAGTCTATGTCTTCGTGATCCTTCTGTCTGTTTACTTCCCATCCTTCTTCCTTTCTTTTTCTTCTCAACAGTTATCCTCATCCCGAACTATATCACTTTCACTTTCAACGCTGTCTTTAATCAATTCTATATAGCCAGTCAGAATCATAGCCCACCAGGTTGTGCTAAAAAATTTTTTGGGTGGATGACCAGGGAACGGATCGGGAGGGGAAGTCAACAAATTTTTTTGTTCTGTTTTCCGAAGTCAGCTGATTATTTTTTTAGTAATGGAGTTCAATATTCGGATTTAACAAAAAATAGTTTTTTTGAAGTTCTTGATAATAACATCTGTTATATTTTCTTCACCATTGCAAAAGTTTGGGGGAGGGTACTGGGTGGGCGACCGGGAGGAATTTTACAAGATTGGTGAGCTATGGTCAGAATCATAGCTCACCAGGATGTGTTGAAAACATTTTTACCGGGCGACGCTTGGTGACCGGAGAGAGTTAATCTAAAAAAAAGTTGGTCTGTTTTCCGGTGTCAGTTGATCACACAGTTGATACACGAAGCACGAGCCGGATTTTAACATTCAACTTTTTGTTGACTTACGAACATTTGAAGATCATTTTCTGTTCTATTTTCTTCAACTTTGAAAACTTTTTTCTTTGAAAAGACGACAGGGAGAAATTCAACAAGTTTGGTGAACTATGGAGGAACCGCCTCAAGCAGTTTCTTGCTGAGAGCTGTTATGTTGTCACTCGTTAAAAACGTCTGTCACTGTTATACTCCTTACCTCGTTCAAAATGAGACTGTATTGACTTGAATTGACAGGATGGCATCGAATGAATGTGACAGCTTTCCTGTAATTGACAGCCAGTTGCTGACGTCTCTGCTCTCTTTTTACTTCCTTATCTCTCTCTCTCCATTCTATCCCCTTCGGAGCTCTCAGTATCGATTTTTCTGCCTCATTTTCTCGTCTTTTCTACAACCCTGTCAGGCCCTCCCGTTTATAAGTTTTCCCCGCTGCATTCTGCATCTTTGCCGCCTCAATGCTGGTTCCTAATGACTTCTAGCCATCGCTTCTTGGACTCTCTTTCTGTTTCTTCCTTTTTCTATCTCTCTTAATTTTTTCATTTTCTCTCTCTCTCTCTTTCTCCCTCTTTTTCTCCCTCTCTTTCTTTCTTTTTTCTGTCTGTCTCTCGTCTCTTCCATATAATCTAATTTTTTCTGTTATCTCATTTTTGTCTCTCTGGACTCTCTAATTTTCTTCTACAAGAATAAAAAAACAGAAGTCTCAGTCTTCTTTCTCGCGCTGCAAACAGTAGTTTAAAAGATCCCTTTTCCACTGTTCTTTCAGATGTCAATATTAATCAGGAAGACAAATTCTTCCGTTCGTTAGCACTTTGTTCTATTCCCCCTTTGTTTTTCGTATGCCTTCCCAACTCGGTCCTCTTGTTTTCACTCTCTTTCTCTCTATTTCTCTCTCTATCTCTCTCTCTCTCTCTCTCTCTTTAATCCCACTTCCCCTATTTGATGCTTTTTGTGTCCTCTCTAGCTCGTACCCTCTCGCGGAGAGTGTATCATTACACAAAGCTAGCCCTCAGCTCGCTCATATTTTGTCTTGTAATTTTTGTCGTGTCGTCTTCTTTCGTGTTTGTGCTCTCTTTCGTTCATTTTTCTGCGTCCCTCTTTCAATCTCTCTTTCTCTCTCTCTCTCTCTCTCTCTCTCTCTCTCTCTCTCTCTCTCTCTCTCTCTCTCTCTCTCTCTCTCTCTCTCTCTCTCTCGCTCTCCTTCAGCTTCAATTCCCTCGCTTTTCCACTCACTAGACATCACACTCTTTTAGTTGGTGGTCTTTCTTTGTTGTTCCGTGCCCATTTTTCCATTCCTCCCACTTACTTTCAAAAAAAGGTCATTTTCCTTTTTTTTTCCATCTCCACACTCTCTTTCATTCTTTCATTTCTCCGTGAAGTTCTTCGACTTTTTCATCCATAGAAGAACGCGTTATGGCTTTCCTCTCAATATTGTATATTCCTCTCTCTCTCTCTCTCTCTCTCTCTCTCTCTCTCTCTCTCTCTCTCTCTGTCTCTCTCTCTCTCTCTCTTTCTCTCTCTCTCTCTTTTCTCTCTTTCTCTCTCTCTCTCTCTCTCTGTCTCTCTTTCCTTTCTCTCTCTCTCTTTCTCTCTCTCTCTCTCTCTCTCTCTCTTTCTCTCTTTCTCTCTTTCTCTCTCTTCTCTCTTTCTCTCTCTCTCTTTCTCTCTCTCTCTCTCTCTCTCTCTCTCTCTCTCTCTTTCTCTCTTTCCTTTCTCCCATTCCTCATACTTTGCTCAATTTCTCTTTCATTGTCGACCGATTCCCTCATCATCCTCATTACATCCTTCACGGTCGCGTCTCTTTTTTCTTTCTCTCTTACTCTCTCTCTCTTTTCCCCTTCCTCATTCCTAACCTTCTGTTCTAAGTGTAATCTCTTGATCGGCTAGAGAGTAGTGAACTCTGGTGCTTTTATTTTTTTTTAAACTCGGGATTGTGGCAGACTTATGGCTGAAATAAAGAAACAGAGGAGGGAAATGAGAGAGAGGGGGGATTGAGAGAGAGGGGGGATTGAGAGAGGGGGGGGATTTAGAGAGAGGGGGGATTGAGAAAGAGGGGGGATTGAGAGAGAGGGGGATTGAGAGAGAGGGATTGACAGGGAGAGATAAACGGGATAAAGAGAAAGATATCAGTCTTTGGTTGATCTGTTATAGAAGATTATGGTGAGTCCGGTACAATTGCGATACTTTTATAATAATCTATTTATATATTTTTTTCCCGAACAATGACGCTTCTTCTTCGAGAGCTTATTCCAAGTTTTTGCACTTCTCAGAGAAATGTTACGAAACTCTTTTAGCATGAAAAACCATCGGAGATGTTTGAGATCTTTTTTCTTTCTTTCTTTCTTTCTTTCTTTCTTATCTCTTCTATCTCACTCTGTCTCTCTTTGCTCCCTGCTTTTTTCGTCTTGTATAAACATAATCTTTTGGTTTAAAACGCGATGTTCCTCGTTTTCTTTGTTATGACGGAACGTAAAGAATTTCGATATCACTGCTTTCCCTTTCTTTTTCTGCGTAATTGTCTTCCAGACGCAAATATCTAAACCATCTTCCCTCTTATCTTTCTTCCTTGATTTCTCTCTTTTTCTCGATCTCCTTTTCTTTTCTTCCGTTGCTGTTTTTCTTTTATTTCTTTTCAATCGTTTCCGTTTTACTTTTTACGAGAGATAAAATGGACACATGTGGACACCTAAATGCGGTCTTCATATATTTAATTGCGACATGAGCGACAGAAGAGGAAGAGTAGCACTTCGATCGCTACTGCCATGCCTCGCTCAACCTCCGCTCAACGCTCAGATCCCATAATCGATGATGTTATAATCCCGATGTGGCTTGCTGATCTTGATGAAATGTTTAAATTGAAAATATATTTAATTTGCTCTTTCTTCTTTTTATTTTCCCTCTTGTTCTCTTTCCATATCTCTATCCCGTTATTTAGTAATTTTTTTTCTCTCGGTCTCTTTGTTGATTTTGTTCTCACTCTTTTGATAGCTCTTTCTTCGAATATTCTTTTTCCAATGCTTATATCTATACTTTGCTCACCAGTTACTTTTATCGAGCTTTTTCGTTCATAGAGTTATTCATTTGTTTATATGTTCTTGCTCTGTTATTCATTATCTCCTCTTGATATTTCTCTCTCTCTCTCTTTCTATCTTTTTCTCTCTCAAGCTCTCTTAATTTCTCTTCTCTCATTTCAATTCTCTTTTCAAGTAAGTTCTCGGCGATTTTGGTCGAAGCGGTTCAGTTCTTTTTTGAAAAAATTTCTTTAAAATATTTCAAGTGTTTTAACTGTCTTGCTTGATTATCTTCTAATTTTTTTCATTCCTTTCTTTTTTTCTACTCTATTCTCTCTTCTGTTTTGTGTTCTGTATTTCAACCTGCCATATTTCATATTTATCTCTATCTCTCTGATATCTTCATATCTCTCTTCTCTCATCTACTATCTTTTGTTCTTCTACTTTTGCTCTGCCCTGGATTCCTAGTTGTCAGCAGAAGCAAGCTTTTTGTAGGCCACGGCTATTTTCCTATTCATGCACGAAGGCATACATACTCCTTTGCGGGGAAAGGAAGAGAGTAGGAGAATGTTGGTGGGAGAGAGGGAAGAGAGAGTGAGAGAGAACGAAAGGTTCGAGAGTGAGGGGGAAAGACAGATATGCAGAGAGAGACAGAGAGGGAAAGAGATATCTGCAGAGAGAGAGAGAGAGGAAAAAGAGATATAGAGAGAGAGAAAAAAGGGAGAGAGACTGACGACATTCCTTCCTGAAATGTTGTTTATGCTCTACTGAGCAGATGCCTTCACCAAAGTAGTGTAGAATGCACCTCTGCAAGCTTTTACCGCCCTACTTTTTCCTTTTTATGTCACCCTTTTCTTTCCTTTCTCTCTCTTTTTTCTTTCTCTTCTCTTTTTCTGCTCTCTATCTCTTTACCTCTCTCTTCTTCTCTGTCTCCTCATTCTCCCCCTTCTTTTTCTCTCTCTCGCTCTCTCCTTAAACAGTCTCCATTTCCGGTCTTCTGTGACACTCTCACTTTCGTTTCCGCTCTTTTTCATAGTCTGCAGTGCATTGTCACAATTTTGAAGGAAATTAATGGCCTTTTCATCGCTTTCTCAGTCAATGTGTGAAAGTGAAATAGAAATCAGAGAGATAAGGAAGGGGGAAGAGTTTAGGTTTGGATGCACTCTTTCTCTTTCTCTTTCTCTTTCTCTTTCTCTTTCTCTTTCTCTTTCTCTTTCTCTTTCTCTCTCTCTCTCTCTTTCTCTCTCTCTCTCTCTCTCTCTGTGTTTTCTATCGCTCAATCTAATTTTGGCGATCTCTCAGTATGACTTGTTCCCCACTCGTCAGCGCGTAACCTTTTTGTATGAATAGATTGTATTTTGCTCATTTCTACTATCAGTCAGCATATCTCATGGTGCGTATGATAAGAAAAAGCGAAGCGGGTTGGAGAGAGAGAGAGAGAGGGAGAGGGAGGGAGGGAGAAAGAGAAAGGAACCCATCTCTCCCAGACCAACCTTTGTTGTTCAGATTTATTGTTGACGATCTCTTTCTGCTCTCACTTGTCGTTCTGTGATTAGCAAAAATTACGAATAGCGGTTTGGTGGAAGAGAGAGAGTGACATGACCCAGGGAAAAGGAGGACGGGAGAGAAAGGTACTTATATCTTAATCGGATGGAGTTTTGTCGTCTCTCTCTCTCTCTCACTCTTTCCATTTCTTTCTCTTCAATCTTTGTGTCTCTTTCTGTTTTTTTCTTCTTATCTCTCTGCTTGCAGGCAAACAGACTCGCTTTCTCTCTCCCAATAAAATAAACTTTCGTTTATCGATAGGAATTTGCCAAGTTGCAATCTCCGCCCTTTTTGCTATTTAGAGAGAAATTGAGGGAGACGGTGGAGACAAACAGATAATTGCGTTGCTATCCGATTTGCACAAAAGAGAAGGCGTTTTTAGGGTGAGGAAGGAATGGGTTCGGAAGGGTTGAGGAGTTTTCGTGAAGAAAGAGAAAGAGTTTAGAGTCAGGCGAGTAGGGTTTGAAGCAGGAATACTTCGGGTAAAGGGATTTGCACCGGACATATAGCTGTGAGGAGGGGGTAAAGAGGGGGGGGAATGGCTCAGAGCATAGTGAAGAAAAAAGACCAAGAAGAGTGTAGGTAAGGACTCGAAAAAAGAAAAATGAGAAAGGGTTCGGTAGAAGAGTGCTACCAACATTGGGACTGAGTTTCGAGTTGAGGGAGGGTTTAGAGCTTTGGGTACATAGCGGAGCAGAGCAGGATTGCGTGCTCAAGAAGGAAGGGGGGGGAGAGAGGAGAGAGAGAGAGAGAGAGAGAGGGGATCCAGGGAAGCTTCAACTGAAAAGAGAGAGATACTTTATTCAGCTGCGCTGACTTATATTCATCCATTCCTTCTATTTTTCATTTCGCCACTCTGCACCAGTAGTCATCCGATTTGCTCTCTCTTCCTCTTTCTATATATATACATCTTATCCTCTCTATTTCTTATTTTCTGTCTAACTCATCCTATCTTTCCCTCTCTATCTAGCTCTCTCTGGCTATATCTTTCTCTCAGACACAATCTCCCACTCTCTATGTATCTCTCATTCTCACTTTCCTCTCTCCCTGCCTCTCTTCTCTCTCTCTCTCTCTCTCTCTCTCTCTCTCTCTCTCTCTCTCTCTCTCTCTCTCTCTTGTTTTCGTTGTGTTTGGCAGACTGGCAGAAACGTGTAACGAGCGTCCACTCAGAGCCCCGTGTCTTGTTCTTTTTTGTCTCCTTCCTTTTCTGCTCGCTCACTTTCGCTTTCATCCACTTCCCTGTCTTCTCTCTCTCTCTCTCTCTCTCTCCCCTCCCCCTCTCTCTCTCCTCTCCCTCTCTCGCTCTCTCTCTTTCTTCCTCTCTCGCTCTCTCTCTTTCTTCCTCTCTCGCTCTCTCTCTTTCTTCCTCTCTCTCTCTTTCTTTCTTCTCTCTCGCTCTCTCTCTTTCTTCCTCTCTCGCTCTCTCTCTTTCTTCCTCTCTCGCTCTCTCTCTTTCTTCCTCTCTCGCTCTCTCTCTTTCTTCCTCTCTCGCTCTCTCTCTTTCTTCCTCTCTCTCTCTCTCTCTCTTTCTCAGTTTTAAATAGATGGGTTTGCTTGCACAACACACATAAACGTACTCTCAAAAATGTGTCTCTGCCTCCCGTAAGTTCTTACTCGGCCCTCTTGTGAGAATTTCTTGCTATCGACCTCCCTCTGCTGTTGAATTTTTTGCTTTCCGGGTGTCTTTTGTGCGAAAAAGAAGATAGTGAGAGTGCAAGAAAATATAATGTAAAATGGGGAGACACAGTGTTTAAGAGAAGCTAGAGCACATTGTCATTTTAGTCGTTCCTCTTGATTCAATATTTCTTACTCTTTTTTGTAGTTTTTCCCCGTTATCTCTCTCTCTCTTTCGTTCTTTTTTTTCTCTCTTTTACTGGCTTTTTGTCGGTTTTATACGTACAGTTCTATACGGTCACAAAATTCGCAATTAAATGGCGCCAAGTTTGAAAGTTCTCGTAAGAGCGCTAATTTACTTTTCGTTTTTTAACGTTCAACCTCGAAGCGCTGAAGAACTGCGCGATTTGTTGAACAATTTAGCCACTTGAACTACTTTCAGAATGCAGAAAGAGGAGTGAACGAGAGAGTGAGAGTAATCAGAGAAAGAGAGAGAGAGAGAGAGTCTGAATGATATTGATCGAATCAAGAAACCTTCCATCGGTTGTTATTTTCATTTCGTTAAGCAGTGTGAAAGGCGTTTTCGTGTTCGCTTCTTCTCTTTCAATAGGTTTAAACCAGGGTGTTTCTCTGACTCGCACTGCACTGCGGGTTAAAAAATCTACGCGCTTTCCAAAAACCTCGAAAAACACTGAAATCTATGCGCTTGGAAAATTTTTTCTGGATTTTACGTAGGGAAAGTTCAAATCATGTGAAATTGGATGTTGGAATCTGAAATTTTAAAAATCTGTGGGCTCGAAAAAAGTTGTGGGGGGTGCTAAGAAACACCCTGGTTTAAACTGTGAACTTTGACAGATTATTCTCTCTCTATTTCTTTTGTCTTACTGTAATCATTACTTCTAGCAATCTACTCTCTTTTTTGTTGTTGTTTGTTTAGAGGGCATCTCTTCCGACCTCTCCTTCTGTCTATCTATTTATTGATAAGCACATGATTCTTAGTCGTTCTCCGCTTACTCTCAGCACGATTTATCGTCCAATATCACTTTCACAATTAGTAAATTGTCCCGATAAAAAATAAGTAGGCTTTCCGAAGATAATCACAGTCCTAATCATCTCAATTCGATGCACTCAACAGTGCGTGTGTGATTTCCATCTCTAAATACTTCCTGTTTCGCCAGCCATCTACCTTCGCGATAGTCCTTAATTTTTCCGCTGTATTCGTTAATTGAACTTGATTTGGTGGAACATCTTGGATTACGGTATGCTTAAAAGATTTGAGATGAATATTTTGTTTTGCATCAATATTTTTGAGGTGACAAAACAGACTTCTGCTACGTTATAGTCTTAGCAGTGATATAATAATTGTAAATTATATTTATCACATCTTTTACCCTTTTACTATAATAATTACAATTACACTAGTCGTTCAAAGTTTTCTCATGTTGATGAAGAAGCCTGGTATCGGGTTGTGCCTCAATAAATCATATGCATAGTTTTCCATATCGATGGTATTATATCAACACTCACGACCCGGCGTCGGAATAGCGAGCAATAGAAATGAATAAAGAAAGATGTACCTGTATATATTGGTTATGTTTTCGAGATGTATCAAATGTTGTCCTCTGTACCGACCTTCTGTGGGTCTCTTTTTCCATTCCGACTGCCGAAACTTATAGAAACCCCATTTTCACTCCATCTCTTTCTCTCTCTCTCTCTCTCTCTCTCTCTCTCTCTCTCTCTCTCTCTCTCTCGATTAAACTACCTTTTAGCATCTGTGTTCTTTCCGGTCGCATCATGAAAAGTCGTGCGTGCGGAGGACCAGCTACCCATCCTGGCCAAGATAATTGAGGAATGGAAGAAATACTTCCGTGTCTGGAATGGAATGGAAGAAAGAAGTATTCGTGTCTAATCGTGTATGGTTGCAGCAAGCAAGAGGAGCTGGGCGTAGTCGAGGCGGCGCTGGCGCAGCCTCTCATTCTCGCACCCCGGCTGCTGCTGAAGGAGGAGGCGGAGGAAAAGCGGCAGGCTGCAGGAAGGCCGCCGACAAGGCTGTAGCTGCAACTGCTGCCATGATGAGAAGTCCCGGAGCGCTTGCAGCAGCCGCCAATCCAGCCGAATCTCCTCTCCAGGTGAGACTGTTGCTTTCTGTCTCTCTATTCACTCTATCTCTCTGTATTTCTCTTTTTCTCTATTTTTTCTCTTTCTCTGTAATATCTCCCTCTCTCTTTTCTCTATGTTTCTCTCTTTCTCCTTTTTGCTCATCTTTCTATGTACCTCTCTGTTTCTCATTTGCTCTCTCTTTGTATTTCTCTCTTTTTTGTGTTACTTTTTGCTTCCTTCCTTTCTCTCTCTCTCTCTCTCTCTCTATCTCTCTCTCTCTCTCTCTCTCTCTCTCTCTCGCTGTCTCACTATGGCTGTCCTCATTTATTTATCTGTTCTATTTTTTGTCTGATGAGTTCCGCCTCAACTGTTTGTTCTGCTTGGTATTTGTTTGTAATGAAGAGCGGGGAATGGGAGGAAGAGAAAGAAGAAGAGATGGATGATATCAAAAGAAGATATTCACCGGAAGGGATTTTCGGTTATTTGAGCGGGGCAGCCTAAGCAAACAAACGGAAATGAAATGTGATTCTGCATACCATAAAAGTATGCTTCTTTGTCTGCGGTGGAGTAGAGCCATGCTTCAAAGCAGGCATGCGTGGGATGGGGATGAGCTGGAGTTAAAGTATAGGGAAGAGCCCAGAGAGCAGGGGACCTATAGGATCGGGTAATGTACCCTAAAACAAATCAGGCAGTAGTACTCTCAAAAAGAGGGTAAGAGTTCCACAGAATCAGGTAACGGTACTCTCAGAATCAAGGAATGGTAACACGTATATATGGCAGAGGTTTAAAATAAACCTAGTGAAATCGGGATAGGAGTAGAGAAACCCAGGCTGAGAGTGTGAAAGATGGTGTTGCAGGCAACGAAGCGGTCAGCCAGCAGCAATGAATCAGCGGCGCAAGGAGCTGTGACCCCAGAAAGCGTCCACACGCCCAATAAGCAGTCCAGAGGAGAGGATATACCCAGGTTACATATTTAACCAAGTAAGGGAAGCATTACAGTTTGTAAGTAAACAAAATGTCGAATACAGAACTCCGGCCCTTGCTAAGTTTAATAAAAAACAATTTACTTGGGGAAACCTACCAAAAATTTTTCAAATTCTCCCATCAACCCCTCTCCGATCGCCCGGTCACCCGCCCACAAAAAGTTTTTTCAACCCATCCTGGTGAGCTAGGGGGGGTTCTTGTTGGTGATCTTAGGTGGTGATGTAGAGTTGAGTGGAACCTAACTTTATAAAGGGAAATTTAGTAGTTTTTTGTTATTTTGTTCTGAGCTGAGAATCGTTTACACTTCCACCGCAGTGGAAGGTCTTGTAAGCGACAGCCATTCCTTTAATAAATTTTTTAGTATGTGTATGTAATTAACCGACTGCAGCGAAGGGGCGTGAGCAGAGGTTATATGTACATATGTATCTTAATAGACGGGCAACCCACGGGTTTTGAGACCCATGTCTCGTTTTATCGAAGAGACCCATGTCTCGTTTTATCGAAGAGACCCATGTCTCGTTTTATCGAAGAGGAAGAGACCCATGTCTCGTTTTATCGAAGAGACCCATGTCTCGTTTTATCGAAGAGGAAAAGATAATTTCGATAGAACGAAAGAAAAACTAGAATTTCTCACTGTTTTCCTCCAAAATTTTGTATTAATTTCACGTGGCGGTTTAAGATCCCTATTTAATTGATAAAAATAGACTAATCGTGATTCTGTTTATAATTCAATAGGCTTTGCGAGATATAGTTTCAGTTTTGAAATTGGTGATCTAAGAAACTAATTTAAAAAAATTTCAGGAAAGCAATTTGAATTGAATCATTTACATAACGATGTTTTTGGCTCTTATACAGTTGGGTGTACATGTAAAAAGATACGACACGCTTAAAGGAGGATAGCGACAGCAAACGATAAAAAGGAAAAGTATATAAAAAAGTTCTTATCACCAGCTCAATAGGCACAATGTTTAAGAACGATCTGTACATTAGAGAAACATCTGATTCGATTGCTAGTTTCATCGCATCTGTTTTTCTTTTGTTGCAAAAGAGTCTCTTTACGTTTATTTTTTTTATCAAGGACTGGTAGCTAAATTAGTACAGTAATTTAAATTAGTAAAAAACATTAACTTGTTTTTGAAGTTCAAAACTAGAACATGATTCCCATTACGCTCTCTCGTTTTTCTATAAGGTGGAAGCAGTTCTCAGTACTATTAGAGGGTATAAAAATAGCCGAATAGGAAGGGAAGATCATGGCATAATGGCGCAAGTGATGTTTGTACTACTAATGGACATGCGAGTTCGACTCCGCTTGGAGGCTGCAAAAATGAATGTTTGTCGATGATGAAAAAACATCCTTGCTCTGCGAGAGATGCAGTCACTTGCTGTGCTTGTAACGGTCAGCCGTGGCAGTTTCCCGATGAACAGCGTTGGCCTCTGAGACAAACCTGACTTTTTAGTTGGAAAAGTAATTATAGTCATGGATAGTCATTTAGAAAAGAAAAAGCTGCAAGCTTTTTGACGCTGGTGATGAGAATAATCTATTTCTAAATTATATCTGTTTTTCATCGGATGAACTCACAATAAGCGGATCTTTACTATTAGTGTCTATGATCTACGCACTGCTGCGAGCGGTAAATAAGCACAATGCGATTATGACCAGGAACCATTGGGATTCTGTTCCTTTGGTGAGGTTTTTGTGACTTTCTAAAGTACAAAAAGCAACGGAATCTATTCTCTTCTCACTACAGGAACGGGCTGATAGGCATCGCGAAGCAAGAGTCCACAACTTGTCTCCCGCCAGCAGCTACCGTAACCCCGCCAGTCTCTGCGGTGGCCGGACCGCCAGTCGGCTGGAATGTATCCCGGACGCCGATTGAGAGTCAAGGTGCGGAAGAAGCGGGGTCCAAGATTAGTTCCGAGTGCAAGCTTGGCACATGTTAATGGGAGCGGTTTGGGTTCTGTATTTTCTCTGGGAGTGGTTTGGGTTCTGTATTTTCTCTGGGAGCGGTTTGGGTACTGTATTTTCTCTGAGTCCTAGCTTGGGACATTTTAGAAGGTGGGGGAATACCTATGCACCCTCATGGTTATTTAGTTGAAGCCCAATAAGTCCTCTTCTTATACTGTTTATTCCTTGCAAATACATATTGAATATTCACAAAAGATTACTGAGTTGATTTGATGGGAGTTTGTGAGCCGACATGAGTTCATAACAAATGGGAGAGTGGACCAGAAGGACGAGAATTCAAGATTATTTGAGTAGATCCATTTTAAAAGTGTAGTGATGAGTTGTGGTGGAGAGGAGTGATGGTTTTTTCAACGAAGGGGTAGATAGGAGCAGATGCAACCATCTCAAGGGCAGGCAAAGGAAAGAATGGTAATATGGATATTGGTAATATGGAACAAGTAGAACGCTCTACTTTACTAACCTTGCCCTCTCTATCTGAGCGATATTTTAACTCGTGAACGAATATAGGATGGCCATTTGGTGTCGGTTCCATAGGTAAACTGCCAACTGGCAAAAAGATTTCTAGGGCGATTGACCTACCGACCCTCTCTCGAAATGAATCTATCAGAGTTTTCACAGTTAAAATTGGAAGAATAATTTTGTTCCTCTACATAAATAGAACGTTTCATCATCCATAACTCAGTCTCAACGCGTTTCGTAAAATTAAAAGTGAAAAATTTGACCTACTTCAGCGATCTACCTATTGAAAAATCAAGAAATTTTCTTCCTATGGTTGGTTCCCAACCCTTGAATCAATTTCGATATAACTGTCGATATAGTGAGAAAAAAAACTTGAAAGACAAGTAGAAACTTGAAAGACAAGTAGAGAGTTAATGCGTGAATTTTGATTGTTGTAATCACTTGGATTCTACATAAATTAGGAATCTAGAGAGCTTGAAGGAAAAGGTTTAGATAGAGAGATGGCTGGGACCCCCACCCATAGGTGAAATAGAGAGATGGCTGGGACCCCCACCCATAGGTGAAATAGAGAGATGGCTGGGACCCCCACCCATAGGTGAAATAGAGAGATGGCTGGGACCCCCACCCATAGGTGAAATAGAGAGATGGCTGGGACCCCCACCCATAGGTGAAATAGAGAGATGGCTGGGACCCCCACCCATAGGTGAAATAGAGAGATGGCTGGGACCCCCACCCATAGGTGAAATAGAGAGATGGCTGGGACCCCCACCCATAGGTGAAATAGAGAGATGGCTGGGACCCCCACCCATAGGTGAAATAGAGAGATGGCTGGGACCCCCACCCATAGGTGAAATAGAGAGATGGATGGGACCCCCACCCATAGGTGAAATAGAGAGATGGCTGGGACCCCCACCCATAGGTGAAATAGAGAGATGGCTGGGACCCCCACCCATAGGTGAAATAGAGAGATAGCTGGGACCCCCACCCATAGGTGAAATAGAGAGATGGCTGGGACCCCCACCAATAGGTGAAATAGAGAGGTGGCTGGGACCCCCACCCCATAGGTGAAATAGAGAGATGGCTGGGACCCCCACCCATAGGTGAAATAGAGAGATGGCTGGGACCCCCACCCATAGGTGAAATAGAGAGATGGCTGGGACCCCCACCCCATAGGTGAAATAGAGAGATGGCTGGGACCCCCACCCCATAGGTGAAATAGAGAGATGGCTGGGACCCCCACCCATAGGTGAAATAGAGAGATGGCTGGGACCCCCACCCATAGGTGAAATAGAGAGATGGCTGGGACCCCCACCCATAGGTGAAATAGAGAGATGGCTGGGACCCCCACCCATAGGTGAAATAGAGAGATGGCTGGGACCCCCACCCATAGGTGAAATAGAGAGATGGCTGGGACCCCCACCCATAGGTGAAATAGAGAGATGGCTGGGACCCCCACCCATAGGTGAAATAGAGAGATGGCTGGGACCCCCACCCCATAGGTGGAATAGAGAGATGGCTGGGACCCCCACCCATAGGTGAAATAGAGAGATGGCTGGGACCCCCACCCATAGGTGAAATAGAGAGATGGCTGGGACCCCCACCCATAGGTGAAATAGAGAGATGGCTGGGCCCCCACCCCATAGGTGAAATAGAGAGATGGCTGGGACCCCCACCCCATAGGTGAAATAGAGAGATGGCTGGGACCCCCACCCATAGGTGAAATAGAGAGATGGCTGGGACCCCCACCCATAGGTGAAATAGAGAGATGGCTGGGACCCCCACCCATAGGTGAAATAGAGAGATGGCTGGGACCCCCACCCATAGGTGAAATAGAGAGATGGCTGGGACCCCCACCCATAGGTGAAATAGAGAGATGGCTGTGCCCCCACCCCATAGGTGAAATAGAGAGATGGCTGGGAACCCCACCCCATAGGTGAAATAGAGAGATGGCTGGGACCCCCACCCCATAGGTGAAATAGAGAGATGGCTGGGACCCCCACCCCATAGGTGAAATAGAGAGATGGCTGGGACCCCCACCCCATAGGTGAAATAGAGAGATGGTTGGGACCCCCATCTCTGTCTTGATTTTTCAATAGGTCGATCGCTAAAGTAGGCTGAGGTATTTGTTATAACTAAAAAGACGTTCTACCTATTTTATTTTATTTTATCTACATTTTTCAATGCAAAAACAGTTTCCAGTGAATTAATTAACAACTCATAATTATTATTATTATAGGAAAGGTGATAAAGAGAAAAATGAGTTATAGTTAATATAAGAGAAAGTTGAATAAACATGTGAAAAATATTTTTAAGCACACAGAAAAGTGAAATGTTACTGCAAAGTAGACATTGCAGAAGTCTGTTTCGCCCCCGCTCAGACATACCTCTGCACTCTCTGGGTGGGGCTCATCAGTGAGTGCCCAGAGAGTACAATTGTAAAGAAATAAGAGTAAAATTTAAAAAATTTTAACTAAATGGAATTAATTTAAAAGAGTATGATAATAAAGTTAATGCAAACGGTAAAAGAAACGAAAAATAGAAAAGAAAGAAGCAAAAGAAACGGAAAAAAAGTAAAAAACAAACCTAAAATGTGAAAGGAGAAACTAAATAAAGTAAAGATTTTAAAAATAACCTAGAAAAAAAAAATTTAAAAAAACCAATTTTCATTTTCCCATTCTTCTCTTTGGTGCTCTTCTTCCGAAAGTTCATGTCGTCTTCCTTCGTCGGTATTGTCACCAAATGACAAGTGTAAGAAATGAAGAGGAGTGAGTTAGGATGGTGATGATATTAGGAGAAGGGATTGTTGTAGTGTTAAAGCGTGACATGATGAACATCATGTAAACAGCGGAGAATGAAGTTCTCAAAAGAAAGAACATTTTCTTTTAATCAACAAGATGAATATTGAATAGCTCAGCAATACTTTCTAAAAATAATGATTTCTCCAGAAAACTTCTAAAGGCAGCGAAAGATGTATTCAGCAAAAGAAAACTTCTAAAGGAAAGATGTATTTACTTATGAATACTTTTCACTTTTACTTTTAGCTGAGAAAACTCTGATACATTCATTTCGAGTGAGGAAGAGGGTCGGTAGATCGGTCGCCCTAAAAAGCTGAGAAAACTCTGATACATTCATTTCGAGTGAGGAAGAGGGTCGGTAGATCGGTCGCCCTAAAAAGCTGAGAAAACTCTGATACATTCATTTCGAGTGAGGAAGAGGGTCGGTAGATCGGTCGCCCTAAAAAGCTGAGAAAACTCTGATACATTCATTTCGAGTGAGGAAGAGGGTCGGTAGATCGGTCGCCCTAAAAAGCTGAGAAAACTCTGATACATTCATTTCGAGTGAGGAAGAGGGTCGGTAGATCGGTCGCCCTAAAAAGCTGAGAAAACTCTGATACATTCATTTCGAGTGAGGAAGAGGGTCGGTAGATCGGTCGCCCTAAAAAGCTGAGAAAACTCTGATACATTCATTTCGAGTGAGGAAGAGGGTCGGTAGATCGGTCGCCCTAAAAAGCTGAGAAAACTCTGATACATTCATTTCGAGTGAGGAAGAGGGTCGGTAGATCGGTCGCCCTAAAAAGCTGAGAAAACTCTGATACATTCATTTCGAGTGAGGAAGAGGGTCGGTAGATCGGTCGCCCTAAAAAGCTGAGAAAACTCTGATACATTCATTTCGAGTGAGGAAGAGGGTCGGTAGATCGGTCGCCCTAAAAAACATTTTTTTCGCCAGTTGGCAGTTTACCTATGTGCTGGATTCGATATCGCCTCGTAGATCCGCTTTCTTTCATGTGTCAACTTTTTTTCTCTTGCAGAAACGCGTCACCCGGTAGATCCCGGAGGGGTACAACAGCAACATCAACGGAGCACACCCTCATCAATCGGTCGCCAAGGCACTCCGTCTGGCTCGTCCGTGCAGCAGCAACAGCTGCAGCAGCAGCAGCAGAACTCTGCAGCAGCGCAGCATGTCGCACTCCCGACCTCATCGGCGGCGAGCCTCAACCAGCAAAATCTGCAGAAGCTGCACGAGCAGTTCAACGCAGCAGCTATGGCGAATAATCGTGAGTTGTCTTGCCGAGGTTCATCGTTTGCTGGTGAGGTTCAATGCGCCCTTTATCTGAGAGTCCAATGCGTATTTTTTAGAGAAGGATTTGTATGTGTTACTAGGCCCTTCTCTCACCAAATTTTCTATGTATTTTTTATGATCAACTAATGTGAATTGAGCTATAATAGAGAGGGCTTTTGTAGAAGGGGCAAAAGCTTGTTAAAGAGTCTTATGAGATCGGTAAGGTTCAGGAGATTGAAATTGATTGAGAAAAAGGGGAAAGAAAACATACAAGTAGAAATTTGAGTTTTGCCGCAGAGAACATGGCTGCTGCTAATATGCGGCCCCCGTCAGCGATGCACGCACAGATGAGTGTGGGAGGAAGTCAGTTGGCAGCAGCCTCACAGCAACAGCAGCAGCAACAACATCAGCATCAGAATTTGCAGCAGTTGCAAGGCTTACCGCCAGGATTTGCGTCAGGGGGTATGTTTTGACTGAATTATAAGATCGAGTTAAGGACTGGAGAGGAGGGGTTGAAACCAATTAAATGCGTCTTATATGCGGGTTTTCATGAGGAAAGGAACAGGTCTTGGTAGGGATGATCTTAAGAACCCAGAGGCCGGTTGCAAGACGTTTGTTCGACCAAAGTTGTTGTCCGGTAAAACGTTTTACCGAACAACGCGTTTTTCGGTCACAAACAAGTTATCACGTTGCAAGAAGAAACTTTTGTTGGTGAAACGTTTGTGTTGAAAAGGCTGAAGCACTTTAGGTGTTGTTTGCCATTTTGAACTTTAAATAGAGTTTTTAGTCTATTTCACCATGCTTTTTTGAGATATATGTTTGACCCAAAGTGTGTTACCGTAGTTTACCTATTTGAGTCCCGTTTCATCAAAATACTTCACAAATACAAAAGCAAATTCAACGTTATCGCGAATAATGGCCATGCCATTGATTATTGAACTTTATTTTTGAATAAAAGTTCTTAATACGAATAAAAAAGTCGAGGGTTTTTTTGTTGAAACATAAACACGAAAAAGGTTGAGAGGGCCCATCATCAGTGTGACGCGGTTATTTTTCAGAAAACAGTGTTTTGTTTTGTGATAACCGAAAGTCATATTTCTTTTAAAATTAAACTACCTTAGTTTTTCGGCAAAAAGAAAAATTTTGACAAAAAAAAAACAAATTTCGACAAGTAGAAGCCTCTTCCGACCCAAAAGTCAGGAATTTCTCGATTCATATCTTACTAAAATAACGATTTTTGTGAAAAAGGAGAAAAAGAGAAAAGCCATGTTAGAATTAAATCAAGAAAACCACAAAAAAATCATATTTTTGTACGAAAACGCTAAGAAAAAAATCTAGTCTTTTTTTTGTGTGAGAAAACTATAAAGAAAAGAGAAAAAAGTGCTTGGTAAAACTGTTTTCCTGACTGTTATCCTGGGGTAACCTAGGATAACAAATTCGTACAAAAGATCGGTTAGGAAAACCAAAGTTGAAAAACCAAAAGTTTCTCGCAACGCAAACAACGAGAAAAACCAAATACTTTGGTCCGAACAACAATTTTGTCCCTACAAAAGATGTTTTTGCAACCAGCCTCAGGTAGATTCTTAAAGGTACTTTCGTCAGACCAGGGCTGTTCCATTGACGCTTAGGTCCTCGGTACGTATTCGCATGCATAGATATGTACATGGGAGTTTGAATTGTGTGCATACAAACATAAAAAGGAGCATACGTAGATGGGAACTCGGAAGTATATTCGATAAATCGTTGTCTAGACACATTTTTCTCGCTTGCTGTTTCTTCTTGTCAACTTTTGGTAATATTTTCCTTTAATGCGACTATTCGAGAAGACTCAAGATAGCTCTGAGGGAATCTATCAGAGAAAAACGAAGTTTTCGCGGAGTGCAAAAGCAGACTCAAAAAATACCGCATTAAGATCGGGAAAAGTGGAAATGAATAGTCACTTTGTACTGTTAAAGTCATGATAGTCATTGAATCTTATAATTCATGAAGTCATTATAGTCTTTCGTAGTTGGGTAATAATCATTAACTTCCATAATTTATTAAGTTATAATAGTCATTGACACGAATCATGAGTGAGTCATCATAATAATCCACTCTCATTGTAGAATTCAAAGTTATAGTCATCACGCATATGTTTGTGTTATAGGAGGCCTCCAACCACAGCTAGAAGCGATCAGATTGCAAATGGAGCTGCAAAACAGGCAACAACAACAACAACAGCAGCAGCAACAGCAGGCTGCGCCCCAGCAACAGCCAGCATTGGACATCCGACAAGTGAGTGATGCAGTAGAGTCCTTGAGTAGTCATCATAGTCATACGCTATAGGTATCGTTGTAATTGTGTAGCAAGGTTATAGTGAGGAAATCCATGGTGTGCGCCACCCTGAAAGGTCAAAGTCTGTGTGAACTGAAGAAAGGCGGGCTTTGATATTTCATACATGGTGTTTATCCAATACGCTTTGTGAGTAAGATCGATGATCAAATCTACGCGCTTCACAGAAGAAAAAGTTTTTTCTCTTCTGTTCGTATGACACAGAATTTTTTCATCGCATGCACTCGATTTCTTTCAAGAGTGTGTCTGCCGTTCCTTCAAAATTAGTATTTTTTAAACCAAATCCCTTTTTTGTGCATTTTAAGAAACAGCCTAATTTCATAATCTACAGGCCAGGATATTATATATATATATATATATATATATATATATATATATAATTTTATATGTAAATCTTAAATACCTAGCCTACTTATTTTCCTGTTCTCTGTCTTCAACTGTTTAACCGCTGTTGTGTAGTTTTAATGTTTTCTTCTCCGAACTGGGTGTGTTTGATTACATGAAATGTAAGCTTCATGAGAATTATATCCAAAGTCTGATAAGAAAAGGATTTTTTCTCTTGATAAGATCGTTATTTACACGTGATATAAAATTGATGAATGAATATTTAAGAATATTTAAGAAGGTCTCGTTTCGGAAAGAGAAAACATGTATTTTTCATTTTGAATGAATGCAAATAAGAGTCTTTCAGTGATGAAAATTAAGCATTGATGCTCTCTTATTTTGAATTTTTTTCTCTACCGTTTTGTGTTGCTCATAAAGGTCTGGTAGTCATTGATTATTCATGGAGTATAACTAATGATATATTCACTAGTTTTATTTATCACTTCGGAGTTCTACCGCGTCGCAAATGTATTTTTCACTTTTAGTGCTTTTTTGCTCGCTTTTTTAAACTCTCTATCTTTCTCTCTCTCTCTCTCTCTCTCTCTCTTTCTCTCTCTCTCTTTCTCTCTCCCCTTTCTCTCTCTCTTTCTCTCTTTCTCTCTCTCTTTCTTTCTCTCTCTCTCTCTCTCTCTGTCTCCCTCTGCTTCCTTTAAACTCTTCCTCTACCTCGGAAAATGCATGCGCTACAGATGTCAAACACCTCTGATAGGCTCGCCAAGAGTTCCTAGGAATTGCATAGGGAGAAAAGTCTAGTATACAGCCTGCAAGTGCGAAGAATTCGTGAGAGACTCGCAGAGTGATTGAGGCTTCTTCTTTCACATTCCTCTCTCCCTGACGAACTGATGAAATGTGTTATTTGCAAGTTCACTTTTCATTGTTTCCTTCTTTATTCAGTTTTTCAGTTTACTCTGATGTCTACTCTCTCTTTTTCTCTCTCTCTTTTTTCTATGTCTCTCTGTGTTTTGCAATTTCCCTCTGCTCTACTCTTTCTAACTCTCTCTCTCTCTCTCTCTCTCTCTCTCTCTCTCTCTCTTTCTCTCTGTTTTTTCCTCCTCTTGTTTTCTCAAGCATACAAACGATAATGCTCATCTAATCTTTCGTAGAGATCGTAATCTATTTTACTTATCGTAATCTCATCTAATCGTAATCTATTTTACTTATCGTAATCTCATCTAATCGTAATCTATTTTACTTCGTGTCGCCAGAGAAATACGTTTTGCATGGAAAAAAGGCGTGAAATAAGGAACTTGGCCATGAATTTTCGGGGAATTTGAAGGGAAAGAAACAAAAAAGAATGAAGAGAACAACACAGAATTAGAAAAAGGAAGAAGAAAGGAAACATTTTTGCTGTTTTTTTTCACTGAAAGTGAACCGCATTAAAGAGAAGTAGGGAAGAAAAAAGTGAAGAAAGAGAGAGGAAGGGTCTGGTCCAAGAGAACTTCCTATGCATTTATGTGGTTCGATCAGAGAATAGTGCGAAAGAAAATAGAGTGTAAAGGAAGAGAAAATAAAGAAAAAGAAAGAACAATGGGCGAGAGAGAAAAATATAGAGAAAGGAGATAGGGGAAAAGAGAAGAAGAGAAAGAAAGGTGAAGAGAGAAGGAGAGAAAGATAGAGAGCTAGAAAGAGGAGAGAGAGATAAAGAGAGAGTGAGAGACAGAAAGGGAAAAGAAGGAAGAGAAAAGGAGAGAGAGAGAGTCCGGAGGACTAAAGAGATTCGAGGGAAATTGTGTATCCAGTAGCAAAAGTGCACGACTGACGCCGCTAGCCAAGGCCTGTAATAGGAACTGCTCAGAAAATGAAAGGAAAAAGCATCATCGAGTGCAGTTTATTTCTTTCTCTATCTCTCTTTCTATCTCTATCTCTTTCTCTGTTTCTTTCTCCCTCTCTAACTCTATCTTCTTCTCTACCTTTCTTTCAATGTTATATCACTCGATTCATGCTTTCAATTGATGAGGAGAGTGAACGTAACTGAAGAACAAGGAAATATTCTACAAAGAAAAAATGTCTTCTTGATGAGAGAAGGCGAGGAGAGTTTGTTCTCTGATGCGAGAAGGCGAGGAGAGTTTGTTCTCTGATGCGAGAAGGCGAGGAGAGTTTGTTCTCTGATGCGAACAACTGCTTGGGAGAGTAAATAAACCGATTTCCGAGAAACCAAACATCATCAAGAAGGAAGTCTGGGAAGAAAAAGAGGGAAGCGCTTGACCTTGCACATCTTTATTGCATCTATGTACTCTTAGGCTTGGTTGTAACCAGACATGTAAGGTCAGAGAATGAAGAGGAGATAGGGAAATAAAGGGGTTAAGCAGGGGATGACATTAAGGGGGCTTGAAAGGTGACGTAGGGGAGACAGAAATGTTAGAGATGGGAGGGAAAGACTAGTAGAGCGAAGAAGCTTTCAGGAAAATTAAAGTTAGAAGTACTTAGGGAAATAAAGGGGTTAAGCAGGGGATGACATTAAGGGGGCTTGAAAGGTGACGTAGGGGAGACAGAAATGTTAGAGATGGGAGGGAAAGACTAGTAGAGCGAAGAAGCTTTCAGGAAAATTAAAGTTAGAAGTACTTTAATAGTGAGAGAAGAGAGAGAAATGAGTAGAAGTTGAGAGGTAAGTCATGTCTGCTGGGGGGGGGGGGGGCATGGAAGCATTCCTAACACTTCACCTTCAGCGAGAATTGGTGAGAGAAGGACACCTCACGGACCTTTCTGTCTATCTTTTTTCTTTTCTCTACTCTTTTTTCTTTCCTCTCTCTCTCTCTCTCTCTCTCTCTCTCTCTCTCTCTCTCTTATTTCTCTCACTCTCTTGTTTTCTCCTCTCAGTCATTATTTTTCTCTTTCTCCTTTCACTCTTTTATCTCTCTCTCCATCTCTCTCTCGCTCGCTTGTTTACTCTCTTTTTTTTTATTTTGGTTTTTTTCAATCTCTATTTGCTATCGGTTTTCTTCTCGCTGCTGTGTAAACTAGTGCGAATTTGCGTCTAAAATACTTCTCGCACTGAAGTGTTTACTATTTTTTGTTAAGTTATTTTCACACTTGAATTGATCGGAGAATGGAGAAGGGACTGATCCTAGAATTAGATTAAGGTCCTTTTAGCTAAGATTAGACTCAATCAATCGTCTGGGTAAAAGAAATTCAAAAAAGCCTAGATACCTGAAGGTCTTCCCGAAGTCCTTCTATCTTTAAATACTTTGTCCATTGAGACTTGCAAATATAGACTTGAGATTGAATTAACTCGAGGCTTTAAAAGTCAAGACTTTGAAATTCAAGGCTTCTTTCTTGCAAAAGCTATCATAGGTCAACAAGGGGTATGGAAAACCCCCCGGCCCCCCGTCCAAAAAAAAACCAATCTATTTATCATTACATTCATTTAAAAGAGAAAAACAGTCAAAAGCTTGCTAAAAAAATTCCTTCCAATAACGCTCCACCGCAAACTGAATTTTTTTAATTTTAACTTTAAATCTTAGAAAACTTCAATAAGGAATCAATTTCATAGGAAAAAAAACCCAAACAAAACCTTTCTACCGCTCGGCCCACGTAAGCTTTTTTGACAAATTTAGGTAATCTATGAAAGCTATTTTGCTATTCAGGTGTCAAAAATCTTATTTGTATATTTGCCCCTTGTTTTATATATTTGCCCCTTGTCAAAAATCTTATTTGTATATTTGCCCCTTGTTTTATAATTTGTTTGCTGATGAATTTCCCGTTATCTAAAGCATTGCCTTCGCTATCTCAGACTCTTCTTTGTGATGAAAAGAATTGTCTTTGTTATCTGGAAATTCTTCTTTGTTCATTCTCCATTCATTATACAAAGATATTAGTGTTCTTTATCTTGTAAGTTCACCTTTTTATCTACTTTTTTGTTCTTTTTCATAATTCATAGGAAAAGTGCCATAAAACAAGTACAACTGTCCTTGCTTTTCTTGAGCGCATAGTCTTGTTTTAAATTGTAAACTATTCGGTTGAAAATGCGGTTGAAAATTTCAAGTTTTAACTTGCATTGCGGGTTGGAAAAACAGCCGCAACATCATGAAAAATACAATTAACATGAGTGGTGAAAAAGAGTTTTTATTACTTGAACGAAGTATAGTTT
The DNA here is from genome assembly GCA_964056735.1 of Allodiplogaster pararmata. Lineage (NCBI taxonomy): Eukaryota > Metazoa > Nematoda > Chromadorea > Rhabditida > Diplogasteridae > Allodiplogaster > Allodiplogaster pararmata. The sequence continues at coordinate 35,990,281 of OZ057403.1, forward strand.
GGGCGGTGTTTTAACGAGAGAAATTTGCAGTTCCTACTGAACCTTGGAGGGGCATCCTCATCGGCGGCAGCCGGCAATGTTAATCCCGCACTGCTCGCTGCAGCTGTGCAGCAACAACATCATCAGCAGCAACAACAACAGCAGCAGAATCAAGCAGCCATCAATAATCCACAAACCAATCAGCTTATTATGCAGGTGAGTGGAATCTCTCTATTTCCGCTTCTTTTTTCCATCTCGTTTCATTCTTTCTCTCTTACTATTAAAAGACTGAAAAGCTTTTGTTTTTATTATAGTGTGATTCTTGACGTTGAAATTCAAAACACACTCAATGTATAACTCGAGCTATCCGTGACAAAGAGCGATGAAGAGGAAAAAAAACGGGAACTTTGCAGCTGATGCAAATGCAAGCTGCGCAGCAAGCAGCAGCTGCATCGGGAGGGAATGGCCAGCCGCAGCAGCCGGGCTCCGCGCCATCTGGAGCCGGTCCGGCCGGCCTCTTGGCTTCTTCGCTCCTTCCGTCCTCCGTTTCACTGGGGTCGCAGCTGGCCCAAGCCGCCTTGTTCGGCGGCAAGTTCATTGGACAACCCTCCAATAAAGTGAGGATCGCTTTGTAGTAGTGTTAATCATTCATTCAGTCATTGTATTGTCTTGCAAATTATTAGTTCAAAAACACGCAAATCGAGAAATAGGGAGAAATCAGAGTGATAACGATGAAGTGAAGTAATATAGTGGAGAGGAAATCGTCAGTTCATGGTGTGAAATGGAGAAATGTTCCAAAAACAAAAAAGTACATAAGAAAAACCATCTGGAAGCTCTGGAAAAGTCTTCACTTAGAATGGTGTGGTGAGATCGAAAGGATTTCTGAAGAGATGCATTAGTGGACGCTCGGTTCACTGCCTAGAGAGTGGCCAGTCTTAGGCGGTCGACTCTGGCTTGTGAAGGACTTATCAGGGAGCGCTGTTCTGGTACGAAGGGCGGGTCCGTGTTTTAGTTACTCTACGGTTTTTCTTGCAGAAGCCGGGTCGCTGGAGTGTGATGCACGTGAAGATCGCGGAAGATATTAGCCGCTTCCGGCAGTTTCAAGGGCGGGGAGAGCGAGGCGGAGCAGCAGTGAATGCAGCCGAAGCTCCAGGCGCTGCAACCTCTCATTCCTCTGCAGCCAACAGCAACAATAACGCGGCCTCTGCGTCCCTTGTGGGCGCAGCCAGGGCTGCACAAGAAGCCGCAGCAGCAGCAGCACACATGAGAGCTCCGCAGCCGCCTCATTGCATGCCGAGCACGAGTACAGCGCAAGGGTGAGCAGGGGAAAGAATTGATTTGGTTTGAAAGGGGAGGAGGGGGGGAGGTTCAGTGATATGTCTCGCAGTCTGTGACAGGTTCGATTCCAGTCCCTGGAATAACTTTTGCCCTGCAATAGTCGTTTTAAAACTAATTATAAAACTGACGTAATAATTCTAAGAGACATGGTAACAGGAGTAGTAGAGTATTATTTCAAAATGTAAACATGCATTGAAATTGAAGCTAGCGATTGCGGCGTATTTGAAGTCGGAATAAAAAATTCTTCACCTGAATTCTGATGGAGATTTATCATCATAACAAGCAAGAATATGTATGGTTGGGGCGTGTGGAAGAGTAGATTTCTCCTTGCAGGATGTCCCTGGCGGGAGGCCAGCAGCAGCAGACCTTTCAGCACCCGGCTCTCGCTGCCTTATCCTCCCACCAGCAACAACAAATGCTGTCGCTGATGAACGAGAAGATGAGGATGGCCAGGTGAGAGCTTCCACCATTTCGGAAAGCTAGATTATGAGTTCAAGAGCTCTTCATAAAGCTTGAGACAATAATTTTTCTTCCTCTCTCTCTTTCACTCTACCTTTCTTGAAATCTCTATGTCTCTCTCTCTCTCCGGCTCGTGCTCTCTCTTTCTCTCTTTCGGTCTACCTTTCTTGAAATCTCTATGGCTCTCTCCCTCTCTCTCCGGCTCGTGCTCTCTCTTTCTCTCTCTCGCTCACTCTCTCTCTTTCGGTCTACCTTTCTTGAAATCTCTATGTCTCTCTCTCTCCGGCTCGTGCTCTCTCTCTTTCTCTCTCTCGCTCACTCTCTCTTTCGGTCTACCTTTCTTGAAATCTCTATGTCTCTCTTTCTCTCCGGCTCGTGCTCTCTCTTTCTCTCTCTTGCTCACTCTCTCTCTCTCTCGCTCTACCTTTCTTGAAATCTCTATGTCTCTCTCTCTCCGGCTCGTGCTCTCTCTTTCTCTCTCTCGCTCACTCTCTCTTTCGGTCTACCTTTCTTGAAATCTCTATGTCTCTCTCTCTCTCCGGCTCGTGCTCTCTCTTTCTCTCTCTTGCTCACTCTCTCTCTCTCTCTCTCTCTTGCTCACTCTCTCTCTCTCTCTCTCTTTTGCTCTACCTTTCTTGAAATCTCTATGTCTCTCTCTCTCCGGCTCGTGCTCTCTCTCTTTCTCTCTCTCGCTCACTCTCTCTTTCGGTCAACCTTTCTTGAAATCTCTATGTCTCTCTCCGGCTCGTGCTCTCTCTTTCTCTCTCTCTCGCTCACTCTCTCTTTCGGTCTACCTTTCTTGAAATCTCTATGTCTCTCTCCGGCTCGTGCTCTCTCTTTCTCACTCTCTCTTTCGGTCTACCTTTCTTGAAATCTCTATGTCTCTTTCTCCGGCTCGTGCTCTCTCTTTCTCTCTCTTGCTCACTCTCTCTCTCTTTCGCTCTACCTTTCTTGAAATCTCTATGTCTCTCTCTCTCTCTCCGGCTCGTGCTCTCTCTTTCTCTCTCGCTCACTCTCTCTTTCGGTGTACCTTTCTTTAAATCTCTATGTCTCTCTCTACGGCTCGTGCTCTCTCTTTCTCTATCTTGCTCACTCTCTCTCTCTCTCACACTCTCTTTCGGTCTAACTTTCTTGAAATCTCTATGTCTCTCTCTCCCGCTCGTGCTCTCTCTTGCTCACACTCTCTCTCTCTCTCACTCTCTTTCGGTCTACCTTTCTTGAAGTCTCTATGTCTCTCTCTCTCCGGCTCGTGCTCTCTCTTTCTCTCTTACTCGCTTTCACTTTTTGTTCTTCTCACCTTTTCTTACTCAAGGAAACGCAAGATCCACATACCATACCCCGCTGGGCTTCAAAGTCACGTCCGACCATATCAAGTCGGGCCTCTGTTTTTAGTGTCAGTGGGTATTTCCAGATTACAGGCGTCATGGATACTTTATGTATACTTCCCTCTCTTCCTTTAAAAAAAACTAATTTGTTCTGTCGTGGGTGGGTATATTCAATCTGTCCAGGCATGTTAACGCTCTAAGCGTGTGTCCTTTTTTGAAACCTAAAGCTGCCTCAGAAGATGTGTGTGATATTCAGCCAAACGCCGAAGCCTCCATCTCAAATGGGCGGAGCTCCACAAATGGGCGGGACTCCTTCTCAGATGGGCGGAGCTCAGCAACAGCAGTTACCTCAGCGACCACCCTCTTCTCTGCCGCGACAGCAGCAGGCACCGCCATCGTCGTCTCACTCAACGCCGCTGCCTTTGCCATTGGCGGGCCTGCCCATAGGACCGCCCATGTCAGGCTCCGCCTCCCTCACAAATGGAACATCCGAGGCTGCGGCCCAGCAGGTAGACAATTTGGCCTATTTAGGGGGTCGGAGTCGCATATGTAGTTTTGTGCAGCTGAAGCATCGGTCTGTAGAGCCGGGTCGTCATTTGGGGATACAGGGGTTGTAAGAATACAGGGGTTGTAAGAATATACAGGGGTTGTAAGAAGGGGATAAAGGGGTTGTACGAATTCGAAGCGGAGCATCTTTTATTCTGTAGAAGGAACACTACAATGGAGGAGGTGTTGTAGAGAAGGCAGAGGAAGAAGACTATCGAAAAGAGTAAGAATTAGACTAATGGTAACTAATTAAGCGTTAAAAATTGCAAGAAAAATAGGCCGGTGTTATTCATTTTGTGATTGGCAAAAACTTTTTTCATGTTGTTATTCTGGTTTTTACGCTCCAAATATTTTTTCCATCGCTTCAGGCAATGTTGCAAGCGCTGGCAGCAGCTGCGGGTGGATCTACGACTCAATCGTCGACACCCGCCCCTCCGCATACGCCGAATCCCTTCTCGGCGGCCGCCGGCAGAATACCCATAGAGCAGCTGCTGCAGATGCAACTCTTGCAGCAGCAAATTGAGCAACAGGTCGGTTTTCGAGAGTTTAAATAAAAATTATTTTGGTATCACCAAAGGATAACTTGTTAGGTTATGTCTCAACACGGGATAAAAATGTGTTGTTTTTTTTTTAGCTCGGAAGCAATAGTACAGCAGTGAGAAAAAATGTTCTTTATATTTGTATGCAAAAATGTCCTTTTGTGCTACAAAAAAGTGTGCTGCGAAAAAGTGACGGCAGTGAGATGCGACTGCGTCTTTTTTTCGCATATGTTTTGTAGCAGTGCACAAACACACAACACTGATATCTTTTTTTTCTCAAAAAGAGCTTTGCAGCAGCAACAACAGCAGGCTGCAGTTGCGGCTGCTCAGCACCAACAACAACAGCAGCAGCAACAGCATAATGGACCGGCGGGCGGAGGGATGCCCTCAATGTCGCAGCCCTTGGAGATGCTGCTGCGCAACCACATGGACCGCTTGCAGCAGGACCGCGACATAGCTTTTATGCAGCAGGCTTTCAATGGCAATCAGGCCGCCCTAGTCGCAGCCATGCAGCAGAGAGCTGCGGCTATCCAACAGCAGCAAGCCGGCCAGGCACAGCTCATGCAGCAACAGCAGCAGCATCAGCAGCAGCAATGTCCACCCCAACAGCAGCCTCAGTTCCAGCTGCCTCAGGGCTTTCCAGCAGGTCTGCCAGCCGGCCTGCAGCTCCCGCAAGGACTCAGCCTGAGCATGCAGCAGGGACTAGCGGCGGCTGCAGCCGCGCAACATCAGGTGAGCTTTTGACGATTTGCGAAGGAAAATGCTTCTTGAAGGAGGTCGTGGGAGCTCCCGTGACCTTCCTCAAACATTAAAAGTTTGGTTGGTGATGATTTGGAGTGACATATTGATAATGCTTGTTTCACTCCCTCTCTATTTTCATCGGTTTTACACCCAGACTCTTCTTTTTTGTTGGAAGCATAATGGTATGTGCGAAGAGACCCCGGAAAGTTCCACCTAAACCAAGGAGGTTAAGAAATGGACAATTGCCAAAAGAAGGTAAGTCGACTAAAGTCATCAGGGTAAAAAAGGCGCCTTTTTGAATTTTCTGTGTATTGCGATTTACATTTTAGTTTTTGTTTTAATACTGTTTTTTCGTTCTGGCTTAGGCTTTCAATTTTTTTAAACTTTTTTCTCGCTTAGGCTTAGGTGAAGGTTTTGCTGACGAGGCCGTACGGCTTAGGATCGAAAAATAAAATTCAAAAAGCGCCTTTTTACCCTGATGACTGCAGTCCACTTACCTTATTCTGTCAATTGCCTAAGAAATGTTGGTAGTGCTGTGGCAAGAATCAGACTCTCCACACACTAGCAGTGACCCAGCGCGCATCCACTGGTTCTACCAGGATAGGTCTGTCCCGCATCCCAGGGGAGCGCGTAGGCGGGAACAAGCGCGAGGATTCTTATTATTACTATTATTGTTTTAGTTTCAGATGATCACAATTAATAAGATCAGGTTTCATTGCTTTTTGTAAGGTTAAAGCTGAGAATTTAGTGTTCAAATGTGATTTCTTTGGTTTCGGCAATGAAAAAACAAGAGTGAAGGAACTTGCTTTGCCCATAAACATGCCCCCGAAGACAAACAGTTTAGTCATTGATCAGTTTATTGCGGTATAAATAGTAAATTACAAAATGATAGTTAAACAGCACACAAAGGGTTACAAAAGTAAAGAGAAAGGTCTTAAGGACCTTGCAGAGTTGGGTCTGCTCTTCCTCTCTTCTCCTGATATATCTCGGGTTATATAGTCGTCATATGGGTGGGGATATCTTCTCCTCCTATCTGATTCATAATATTGGACGATGATTTATAATATAGGTGGACAATCTCACACAAGGTCTCTCTTAAACTTTCTCTTAAAAATTGCACATCTTTTCAAATACAGTAAGTATATGGAATGTAGGTTTCGGATTTGATAGCGGATAAAAAATTTTCGCTTGCAGCAGCAAAGCGCAGGCAGCAACGGCGGGCCGCCCGGCGCCAATTCGGCTGCAGTCGTCTCTTTGCAGCAACAGTTAAACAACAATGCAGCCGCGCAGCATCTACTGAACAATCCCGCGCTGCTCAGCTTGGCTTCTCAGTACAAATTCCCTGTGACAACCAACGAGTCTCGCAAAGGCGGAGGCCCTGATTTGAGTGGACAATGAGGCATTGGTTCCAGACCTGGCCAGCGAATGAATCTTAAGAATAGGACTTGGTTTGCGAAGTATTCTTGGAACGAAGGCCTGCGAATAAGTCCTGAATGGGATCCTGATGGCTCCTCCTAGCAAACAAAGATGGCGCAGAAGAAGAACATCTTAACTAACCGCAGCTTTCTAGTCATATTTGTAACTTAAACTGAAGGGTGTGAGCTATGTATAAAAAGAGAGAAAGTATTGATTGATTATATCCGCTGCTGCTATTTACCACAAACTGCTCATTGTTGTGTAATTTATGTTTTGTTGCATGTGTTTTCTCTCACAATACTGATTCATTGATTTGATGTTCAGATCAATATTAAAGCTTTTTATTGGTTCACTCATAAGTCATTAGATGCAAGGTCAGCCTCAGTAAGTAAAACAACCATTTCTCGTCTCTATCTCTTTCCTCACGTTCTCCCCATCTTTAATTATCAGTGTACAAAAGAGCTTGTTACGGGTGCATGAGTTGTGTATCTTTCCGTGGTGAAGAAAAATAATTTTATTACTAAAATATGCGTCATTATGTTCTTTAAAGCTCTCAGTTGGAGAACTTCTTGTATTTTCTATACTGTATAATGTGGTTCATAAATTTTTATAGACATACATTTACAATTCGGCAAGCAGATTTGCTATTATTGAATCAGAGATAATAGGATGTTTTGTGTTCTAGAACTTACTTTCGTCTTTGCAATTTATATTATTAATGAAATTGGAAGAAAAGTCAGGTAAACATCGATTTTTAACTCGATTGATCTCAAATTGCGGTTGCTTTTTCTCAATGTTACTATTGATTCTACTGAAAGATGCAAATCGTAATTAAAAAAGTTATAATAATATATGAATGGTTCGTTTGCACATCTCCATTAAATGAGAATTCAGTAATAATAATGATATAAGTTTTTTTAAGACACACAACCTATAGGTACCTTTACAAGATGGGAAGATTATACATAGTTATAAAACAGCCTTTAACGATTTCATCGAGTTTCTTGGCCTTTTTCAATAGAGAACAAAACGATTTCAGCGAGTTTCTTCGCCTTGTTCAAAAGAGATTCGAGATGGGAGCTCTTAAGCGTTGATGCAGAAATCAGGAGGTGTAAAATTCCAAAAGATTTGGCATAAAATGAGTATGAATACAAGAAAAAGATTGGAAAGGCAGGTCTCAAACGTATCATGATTGATATAGATAAAGAAAGTGTCAATAAAATAGTTTAACAATGAGAGAATAAAGTTATATATTACTATTCTTGCTTAATTCTCCTACTTCTTCCCTTTCTTATCACCCAAATACAAACAGTTGCAGCCTTGACTAACCTCAATTTGCACCGAACCGTATCACAACGATTTGTAGCTGCGACACTTTGTACCCACGGCATTTAGACCCCGACATTTTGTTATTTTTCACTTTTTGCTCACTTAGGCTAAGGTGAAGATTACACTTACGATGCCGTCCGGCTTGGGAACGAGACCGCATAAAAAATTTCTCACAAAATTATTTTTTTGCCGATTTGATCGTGGGATTTGATAGTGTCGCGGTACAAAGAGTTTCGAGTACAAATTGAGGTGACCAGGACCGAAAATATTTTTGTAGAACCCTATCACTGGTAAGTGGACGGAGTCTTGCGGGAAGAGAAAAGGGGGCGAGAAGAGAGACGGCTAGGTGTCTTGTTCACTTGAGGCCGTGCTGACGAATTCGTAGGAACACCAGAAGAAAGAGCACACAATTCACGGCCGCGCACCCCTGGATAAATTTACCGGGTTAATGCTGAATACTAAGATTAAAAGCAAAAGAGTCGGAGGGAGCAAACTTCCCCATAGGCTATTTTTCAAAAAGGAGTTGTCGATATTTTGTAAAACTGTTTGTGAAAAAACATTACATTCAGGAAGAATGATTTTAGATATTGATCAGGTCTGTAGCAAGGATTAACAACGTGTCGGAGGTCCATATGCTGATAATGCGCACTTACTCCCGCTGAAAGAAACAAATCAGTGGGTTAGAATCCGCCTCGAAGACTAGCTTTTACCCATGTATTAGTACATTCAATTTCTATTGTTAGTTTAGTTTTTATCTTTAAAACCGTTCGATATGGTCGCTATTCTTTTTTCGTCTTTCAACCTCAACCTAAGTACTCCAATGACTGCAAGTTTAGCTCAACTTTTCTCAACCTAATTTTTAAACAAGTTACTTTCATTCTTGTTTGTTTGAATCGCCGTGTTCAGTTGAAGTCGAAAAACTAAACTTTTTCAGAAGTGAACTTGCCTAACATTTGCTAATTGGCTCGTAAACCAATTTTTAGGTGAGCTTTTAAGGTCTCATGTTTATTCGGAAATCCTCAAACCACCACCCAGTCCAACCCTCACCAGTACCAAGTCTGACCCTCATCAAAACCCAGTCCGACTTTCTCAACAGGACCAAGCATGACCCTCAGCAAGACCGAGTCTAACACTCCCAATGCCCCACCCTGACTCTTCAGAACCCAGCTGGACCCCTTACCAGGACAATGACAACCCTTCCTTTCCAGCCAGCCTGGCCGATGTTCCGCGGCGGCAACCGGGAGTGATGCTGCCAGTGGCCATCATTCATACGGACGAAGTCCCAGCCTAGCAGAATGGTCGTCAGTAGCGATATCAGCCCAAGAACCATGTTGGCCGTGGCCTCCTGTATAGAATACACAGTACACTAAGGAACATCTCCTTCGTATTATTTCACCCTGGCAAAGAAGGCTACTGTATAAAGTATATGACATGTTGAAAAAACATGAAAATTGCAGTGCGATAATTTACAGATTACTAAATTAAAGTTCGTTGTCAAAGATTTATGTTTTCACTGAAATCGCGGCCTCTGTTTAGGTTGAAGTTACGCAAACGAAGCCATTAGTCTTAGAAGCGAGACCGTATAAAACACACAGTTAGATAATTGCTGTTTTGACCATTAGTTATCTTTTGAGTAATGTACTGTCGTCTTAAAAGTTTGTCAACATGTCATATAAATAGATAGAGTATTTCGACTCACTCTGAACTTTCACATTTGCCGGTGAAAGTTTTAATACTACAAATACATACGTTCTCATTTTCTGTCTTCAAAAATAAAGATTCCGGTCTCTAGCAGGAATCTGACACTTTGAGCCGAATCGTTCAAACCATCATCAACATTCCTGTCTACACGTTCTCTAGCTGTCCATCAAGAATCGAAGAATGTAAAATCGCTTAAATAGAGCGCGCTTCGTGTCTTATGGCATCGATGATCAAAAGTTAGAACTTAGATTTTAAAACGACTCGTTATGATCAGAAAAAATACTGTGAGTACTGTATTAACACTACAATAAGTACAATGAGTAACGTAGATGAAGTACTGTACGACGTGTTGAGAGTACACCCTCGTCGACTCCTAATTTAACTATGTAGTACTGTAACACGAAAGAATTTAGTGTCTCTATAAAATTGGTAACTTGCTTACGGCGCACTCAATGCAGTACCCCCTTATGTTCATGCCCTTCACTCCCCTTCTCATCAGAAGGTTAAAAAAATATTTTTTAAAGCAAAGAAAGATGTTTTCAAAAAATCGAAAAAGTGAGATAACAGGGATCGGAAGAAGAATGATGACGTGAAGATGGCGATGAACTAGCTATAAGCAGACATTTGGAAAGGCATGACTTTACTGAATCACCGAAATTGGCAAATTTTACTGGATTTGTCGGTTCCTGGTTATATGATACAAATATAGAATGTTGAGAAACATTACACAAAAACTAATTTCATGGCGTGAAAAAAAATATACAATTAAATCTATGTTTAAAGTTTCAGAAGCGAATATTTTATTAGTCCCCTTTTTTTACTATATGTCAATCTCAAAACTAAAATACGATTACAAATATCTATTATATTGAAGGATTTGAGGTATATGATTAGGATCGTCTATAACTGGTGGCACGCTCGGAATTTCGTTCGGAGAAAAATAGATAGCGGGGATCGCTTCCGCTCCGAGGACTGGCTTCTGTCCGTTTTATATGTAGTTAGGTAATTATAGATAGTTAGATGGGGAAGGTGTTTATTGACCACAAGTATGGTTTCCTTCTCGCGTAGAGATGTCAGCTCGAAATAGTGGCCGATGAGTGACAAAAGACACAGAAAAGCGGCTGCGAGGCAGAACAGGAAGATCAGTGTATACGGCAGCCACTGCAGCCGGCCGTCCATCAGAAACAGCGCCGACAAGAACAACGACACCTTTAATCTGGCCTGAGTTCATTTCACTCAATATTAGCTCATGGCTTTAGGCCTTTATGTACCATTATTATCGCACGGATTACTAATGTTCCTCAAAAGGATAGTGGTAACATGGGTAGAGAAAGAAGCGGCCGGGTTCGAATCCGCTCATTGAACTAGCTTTTGTCAGAGCGATTGTTCAATTGTATGAGAAGTATTCCAAGAATTAAGCTGACTACAAATATTTGCATCGTCAGGAATGATCGTAGAAAAACGTTATGACCTCGTTATTCTGAAGTGAACAGCTAGCAACCCATTGCTAGATGACGCTTGATATTCAAACTCAAAAACTATTTCTTTATTAAAACTTCATATCTAACTTTACAACTTGCTCTGTTCTTTGTATATATACAGTACCGCCCAAAATGTTATAATATATAGGGTTATTGAAAATAACTTTTTTCAAAGATAAAATTCAAAGCTCAAATTTTCACAGAAGTTTTTTTGGGTGTCTGTACCGTACCGGACGTCGTTTTGAGTGATTTATTATTTATCTCCAGGAAATACACCGAAATTGGTATATCTTCCATTTTTCAGTTTTTCTCCATGATTTTTTTTTTGTTTACCGAACTTCATTCATAAAAATTTTGTTTCAAGTCATGGTTCGAACTGTTGGACATCGAAATACAAGTAAAAGAATGCAAGAAGCTGTTGTTGCTGGGGCGAAACAGGGCCGGTCACAGAGCGAGCTCGCTCAGCAGTTCGGGGTAACTCAGAGCGCTATCTCCCATATCCTCCGGCGTTTTCGAACCCAGGTAAACGAATTTTCTACAACTGAATAACTTTGTAACACAAAAAGTTGCAGGGACGAGTCATCGTGAAGACAAGTTCGGGGAGACCCAGCGTAACTTCGAGGTACATGGACCGAAGCATCCTGCGCGCATCTCGCGAAGACCCGAAACGCACTGCTACAGACATTCAAGCTATCATATCAACGCCCGCGACTCCTGCTCCTTCAATAACTACCATCAAACGCCGTTTGCAAGCCGCTGGACTGAATGGAAGGCGGCCTGCAAAGAAGCCTTTCATCAGCGAAAAAAATCGTAAAGTTCGAGTTCAGTGGGCTAAGGATCACCTCAGTTGGACACGCCGTGAGTGGTCTCAGATTGTTTGGAGCGATGAATCCAAGTTTAATATGTTCTGCAGTGACGGTCTGAGGTGGGTAAGACGTCCAGCGGGCAAGCGTTTCCTGCCGCAATACCAGTCGCTCACAGTCAAACATGGCGGTGGTTCTGTGATGGTCTGGGGCTGTTTTTCCGCCAGCGGCATGGGTCCAATTAGACGTATTGTCGGAAATCTCGATCGTTACGGCTATGAGAACATAATGGAAAGCACTATGCGCCCTTGGGCCCTCTCCAAATTCGGCCGTGGGTTCACCTTTCAACAAGATAACGACCCGAAACATCGATCTCAGCACGTTCAGAACTGGTTTCGCCGTCGGCATGTGGATGTTTTGGACTGGCCGAGCCAGTCTCCCGATTTGAACATCATCGAAAATTTATGGGAACATTTGCAACGAAAATTGACGGGAAGAACATGCAGAAATGCTGATGAAAAGTTTAAGCAGCTAGAGGAGGAATGGAAGGCGATTTCGCAGGCAACCATTGACTCTTTGATTGATTCTATGCCTCGTAGATGTCAGGCAGTCATTGACTCGAAAGGATATGCCACCAAATACTAGAATATTTGTTTTATTACTTCGAAAAAACTGAACATCTCTATAAGCACTTTTTACTATTTCCATTTTTTAACGAGTAAACCTAATTAAGCATTTTCCAAACTTGTTCTATTACTCGAAACATGTGAATTTGGCTTGTAAAAAATATCTGAAAATTTGATCTTCATTAGTTTTTTTTGAAAAAAGTTATGTTCAATAATTCAATATATTATAACATTTTGGGCGGTACTGTATATATATATAACTACTGTGTCTGCACTGAAACAATGAACGGGAACGAGCTAAGCTCGCAACTAACGCCTGAGCTGTATACATAAGCTTTCGAGAAGTTATACAACCAAATTTCCACAAGAAATCCAACTGACACTTAGCGTCGTCTTCAGAATGGACAAGGGAGAGATGAGCCAAGACACGAATCGAACCATCGTTTCTCAGAAGAACTACCTCTCCTGCTAGGATCTACCACTCCTGCTAGGAGATACCCCGAACCGACTCGAGGACGTGCCTCAGGAATACACCGCTCTGGCCAGATAATACACACCACTCTGCTACCGCTCAGCTCAGAAAAAGTGGGCAGCAACTGCGCTTCTCTTTTTCTCCCTCCCTCGGGTGCACACTATCTTTCCTTACTAAATGATTGCCCATCTCTTCCCTCCAACCGAATTTCTCTCTGCTTCTCCCCGTTAACCCGCCAACTTCACTACAGCTTATTTTAACTGACGAAGAATCCATTTGCTTCAATCACACGTGACAGAAAGGAGAAGCTTTGGAAGATGGGCGTGCTCAATCCGAGTTTTCTTCCCGCTCATTTCAGGTAAAGAACTACGAAAAGATAGTTTGTTCACTTTATAGTCAGTTAACATAGGTTGACTCTTTCGCTTCGCCAATCAGAGTGAAAACACTCTCTCTATCTTTTATTTTGCCATTTAGCTTGACCCGTCAGGAGTTCAAAATGTCTTCTTTACCCACTTGATTTCACTTTTTTAAAGCCGTGATATTTTCTCAAGATTTTGCTTCGTCTAAACCATTCCATTATCTGACATACTCAACAGGGATCGAAGGCTTTTGAAATAATATACTTTTCTGTTTTCTGCTGTCAAAACTTTTCGCTTTTCTTATAGTAGTCGGCTCTCTGTTGTTTCTTCTTCGATCTCATATCATCTTCGATATACGATATACAGTATACAGATATACAGTATGTATCAATTTACATCATAAGCAAGTTTCAAATCCTCTTTTCACAGACATAGAACACTTTGAAGCCAAATCTTCTCCGTCATCCAGTGATTCATGTGAACTCCTATTCTTTCTCTACGAAAACTCGAAAATGTTTCAGTTATAAAATTGCATGTATATTTTTTATTAAAATTTAACTGCTTATATCGTTGGTAATGGTTCTGATTTTCTCTTTTGTTTTATTCTTATATGCATCTACTTGAGAATCTTGTACCCTATTTCTGACCAGAAGCAACCTTCTCATATTCTTTCTGACCAGAAGCAACCTTCTCATATTCTTTCTGACCAGAAGCAACCTTCTCATATTCTTTCTGACCAGAAGCAACCTTCTCATATTCTTTCTGACCAGAAGCAACCTTCTCATATTCTTTCTGACCAGAAGCAACCTTCTCATATTCTTTCTGACCAGAAGCAACCTTCTCATATTCTTTCTGACCAGAAGCAACCTTCTCATATTCTTTCTGACCAGAAGCAACCTTCTCATATTCTTTCTGACCAGAAGCAACCTTCTCATATTCTTTCTGACCAGAAGCAACCTTCTCATATTCTTTCTGACCAGAAGCAACCTTCTCATATTCTTTCTGACCAGAAGCAACCTTCTCATATTCTTTCTGACCAGAAGCAACCTTCTCATATTCTTTCTGACCAGAAGCAACCTTCTCATATTCTTTCTGACCAGAAGCAACCTTCTCATATTCTTTCTGACCAGAAGCAACCTTCTCATATTCTTTCTGACCAGAAGCAACCTTCTCATATTCTTTCTGACCAGAAGCAACCTTCTCATATTCTTTCTGACCAGAAGCAACCTTCTCATATTCTTTCTGACCAGAAGCAACCTTCTCATATTCTTTCTGACCAGAAGCAACCTTCTCATATTCTTTCTGACCAGAAGCAACCTTCTCATATTCTTTCTGACCAGAAGCAACCTTCTCATATTCTTTCTGACCAGAAGCAACCTTCTCATATTCTTTCTGACCAGAAGCAACCTTCTCATATTCTTTCTGACCAGAAGCAACCTTCTCATATTCTTTCTGACCAGAAGCAACCTTCTCATATTCTTTCTGACCAGAAGCAACTTTCTCATATTCTTTCTGACCAGAAGCAACCTTCTCATATTCTTTCTGACCAGAAGCAACCTTCTCATATTCTTTCTGACCAGAAGCAACCTTCTCATATTCTTTCTGACCAGAAGCAACCTTCTCATATTCTTTCTGACCAGAAGCAACCTTCTCATATTCTTTCTGACCAGAAGCAACCTTCTCATATTCTTTCTGACCAGAAGCAACCTTCTCATATTCTTTCTGACCAGAAGCAACCTTCTCATATTCTTTCTGACCAGAAGCAACCTTCTCATATTCTTTCTGACCAGAAGCAACCTTCTCATATTCTTTCTGACCAGAAGCAACCTTCTCATATTCTTTCTGACCAGAAGCAACCTTCTCATATTCTTTCTGACCAGAAGCAACCTTCTCATATTCTTTCTGACCAGAAGCAACCTTCTCATATTCTTTCTGACCAGAAGCAACCTTCTCATATTCTTTCTGACCAGAAGCAACCTTCTCATATTCTTTCTGACCAGAAGCAACCTTCTCATATTCTTTCTGACCAGAAGCAACCTTCTCATATTCTTTCTGACCAGAAGCAACCTTCTCATATTCTTTCTGACCAGAAGCAACCTTCTCATATTCTTTCTGACCAGAAGCAACCTTCTCATATTCTTTCTGACCAGAAGCAACCTTCTCATATTCTTTCTGACCAGAAGCAACCTTCTCATATTCTTTTATCTTTATTTTAACCTTTTTTCTAGACAAAAGATTCAAAATCATGAGTTCATCTCTTCAACACAACATACAAAAAATTCTGCAAGTTTTCATTTAGTCCACGACGGTTAAACACGAAAGTTTTTACACTGTAAGAAAATCTTGCTTTGACAGATTAAACTAAAATTGACAAAAGTTCGCAGCGAGCAGGATTCGAACCTACGCGGGCAGAGCCCATTTGATTTCGAGTCAAACTCCTTAACCACTCGGACATCGCTGCACACGAAAGTTCTGCACTTCGAAGAATAGAAGAATAGTAAAGCATGATTATCCGTCACATTTACATTGAGATCTTTTGCTGTGTGAATAATGGGTTATTTTTAAGGGTAAAGAAATTTGAATCAATCGAGAATCTGGGTAAGTGAAGCATCAGATCTGCGATCTAACCAGAGAAATATCTAAGTACTTCGTAAATTTTCTATTTCTTGGTAAAAAAGGACGAAATGGGTCTTTTGGGAGAAGGTTCCTTGGCCACAATCTTGGCCGTTCTCTTGCGGGTCGTCGCTGAGCTGCGAACCACTTGCTCTTCCGCTTTCTTCTTCTGCAGAGCTCGGGCGGCGCTCAAATTCTCTTCGTGTCTCAACTCCTGCAAAAGAACGTACTCTATGGGGCCTTGAGGACGGACCTTTGAAACCTTGCCGAAATCTCGGCTCAATTCCATCCTCAGCCCATGATACCGAATACCCACTTACCGGCGTTATCCCACTCTCAAACCAGCATATAAGCATAAATTTTACCTCAAAAAAGTATCTGCTATGAGACCTTTTGATCTCCTATCAGATACTAAAACCCTACGTGAGACTGCAAGAACTTGGCTTCTCCCGGTTGCCTTATGAAATATAGCTCTAATAATCTCTCTCTCTCTCTCCTCAAATTAGGTTTTCCGTACCGCTCCTGCCGGGACCTACCGCTAACTGGCTCGAGAATATCTCTAAGTACATGTATCCAATCTAGACAACTCATCTCGAAAGCCTGGAAAACTCACATACTTAAACACTCACCGCTTGTATACATTCCGGAAGCTGTTTGAAAATTTCTCGAGATACGTCAGAAGCTGCTGCTCTGCCCTGATTTGTTGTACTTGAAGATGCTCGGGGTGTTGAGAGAAAAGAAGTTGATGGGATAGAAGAAGCTGCTGGGAGGGAAGTTGAGGGTAAACTGGAATCTGCTGGGAGCGAGGAAGTTGATGGTAGAGTCGAAACTTCAAGGAGCGAAGAAGATGATGGGAGAGAGCTCATGGGAGCTGGACAGTGATTGTATTCAAGAGATAACTCTGACGGTGCGTCCCGACAGTCACTCTTGGGACAAGTAATGTCTCTACTGGAAACCGCCTGCGCAGAAGAACTGGCCTCCAAAGAGGACTGCGAGAAGGCTTCTTCTGACCAGATCTGCATTGAGAACCAATGAAAAAACCCAAATACAGTAACAAACCTTTTGCTTACAGTATTCGTATCATACAGTAACCTCGCATCCGCCTTCGTCCATCCTCGAGCCAGTTGAGACATTCAAGGTTAGACTAATCTAAGAATTGAAATACAGTAAACAGAAACCTCTATTACAGTAATAATACGTTATAGTAACCTGCCATCCGTCTTCATCCAGTCCAAATCCATCGGCGGAGAACACAACAGGCTCAGCTTGGACCACTTGAACATCTTGATCAGTTGTTGTTGTTTCACTCTCTCCCTCTCCAATCTTTTCTCCTCGCAATGAAGCCTTCGCCAGCTGTGAAAAAAATTGATCCATTAACTTGTACTGATAAATGAATGATTAAACAAGTAAATAAACAAATAAGTAATGTGAGAAGCGAAATTGAGCATTCAAAATTATATGGGCCGAAATTGGATTTGAATATTAATTTTCCATGCACTTATTCCAACCTTGCGGCAGGATACGCGCGACCCCCACCCTTACTCCTTGCGGCAGGATACGCGCGACCCCCACCCTTACTCCTTGCGGCAGGATACGCGCGACCCCCACCCTTACTCCTTGCGGCAGGATACGCGCGACCCCCACCCTTACTCCTTGCGGCAGGATACGCGCGACCCCCACCCTTACTCCTTGCGGCAGGATACGCGCGACCCCCACCCTTACTCCTTGCGGCAGGATACGCGCGACCCCCACCCTTACTCCTTGCGGCAGGATACGCGCGACCCCCACCCTTACTCCTTGCGGCAGGATACGCGCGACCCCCACCCTTACTCCTTGCGGCAGGATACGCGCGACCCCCACCCTTACTCCTTGCGGCAGGATACGCGCGACCCCCACCCTTACTCCTTGCGGCAGGATACGCGCGACCCCCACCCTTACTCCTTGCGGCAGGATACGCGCGACCCCCACCCTTACTCCTTGCGGCAGGATACGCGCGACCCCCACCCTTACTCCTTGCGGCAGGATACGCGCGACCCCCACCCTTACTCCTTGCGGCAGGATACGCGCGACCCCCACCCTTACTCCTTGCGGCAGGATACGCGCGACCCCCACCCTTACTCCTTGCGGCAGGATACGCGCGACCCCCACCCTTACTCCTTGCGGCAGGATACGCGCGACCCCCACCCTTACTCCTTGCGGCAGGATACGCGCGACCCCCACCCTTACTCCTTGCGGCAGGATACGCGCGACCCCCACCCTTACTCCTTGCGGCAGGATACGCGCGACCCCCACCCTTACTCCTTGCGGCAGGATACGCGCGACCCCCACCCTTACTCCTTGCGGCAGGATACGCGCGACCCCCACCCTTACTCCTTGCGGCAGGATACGCGCGACCCCCACCCTTACTCCTTGCGGCAGGATACGCGCGACCCCCACCCTTACTCCTTGCGGCAGGATACGCGCGACCCCCACCCTTACTCCTTGCGGCAGGATACGCGCGACCCCCACCCTTACTCCTTGCGGCAGGATACGCGCGACCCCCACCCTTACTCCTTGCGGCAGGATACGCGCGACCCCCACCCTTACTCCTTGCGGCAGGATACGCGCGACCCCCACCCTTACTCCTTGCGGCAGGATACGCGCGACCCCCACCCTTACTCCTTGCGGCAGGATACGCGCGACCCCCACCCTTACTCCTTGCGGCAGGATACGCGCGACCCCCACCCTTACTCCTTGCGGCAGGATACGCGCGACCCCCACCCTTACTCCTTGCGGCAGGATACGCGCGACCCCCACCCTTACTCCTTGCGGCAGGATACGCGCGACCCCCACCCTTACTCCTTGCGGCAGGATACGCGCGACCCCCACCCTTACTCCTTGCGGCAGGATACGCGCGACCCCCACCCTTACTCCTTGCGGCAGGATACGCGCGACCCCCACCCTTACTCCTTGCGGCAGGATACGCGCGACCCCCACCCTTACTCCTTGCGGCAGGATACGCGCGACCCCCACCCTTACTCCTTGCGGCAGGATACGCGCGACCCCCACCCTTACTCCTTGCGGCAGGATACGCGCGACCCCCACCCTGACTCTTAAGACCGTCTAAAATGGTTTTTTTCTGGGACCAAAACCACAATGGAAAAGAATCGGAAGTCTCTGGGAAAAACGGGAGAAAAACCAGCAGCGACCTCGCTCCCCCTCTTCACCCACTGCATGATGTTCTCCATCTCCTTGCTGATTCCTTCTACAAACTTCCCTGCAGACAATGAAATGTTTCCGATGGGCGGGTTCCTGCAACGAAAACATCTTTAATACAGTATGAGAGATAACATATTGTATGAGCGAACAGACCAATCAGAGTCAGATGGATTCTTTTTCAGACTTCGGAGCGTTGACCATGTCAGCTGGAAAATCGATTCCACGGAAATCGCTCCGCGTACCTAAAAAGCGCAGTTGAGCCCTCAATTCTACCCGCAAATTACTCGATTACGGAAAGAACCGCTATCCACCTTCACAGTCCTCGATATCGTAGTATCCGTTGTGATGTGCAGGACTATGTTCTCCGGCGATCGCTTGTTCTGAAATTTAAGGGGATGAAATAATATTTCTAAGGCAACTAACCAGAACCCTAATGTTTTGTTGAGATAAGAGTAGATTCAAACTCTGAGTTGAGATAACAAAAAGTCTGAGCCTAAAAGCTAGACTTGCAAAACTTTGAGACCGTGTTGTCAAAATACATATATTTGACATGTTGAGATAGCCCATCAAAAACTGGAACCACTAAGCTGTTTTTTACCACCTGCACAAAAAACCTCCAGTTCCGGAAAAAGCCTATTATAAGCGAACGACAGACTTTGAATAGAAACCGCGAGTGAGTGACAGGGTGTTTCTTTCACCCGCACTGCGGTTGAAAAGAATCTTTGCGTTCTTCAAAAAGTCCGAAAAACATTCAAATCTATGCACTCGAAAGAAAAAATTTTCGATTTTTATCTAGGAAAATTCCAGAGATTTGAAGAAAAAAATTCCAGACTCTTTGAGATCCTGGAAATCTATGCGCTCGAGAAAAAGTATGCGGGTGGTGAGAAACACCCTGGTGAGTGATTAAATTAAAGATGGTTCTACACAGAGAGAATACGTACTTGTGACTTTTTTAGCGCACAGTATACAACCCGCAGTGTGCGTTAGAAAAGCACCCTGAAAGCCATCACCTTGGGTATAACGATATTCGAGAAGTCCAAAGAAAAATGGAAGAAGTAAACATAGATGTTCCATGTCTTACAGTGATTAAGTTTTCGTGGCAGGATCCCGTATACTGGTATTATAATAAAATATTTTGTATTGTGACGAAGACCTTGATTTGATCTTCTTGCAGTCGTTTCACCAACTCCTTCACTAGCCCTTCCAGCCAATGCTTCGCTTCATCGTCCTTGGTTATAGCTTGGCGACCCGGGAAGTTTTTTCCCGCCTGCAATACTGCATATGAGAGAAAGAGAGAGAGAGACAAAAAGAGAGAAAGAGGGAGAGGAAAAGAGAGAGAAAAAGAAAGAAAGAGAGGAAAGAGCAGAGAGAGAAAGAGCCGACCCCGATGCTGGTTTGTAGCATGCGGGCCTTGACGGGTTCCTCACACTCCCCGCTGGCAATCTTCCGGAGCCATTCAGCCTGCTCTGGAAACCTCCTCTCTATCACTCCATCCGGCACTTCATGTAGTTCTCCCATCGTCTGCAAAGTTTTCCGATGTTCTCAAATGTTCCTAATAATCTTCCTCGCGCTTGTTCCCGCCTCGCGGCAGGGTACGCGCTCCCCTGAAGATGCGGGACAGACCTATCCTGGAAGAACCAGTGGCTACCCGCTAGATTACTACTGCTTGTGTGAGTACCAGCAGTGGAGAGATTCAGATGCAAAACGATATTAACATTTCTGAGCCCCCTTAGTTTGGGTTGATCTGTTTGAGGTGAATTACTCGGTCTTAAATTGGTGTAAATGATTACAGTTTGGAGCAATAGAATATCATTATTTAAAAAAGCTTCAAAAACCAATTGGTTCTACGAAGATTGGAACTCGAAACACACTGGCAACAGTGGTCATTCGTGACTCTACAGCCTTAAGAGCCTGTCACGGATGGAGCCGGATCATCCAGTCCAGAATCGAGCGCGACCTCAGGTGACGGATAGAGGGATGCCTCCCTACGAAGAATTCGTGCTGGGAGGTAGCGGGAGAAATCCCGCCGCGGACCAAAACTGGGTAGTATAGCTCGTCAAAGGAGGGCGATGCCGGACCGGCCTGGGCATGCCACCGGACAAAACATAAGCCGATACTCCGCTATACTTTTCAATGGCGAGTCGAGGCGCCAGTCAAATAGCCTCTTGCCTATCTCCGGTCAACGACAGGCGAGACGTCTCTACTCCCACCCAAAACGATGCTAGGCCGGCTTGACCACCCACTCACAAGGCCTATAGCATGAACAGGTTGCTACAACGATGTCCGCCTTCACAAGGTGCAGCATGACAGTCTCAGGACTGCAAAGGACATCAAAACCCTTCTCCGGACGCATATTGTCCGAAGAACACGAGAACTTCTCTCATTAAAGAGAGTGTTCATAACCAAGTCTTCGATGCGGGATGCTTGCCGGCAACAACAACAACAACGAAGATTGGAAAAAAATTTAATGGGGAGCTTCGAAGACCGTATAGAGCTTTAGCTTCTTACCTCTAGAGAGAATAGGTACCATCCGAATATATACAAGAAGCCCAAGTCAAGCTCAAAAGCAACTCATTCCTGCCTGTAAACTTCTTAAATGGGCAATTGATAAAACCACTTATAATAACCAACTTGAACATTCAATCGATCACATATCATCTTGCCTAATTTGCCTCCCAATCCACGGATCGAACTGATCGGGGCCTCATTTAGGATTGCTTGTGCATATCCTGCAGATTTGCAACCAGTTTTAACCCTATTCAACACGATTCCACTTTTCTCTGGCTGTCTTCATGTTCTATTTCAGTTCTTGGTGAGGGTTTTTGTATACCGAAAAAGACAAAGAAGCCCTCAGAAAGCTGTAAAATGCTTCAAAAAAGGCAATATAGTATAAGCAGAATGAAATAAATTTATTCGGAATAAAGGCTTTTAGCGTAAGGGTCTACCCTCGAAATGGAAAAAAGCCCCACTCCCCCATTTTCCCCGCCCGAAGTTCTAAATCAAAGGCAGCCAACAGCGGTAGGACTTAACCATTCATTCCCTGCTCCCGGTATGCATGGTAGTGTTCTGATTTCATTTGTGAATTTCCAATCCTAGTTTTTGAACGTCACCCAAAAACTAAAGTCAAACTAACCATAAGGAATTACGGATTGTTGTCTTGGTTTATGATATGCACATACCAGTTTGGCCATCATCTGAAACCATCACACATGAATAGACATGAAAGGATCACTAGTTAAAGCTATGATAGAAACAAGCTTTTTCACCACCGATGCCCTAAAACACATCAAACCGTTGAGGTCCAGGTACCCAACTCAACCTTGTTAACCATTAAGACCTCAAAACACATCCAACCACCGAGGCCTTTGTACACAACTCGAAACCTTGTAGCCCATAGAGGCCCTAATACTTCTTCGACTATTGAGGCCCTATTCCTCAGCCCAACCTTGTTGTTAGCAATTCCGGCCGAGCAGTAGAATTGAGTCTTTTCCCTGATTGAAGCTCTCAGTCGCTCCATGAATTCCACCGCGACTGCCAGGCGCAACTGTCAGTGAACCGGTCATGCGGTATCGATTTTTTTTGTTGGATGAACTTCAAGTTTCTTCCTCTCACAACTTTTTATTCTCTTCTCTCTTGTCTCTCATTCCTTCTGTCTGTTTGAATCCCTCTATCAATGCTTATGTAAACCCTACTCCTCGTTGATCTCAAGCAACGGATTTTTATACTGAGCAAAGGAGCGGATTGTTCGTGGAAACTTGTGCAAAAATCGTGTGGTGTGACGGGAACCGAACCCGTGACCTTTCGCATTTCGGGCGAATGCTCTCCCCACTGAGCTACACACGCAAACATGATCATGCACATTTTAAGGCCCATCCAACACTTATTTCTCTCTTCCCCATCTGTACTTTTCCCGCTTTCTCATGTTCTCTCATTCTTCTCTCTATATCTCTTCCTTTTTCCTCTCTCTCACACTCCTTCCTCTCTCATAGTATCTCCTCCCCTCTCCAATCGAATGCAAACCCTCAGATGTCTACAGTATACCTGTTGATGGTCTCTACGACAGAGGTGAGTCCACTGGGCGAGCTTCAGCTCCCTCTCTCCTTCTTTCTGTCCATCCACAACATGCGTCGTCGGCAACGCATCCTTGCCGCACAACTAAAACATTTGAGCGGTCAATTTTTCAAGAGCTCAGCGTAAGTGATATGCACTCTTGAGCATCTGAAAAAAGAATGCGTTTCGAGCGGAGACTGGAAGGGGGGAAAGGGAATCTAGATTAACGAGACTGGAAGGGGGGAAGGGAATCTAGATTAACGAGACTGGAAGGGGGAAAGGGAATCTAGATTAACGAGACTGGAAGGGGGAAAGGGAATCTAGATTAACGAGACTGGAAGGGGGGAAGGGAATCTAGATTAACGAGACTGGAAGGGGGAAAGGGAATCTAGATTAACGAGACTGGAAGGGGGAAAGGGAATCTAGATTTGAGAGACTGGAAGAGGGAAAGGGAATCTAGATTAACGAGACTGGAAGGGGGAAAGGGAATCTAAATTAAAGAGACTGGAAGCGGGGAAGGGAATCTAGATTAACGAGACTGGAAGGGGGGAAGGGAATCTAGATGAACGAGACTGGAAGGGGGGGAATCTAGATTAACGAGACTGGAAGGGGGAAAAGGAATCTAGATTAACGAGACTGGGAGGGGAAGGGAATCTAGATTAACGAGACTGGAAGGGGGGAGGGAATCTAGATTAACGAGACTGGAAGGGGGAAAGGGAATCTAGATTAACGAGACTGGAAGGGGGAAGGGAATCTAGATTAACGAGACTGGAAGGGTGGAAGGGGGAAAAGGAATCTAGATTAACGAGACTGGGAGGGGAAGGGAATCTAGATTAACGAGACTGGAAGGGGGGAGGGAATCTAGATTAACGAGACTGGAAGGGGGAAAGGGAATCTAGATTAACGAGACTGGAAGGGGGAAGGGAATCTAGATTAACGAGACTGGAAGGGGAGAAGGGAATCTAGATTAACGAGACTGGAAGGGGGGGGGAGGGAATCTAGATTAACGAGACTGGAAGGGGGGAAGGGAATCTAGATGAACGAGACTGGAAGGGGGGGGAGGGAATCTAGATTAACGAGACTGGAAGGGGGAAGGGAATCTAGATTAACGAGACTGGAAGGGGGGAAGGGAATCTAGATGAACGAGACTGGAAGGGGGGGGGGAGGGAATCTAGATTAACGAGACTGGAAGGGGGAAAAGGAATCTAGATTAACGAGACTGGGAGGGGAAGGGAATCTAGATTAACGAGACTGGAAGGGGGGGAGGGAATCTAGATTAACGAGACTGGAAGGGGGAAAGGGAATCTAGATTAACGAGACTGGAAGGGGGAAGGGAATCTAGATTAACGAGACTGGAAGGGGAGAAGGGAATCTAGATTAACGAGACTGGAAGGGGGGGGGAGGGAATCTAGATTAACGAGACTGGAAGGGGGGAAGGGAATCTAGATGAACGAGACTGGAAGGGGGGGGAGGGAATCTAGATTAACGAGACTGGAAGGGGGAAGGGAATCTAGATTAACGAGACTGGAAGGGGGGAAGGGAATCTAGATGAACGAGACTGGAAGGGGGGGGGGAGGGAATCTAGATTAACGAGACTGGAAGGGGGAAAAGGAATCTAGATTAACGAGACTGGGAGGGGAAGGGAATCTAGATTAACGAGACTGGAAGGGGGGGAGGGAATCTAGATTAACGAGACTGGAAGGGGGAAAGGGAATCTAGATTAACGAGACTGGAAGGGGGAAGGGAATCTAGATTAACGAGACTGGAAGGGGAGAAGGGAATCTAGATTAACGACAAAATAAAGAGTTTTCGCCACCATAACCCCTTTATATTGCTCAATCTCACTTCCTTCTAATTCCTTACGACACTCAAAATTATTCTAGACCGTCCCGACTCGCTTTCTCAAGTTTTCCATATCAACATGTTGACCTATGGTGAGCTATGTCACTTGCAAATAATGGAATAGTGAAAAAGCGACCCCTTTCAGAGCGGGGAGTCTGATATATTGAGAAGCGAACAAGAGGAAAAAGGCGCAGAGATGGGAGAGATTCTCATTATTCTAGACTCAGCGCACGAAGAACGGTAGTTTTTCTGACGACCTATGGACATAGGTCATCATCACTTCTGACGAATCAACTCAGTCTGCAGTTTGAGTTACCATCACAATCATAGCACAGAATATGTTATATTCTCTCATGTGAAAAAAAGGGAAAAGAACATGGGTATGAATAAGAGCGCGATGGTATAGTTCTTCAAAGAAGGGCGATGTCGGACTGACCTGGGCATGCCACCGGATAAAACATCAGCCGGTGCTCCCCTATACTATGTGATGGCAATTCGAAGCGCCAGTAAAATAGCCCATTGACTTTCTTCGGTTAACGATTGGGTCTTGCGAAGAAGATCGCCGACTGCGGTGCGAGTGTAGACGGAGAAAATTTCTCCGGACTCAAAAGGATCCTTACCAACCTATACTAAGAGAACTCCCCTCGACTGGAACTATGGGCAAACAACAACAACAATGAGAGCGCATATTTCAACTACGGGCTTCATGGACCTATTATTTTCTTTCTTGTATGTACATATTCACGTGAAAAGCGCGAATATTGTGCGAAGGGATTCGAAACCGACCCCTATCCCAGACAGATAAACTCAAAACAAGGGCTTCAGAAATGCTGCTTTGCACAAATCTCACTCCCTCAACTGCTGCTACACACACTAGCAGCGCAGCACCTGGTCCTACCACGATATCCCTGTATCAATCCCCAGGGAAGCGCGTACCTGAAGCGAGGCGGGAACAAAAAACTATAAGAAGATCATTATACTAACAAAAATTAATATCAAAAAAGGGTTGATTACCTTGTCTCAAATTGATATATAGATTTCCGTAGGCCTCTTGGAAGACCTTTCATTCTTGGAATCGGTCTCCGGCTCAGGGGTTGAATGGTTACCGGACCAGCTAGGTTGGCGCATACATGTTCGCGCCGAGAATGATCTACATTCTCTTCTCCTTCCGTTCTGTTTCACCTTTTCTCTGCTTATCTTATCACTCTTTTTGCCTTTCCCATTCCTTTGCCGACTCGCTCGGCGCGTACAAACATGTCTTATACCGGTCTCATTTAACGCCTGCTCCTCCCCAGTACCTCCCCAGACTAGTTAATGAACTGGACAACCTAAAGATGCAGATTTCCAAAGAAAAATCTTCGGTGACCCTCTTCACAACATGCACAGCGGAATGCAACAAAAAACCTGAAATCAAACTCAGTGGCGATCTTCTCCCAATCACCAAAACACCAAAGATCTTGGGTGTGGTTTTGGACCAATTAGGAACCTTCCGACACCACGCAGAGGCCATCAGAACGAAGGCTTCCAAACGCCTCAACATCATCAGAGCATTAGCAGGCAGAAGATGGGGTCAGAGTCCGACAACACTCATCGCGACATATAAAGCAACGACGAGATCCATCATCAACTACGCAGCACCCGTATACACCCCACCACTCGCAAACACGCACTGGACACGACTACAGGCCTGCCAAAACACAGCAATCAGGGCAGCCACGGGTAACCTTCAAATGGCCGGAACACAGCACCTCGCTCTCGAATCCAAACTCCTGCCAGTAAAGGAGCACAATGAGCTGCTGACCAACCAATACCTAGCCAAGGCCAGAATGCAAGAGGATCACTCATCGCATAACCTCACCCTCCGACAACGACCACCAAGAGCCATCCGCGGACACGTGATGAACATGGACCTCAGTCTGGGGGATAGTGACTGTAAGACAACTCTTAGAAATCTGCACACAGAAGCCGTTAGGAAATTTCTTAGAAACTGTGAACCAAACACAGTCCTAGGATTCAAACCACCCATGGTGTATAAGTCTACTAGGTTACTTGACAGGGAACAACAGGTTACCCTATCGCAACTTAGAAGTGGTTACTCGAGCACGTTAAATAGTTACCTTCATAGGATAGGTGCCACTGATTCTCCTCTCTGTCCTTTATGTAGAGAGGTAGATCATACTAGTGTACACTTGTTTAACTGCCGTTGTAACCCCACTAGACTTAAACCGCTAGACCTATGGTATAGACCTGTCGATGTTGCAGATTTCTTAGCCGAATGAATGTTATTTTTCATTGCCAGTCTAAATAAGTATTTGTTGTTCTTGCTGTTGTCTGTGTAGGTTGGATTTTTGAATAATATGGATGGAAGGATGGAATCAGTTTTTTAAAAAAAGCCAGAGCCCGAAACAAAAAAAAAGGCGAAAAGAAAATAGGCAAAAAAAAGTAAATGAGAGAGAGAGAAAGAGAGAAGTGAGTGAGTGTGACTGTGTGCTTGAGCTTTTACCGAGAGCTCGTGGACCCCCTTTCAACGTCAAAGGAACCGCACGGGCAACAATCATCATCATCAACGCCTGCTCCGGCTGAATACAAAACACCGCGCGGATGGGTCTTCTAGCGTGTAAACCGGGGAGCCTATGTATGTTTGAGCACGGTTATTCAACCGCTGTTATGATACTTTGTTCATAGAACATGATTTCCTTTGTGTTCTTCACAAACGCATCCTAGGATCCCTGAAACTGACTCTCTGCAAGAAGGCCTCTCTCTCTTCCCCATTCAGGACAGCATCCACCATGACACTTAGGTCCAGGAAGGCTTCGTCCACACTTGCCCGCTCCAGAATCACCCGGTGGTCCGCCGAGGACAGCACCTCGAACACCTCTGCCGATGCATCTCTGCAGCAGAAGTTGAATGTGAACTCGAAATAAGACTACAAACTACAACTTTGGATATGGTACGTTTCCTATAGAAGATCAGGGAGCTCAATGTTTTCCTCCTACCGTAACTTTCCGCATCCTCTTTTTCGATTGCAGAAATTCAGTAATCATCACCGAAATTATTGTAGACTAACCAAAACAAAACCGTTTTCATGCGGAAAAATGGCGACATTAGTATATCTCGAACTGAGCACCCCAGTTACCAAAAAATGCATGTCGGTCTTTTGAATCTTGGAAATCGACCTCAAAGTCTGAAGGAGTTAAGATAACTCGAGTAACCCAACTGCACTTCTAACACTGACTCAACTGTTTCTACTTTAGAGCTATCATTGATCAAAACATCAAAATTTCCTGTAATCTTTTTAGACAAACGTTTGGCAAACTAAAAGCACTACGTCTAACCTGTACTTAGATATGTCCGCTTTGTCGGCGAACTCTCCCTGTGGCACGAGACAAACCTCTATGTCGGGGCAGAGCTGTTTCGCTTGCACCGCAGTCATGCCCCTTTTCACACCGAATGAGCGCGCTTCATATGAGACCGCCAGCATACTTAAGATTCTCTATTGTTCGCCTGAGTTTGGAAAATATAAAAAAATTTATGACTGTTTTATGATCCTTCCTTGACCACAGTTCATTAAAGGTCTCTGGAAATTGTTGAAAGTTTTGGAAAACGACCGCTTTTCGAGCGGAGTCTGGAATAGTCAAAAGCAGGTAGAGGCAAAAAGCAGACAAGTTAAACATTCTCATTATACTAGACTCCAGCGCTCAAAAACGGTCGCGTCTCAGAATTATAAATGCGGTGACCTTTTGCTCAAGGCCCGAAGTTGTGACCTTTTGCTCAAAAGCCGAACATAAATCTTTCATCAATCTCCTGTATCATAACCCTTCCACGACGCATTCGCTCCATGAGCATTCTTGACTAACAGAAATAGACAATGGAGTAATGCCCGACCCTACGGAATTGCAATGTGTCCTCGATAGTGTGATGGTAACACCCTTCTTCCCCGGTCAGAGGATAAAAGGGATGGTTGGGTTTGATGCCTACCCGTGGATTGGCTTTTGTCCGCGGTAACGGTTACTCATACTTGGTCGCAAATGACTCGTTTAAAGCTACATTCAAAGACTTGTGGACGCTATTTGGTTGTAAACCCAAGAAGATCCCCTATACCAGTCTCAAACTATCCAAAATAGTTCCATGCGTGCGAATACGTAGACGTATATTGTTGACAGGGAAATAAAGCATTTTTAAAATCTTTTTTCTCTCACTCTTTTTCTCTTCTCTTCTTTCTCTCACTCTACTTCATTAGTCGCTTAGTTTACTTCTCACGCGTTGAATGACGCTTAGATTTCGCGGACTCTTCGGTACCTTCTTCTTCCTCGCGCTTGTTCCCGCCTCGCGGCAGGGTACGCGCTCTCCTGAGATGCAGGACAGACCTATCCTGGTAGAACCAGTGGCTGCCTGCTAGATCACTGCTAGTGTGATTAGCAGCAGTGGGGAGAGTTAGATTCGTGCATGAGCACTACCAACATTTCTTAACCCCCTTGGTTTGGGTGGATCTGTCGGTACCATGATGCTGAAAAGCTCAGCATTCTCCCAAGACACACCTTATTAGCATAACCCTCAGACTAAATATTCCTCATCTAATTACGACTTTGTCATTCATTTCGAGATGAATCTTTACAGGTTTACGCTAGAAATCAAGAAAAATTTTCAAAGGTCGTCATTTTGACAGCTTTTGCGACTCATGTACCATCAAGCGAGGCGGTTTTTGCTGTCAAAGTTTGTAACTGAGCATTTGTTGACGGTTCCTAGCTTGATTTCTACCGTCTTGCCAATCCGGAGTGATCAAATGGCTGCTAGCTGACTATATGTTTACTCTTTCTTGACAACAATCTGGAAAAAAGCAACAAAACTTTGGTGATCTAAGAGAATGCATTTTAATCTCGTGAGAGCTCTTTTTTATAAGGCCTTCAGTATTCAATTCAAACACTTTTCTGCAATGACTCGGGGAACCATTGAACCCTTCTCGCTGATTTTCACACCGAACAACATCACGATACTACTTCACTTCTCTTCGCGTGTAGTCATGCCTCTTAGTGCACCTTACCAGGACAGAAGCCTTTTTTGAAAAGGCTCGTCCTTTTGCTGCTTCTCCCATTCACTTATCACGGTCAAAAGCCACATCTTTCTTGATTTGATATACACCCCGTAGCATAGCTCAGCAAGATGTGTTGAAATACTTTTTTCTCGGGCGGATGACCGGGCCACCCTTTGCGGCCACAGAAGGGATGTGGGGGTCAGAGAGAGAAAGTCAACAAAATTGTTGGTCTGATTGATATCCGAAGTCAAGTGATATTTTATTTTGCGAAGCCGGGGCCGGAGTTTCACATTCGATATTTTTTCACTTACATTTTTTTTCAAAATCAAATTTTGTTGCACCTGACCACTAAACAAATTTCCTGTGTGATCGGGCGGGCGACCGAGAGAAATTTTTCAATTTTGCTGAGCTCCATAGCTCATTCAACCTTTAGATTTTTTTCGAGTTTTGCCCTTGTTACCATGATTTCAGTATTTTTTTGTGTCCAATGGATACAATGAAGCAAGCAAATACGCAATTAGAGAGAGAGGAAGTCAGTTCTCCTTCTCCAACATCTCGCTAACCAACCCGGACTGTCCATTGGCGGAGTACTGTAGTACGCCGACGGGTTTGTCCCACAACTCGGGTCGCTCTCTCTGTTCTACTTGGGCGTAGAAGCAATCCATGTCTACCAGGGCGACCACACGGTCTCCCATTACAATCTCAACAGTCGTATGAGATAGCCGAGCTCAGAGTTCAGTATCACCCGGTGGATTAGCTATTGTTTAGCACCTCCCCCTCTTACAGTAACCAATACGTCTGGACACGTGACATGTTCGGGCCTGTAGATACAACGTTTATTACGCGAAAAAGATAACAATTTATTTTTAAACACAACAACTCGGGCCATTTAGAAGAAGAATCCAAGAATTTTGCCTCCAAGATGTCTACGTCGAGCTTCTTCGTGGTCCATTATGCCCCCTGAAAATATTCTTTATTTTTATGTTATTTAACCATAGAAAAAACATAAGTAGACTGGAAAT
Source organism: Allodiplogaster pararmata (assembly GCA_964056735.1). NCBI lineage: Eukaryota > Metazoa > Nematoda > Chromadorea > Rhabditida > Diplogasteridae > Allodiplogaster > Allodiplogaster pararmata. The sequence goes on from OZ057403.1 coordinate 36,021,152, forward strand.
GGTCTTGTTTTGACAGTCACGGTCATTTTTTATTGTCAAACCTATGTATCTGTCAAATAACACAGTCATATCGAGAGATTAGGTGACTCCAATAGAACCCAGAAGGCTCGGACAATGTTAATAATAACCCCATCGAGTAATTTCTTAGGTAAGCCATGTCTTCTCGCACTTGTCAATGGATGAAACTTCAGTCTATATTACCCTATACATTGCAATGCCGATTCGATGCGTCAGTAAAATAGTTGCTCGCCCCTTCTCTGGTCAACACACGTGTCTGGCAAATTAAATCACCGACTGCGGTGCGAGTTCAATTTTCCCGGGTTTTCAGCCAGAATTCAAAAAAACTCTATTTTCCAAACTTTTGAGCGAACAACAACACATACCCTCAACGCACAAAACACAAATGTCTCAACATTATCCCAGAAAAAAGCGGCAATTACCGAAAGGCGTGTGAGCGTGTTTGAAGAATGCACTACTAGCACCAAACACAAACTCAAAGTGTTCATGACTACACTTTCTGCTCAAACTACTAGACTAATTTTCATTTTCAAGTTTTTTTCATGCCAAGATTCTTTCAAACAGCTTTCGACTTATTCGCTTCAATTCAATTCAGAACGATTATAGGCACTTTTCGCGTTTGGGCCGCCCCTACCAGAAGTTACATGGGTCATACATACGTCTGACTTAATTAGATTTACAAAAAAATATTTTTACCTTAAAAAAAAACTTTGCATCAAAAATTTTTTTAAATAAAGAAACGCTTAGGCTTAGGGAAAAAAGTTTACGCTAACGAGCTGTACGGCTTAGGCTTACGAGACCGTATCAAAAAATGCCACTCTCATCTGACCCAATTGAACCTATACAATATATAGTTGTGAGCAGAAAGTGTAGTCATGAACAGTTTGAGTTTTTGTTTGGTGTGAGTAGTGCATTCTTCAAACACGCTCACACGCCTTTCGGTAATTGCCGAAAAAAGCACCAAACTGAAAACGTGCGAGATGACGTAAGATGATTGAAATTTTTTAGTATTCATCTACTTCCATCGAAAAACCGTCTGCTCTCGAAGCATATGGACATAATAATCAGAAGAGATCCAGTCTCGACCTCTCAAAATGCCCAATCTCTCTCATCTCTATGTCCTTCGCCTATGGATTTTTCTAGAATCAACTTGCTCATAGAGCGGTCGTTTCTATCGATTCTAGACAAGGAAATGTGTCTTTCAGTGAGCTATGTACCTGTCTAAAAGCGGCGCAAACACGATAAATTTTTGAAAACAAAGTTAAGGTTATGCTAATTCAACTGAAAATTAAATTAAGTTTTACTAACTCAACTGAAAACTAAATTAAGTTTTTACTAACTCCACTGAAAACTAAAATAAGTTTTTACTAACTCAACTGAAGACAAAATTAAGATTATAATAAATCGACTGAAAACAAAATTAAGGTTATACTAATTCAACTGACCAGAAGTGGTGAGGACAATGAATCCGAACTGTCTCGAAGGCAGAAGATGAGTTGTGTACTTCTCCAGCTCTGTCAATGGAACATCCAAGCGAGGGGAGATAACCTCAACTTCATCTATTACCAACGGACCAAATTCAACAAAATTGGAACAGACAAAGCTCATGATCGTTCAATGACAAAGACAAACATCAGTTTCGAATTTTGAGACATGTCTGATCTACTTTTGAAAGAGAACCTTTGCATGAAAACAACTTTTTTTTCATTTGGCAAACGTCAAGTGCTCTATAATTCTAGGCTTGTTTTCTCAACTGACAGTGATCAATGATGAGTTCAAAACTGAAAGTTGGCGAAAAATTACGTAAATATAATTACAACCAGGGGTTAAGTAGTGACCGGATCGGTCCCGTCGGCGGATACATGTACACACACTTTTGACAAAAAACTCCCTCTCTTTTCTTACCCTTTTCCTTCATCCCCTCTTCTTTTTTCCTCCAAACTTTTAGCGGCGGATACATATAAACCCAAATTGGGCGGCTCCATTTAACCCCTGAGGCCGTATGCATGGAAAACAGATTATAACAATCTGGATTATTCAAATCCAAGGATTACAAAATCCAAAAAAGTTATAAAAAAAATTTTGTCGGATTATCTCTAATCCAAAAGTATTATAGCTTCCATGCATACCGGATTAGTGAAATGTATTTGGATAACTGCTGATCCAAGCTCATAATCCTTTTGGATTGCTCCATGCATACGGCCTCTGATTACAACTCAAACCAAGATAAAAAATATCAGATAGGCGAGGAAGAACATGAAAAGACTGAAAATCAACGATTTTCAAACTTACCGTTAAAAGATCTCATGAAAAAAGTCAAATAACAACAGGAAGAAAGTTATTGATTGCTAACAGAGCATTTGTTGATGCGACCGGTGAGATTGACCACAATTTTGCCAGCTCTGTGATCATCGACTATCTCGAATTCTCCGATGTAACCTTGCTTCATCATCACAGTAAGAAAGCGAACGATAACCTGAACACAGCAGTTAATTAGTAACCGGATCAGCTATCTTGACGCCATAGGTAAACTGCGAACTGTCAAAGAAATTCTCTAAGGCGACCGACCTACCGACCCTCTCCCTCACTCGAAACGACTATCAGGGTTTCTCTAAGGCGACCGACCTACCGACCCTCTCCCTCACTCGAAACGACTATCAGGGTTTCTCTAAGGCGACCGACCTACCGACCCTCTCCCTCACTCGAAACGACTATCAGGGTTTCTCTAAGGCGACCGACCTACCGACCCTCTCCCTCACTCGAAACGACTATCAGGGTTTCTCTAAGGCGACCGACCTACCGACCCTCTCCCTCACTCAAAACGACTATCAGGGTTTCTCTAAGGCGACCGACCTACCGACCCTCTCCCTCACTCGAAACGACTATCAGGGTTTCTCTAAGGCGACCGACCTACCGACCCTCTCCCTCACTCGAAACGACTATCAGGGTTTTTACAGCTGAATTGAAAAAAAATCTTCATTCCTCTACATAAGGACGTTTGATTAGCCATAACCGAGCCTCATCCGGTTTCATAAAGTTGAAAGCAATTTTAACCTACTTTAGCGATCGACCTATTGAATCGACCCCCTAAAAAACAAGACATATTTTACTTATGGTTAACGCACCCCAAATGTTCGCGCCGAGAATGATCTACATTCCCTTCTCTTCCCGATTTAATTCTCTTGCACTTTCCATACGCCTTTCTCATCCTTTTTAGAACTCATTAACCGACTTTTAAACAGTTTAACTGGTCAAGTGACTCGAAGTACTACCACTGGTAGATTTTTAGGCCCTCGACCGCGTGGTCACCCTGTCTCTCCATTTTACAACCACTACAAAAATGGAAAGAAACAATTTTCTCTGATTTACTAATTTTCCTGCTACTTTAAATCAAAAACCTACCGTTTTTGTTTCTAAATCGCAGAAAAATTTGTAAATTACAGAAAGTAGTTACTTATGAGGCCGTATGCATGGAAAACAGATTAGAACAATCTGGATTAGTCAAATCCAAGGATTAGAAAATCCAAAAAAGTTAAAAAATTTAGGATTAGGAAAATCGGTATGCATGGATGTCAGATTTCTTAAACTTGGATTATTGTCAAAAAGGACGCGGAAAGACAAGCGGAAGCACTAAAATGCACTCTAAACACTAAAAAAGAGCAACATGAACGGAATGGGTCACACTTCAAAAAGAGCAACATGAACAGAATGGGTCAAATTGAGCCTCAAATCCTTTCGGATTGCTCGCTAACCCACCTCCGGAGTAGGGTTACGAATTTTGTCGGATTATCTCAAATCCAAAAGTATTATAGCTTCCATGCATACCGGATTAGTGAAATGTATTTGGATAACTTCTAATGGAAGCTATAATACTTTTGGATTTGAGATAATCCGACAAAATTCGTAACCCTACTCCGGAGGTGGGTTAGCGACTAATCCAAAAGGATTCTCGGCTCAATTTGACCCATTCCGTTCATGTTGCTCTTTTTGAAGTGTGTAGTGAAAGTAAAACGGAACGGAAATTTTTTTTTCTAATTTGCTATGATTTAATGAAAGTATTTATTGTATATTTCCAGTATTTCCAGTGAACATTTTTTTTTAATGTAACGCATATTTTGTGTTTTTCTGTGTTTTCAAAGCTTTCAAATTAATAAAATTTACTGACGAGGGAAAACAACAAACAGAACACAATTGCACAAACGATGTTTAACATTTTTAACATTGAACATTTTCAACAACCCGCAGAGTTTTAACATTTTTAACAACCCGCAGAGTTTAAACATTTTAAGGGGGGGGGTCTAAAGTGCAGAAGTTCCAAATAGAGCACAACGATTACTACAAATCACCTTTCAACTAACCTTTTGATTGAAAACATAGGTTGAAAATGTTCATCTTAATATTTTATCTACCAATTCCATAAAATTTTACATTCAACTTGCAGTACGGCTTTAACAACAACAACAACGAAATTAATTGAAAAACTGTTGTAATTTTATAACAATACTAACTAATATTCGACAATTATAGTTGTTGTTGTTGTTGCCGGCAAACGTCTCGCGTCGAAGAGAGTTGGCCATGGAGGGCCGCTCTCTCCCTCTCCTCTCTTTTTTTTTATTATTTTTTTTTAAATACATCTCCTCTTCTTTCCTTCACAATAGTCTCAGAAATGAGGCTACTTCTTTTGGTTTCATCCAGAGATCTTCCAACGTGAGTCTTGTTGGACGTCTAGCGCATTTGAAGAGATGGGCCACGTCGTGAGGTCCTTTGAGACAGTCTGGGCAGTAGTCAGGTATCGAGTCATCGATCCGGTGTAAGTAGTGGTTGGTGTACCTGCTGTAGCCTGAGCGAAGTTGGCTCAGCGTGCAGCGGGCGTTTCTCGAGAGGTCCATTTCTTCTTCATTTATGTCCGGTGGTGGTCGGCCGCCCAGTATGACTGGACCTTGGATGGTTTCCTTTTCTTCTGAGACCATGTTTGTGTGGACTCGGTTGGCGACGTTTTTCCCGTTGTTCTTCTCTGCTGTTTCCGACAGGGCTCTTTCAACAGTGCTTCTGCATGCGATGTAAAGATCAGCTTTCATGTTGCGCGGTGAGGGTCCTTGGAGAAATAATCCGTGATGGAAGTGAGTTTGGCTCAAGGTCCTTGCCAAGTATTGGGCTGATAGCATGTGAAGGTGCGATTTCGATCTCATAACTTTAGCTTCAGCATGTATGTGGTCGACGCTGGCCATTTGATGGTTTCCTGTTACGATACGCAGGCCATTGTTCTGTCCTCTTTGAATTTTGGTATGTGCTGAGGAGGAGAGAAAGCTGGCCCAGGCTGGAGCTGCGTAGCTGTATATGGATTGGCAAATGGCTTTGTACGTGAGACGGAGTGTCTCCTTTTGGTTGCCCCATGTACTGCCGGCTAGCGCCTTCAGTACATTGTTACGTTGCGACATTCGGCCTGCTATGTCTTTCGCATGATGACTGAATGTGAACATAGAATCATATGTAACTCCAAGGATTTTGGCGGTATTCACGGTGGGTACGCTCTGACCTCCGATCGAGACATCTAGGATAGTCTTGTACTCTTTACTGTAAGGTGTGAAGAGTAGAAGCTGGCTTTTGGCAGGAGAAATAGATAGTCCACGATCGTGGATGAACTTTTCGATGTGTGGGAGACCGGATCGTATGTGTAGCGAGGCAGTGGAAATGCTCGGATCTGACGCCCATAGCGTTATATCATCAGCATAAGAGACGATTTTGATGTTTGGATCGTTGTTCGGAAGATCGCTTAGATATAAATTGAAAAGAAGCGGTGAGAGTGCGCTGCCTTGAGGGACTCCGCTTCTGATCAGGGATGAGCTTGAGAGGACGTCGCGAAAGGATATACGGCTCGTTCGTCCTCTGAGGTACGATGCTAGCCATTTCTTTGCGAAGTTTGGGGCGTCGGTTTGTAGGACGAGATCTATGAGTACCGCTATGTCTATGCTGTCGAAGGCCTTTGACATGTCGATTGCCAACATCACTGTACGTTTAGCTGGTCTCTTCGCGTTAAAGCCTGCAGCTACGTCTTTTGAAAGAGTGAGGAGGGCAGAGGTGGTGGATCTTCCTGTGGTGAATCCATGCTGGTGCTCAGCTACTCTTACGTACGGCTTGAGTTCTTCCAACAGAAGTCGTTCTATGATTTTCGCCATCGGTGAGAGTAAGGAGATCGGTCGGTATCCTGGTCCATCCGTTACCTCTTTTCCTGCTTTCAGGAGTGGGAGAGTGACTGAAGATTTCCAAATCATGGGAATTCTGCCAGAGCTGAGGGAGTCGTTGATGAGCTTTGTGAGGGCGGCTATACCTCTGTTCCCGAGATAATGGAAGAGTATTGGAGCGAGTCCGTCCGGTCCGAGGGCTGTTGATTTCTTTGTCTTCTTAATAGCTGATTTCACTGCGGCCTCTGAGTACTCGACAAAATCTTTAGCGTGTATGTTGTGAACTTTCTTCATGGTTTTCCGATTTTCCTTTTTTGTTTTGTAGTCGACTGGGCGTGTGAAGCGTTTGTTGAACTGGTTCGCGATTTCGAAGGAGGATGTGAGGGGTCCTTTCCCGAAGTCGATGGCGCAGTTTGGTGGGGGACGTCCTTTATCATTCAACATCTTGATCGTTTTCCACAGTTTCTTGCTGTCTAGTTTGGGATCAAAGGTCTCCATGAAGTTTCTCCAGATGTCCCTTTTGTTTCTGTCCGTGGCTCGTCTGATGTTCATGTTGAGAGTGCTGATGTCTTGGCTTGATGGGTCTGATTCTCGTAAAGCGTCTCGTTTGGTCATCCAATCTCGGATTTCTGGTGTTAAGGCAACGTTTCTCTTCTTGATGCGACCGCGTGGGATTGAGCTGGCGGCTGCAGATAACAGGATCTTCCGGAAGAAGGGCTCAGCTTGGGCGGCGGGGAGGTCGGGAAGAGGTGTCGTGGATAACTTTTCTTCGACGAGCTGTTCAAAGATTTTCCAGTTCGCTTTTCCGAAGTTGGTGAAGGAGACTTTCCTGTGCGTGCGGATGTAGTTGGAACCCTCAAGGACGATTACGATGGGTAGATGGTCGGAGCTTCCAGATGGTATTGTTTTCCATGAGACTTGAGAAAGTAAGTCCAGCGAACAAATGGAGATGTCTGGAGACTCGAAACACACTGGCAACAGTGGCCATTCGTGACTCTACAGCCTTAAGAGCCTGTCACGGATGGAGCCGGATCATCCAGTCCAGAATCGAGCGCGACCTCAGGTGGCGGATAGAGGGACGCCTCCCTACGAAGAATTCGTGCTGGGAGGTAGCGGGAGAAATCCCGCCGCGGACCAAAACTGGGTAGTATAGCTCGTCAAAGGAGGACGATGCCGGACCGGCCTGGGCATGCCACCGGACAAAACATCAGTCGATACTCCGCTATACTTTTTAAATGGCGAGTCGAGGCGCCAGTAAAATAACCTCTTGCCCTTCTCCGGTTAACGAATGGGTCTCGCCAAGAGGATCGCCGACTGCGGTGCGAGTGTAGACGGAGAAAATATCTTCGGACTCAAAAGGATCCTCACCACCAACCTATCCCAAAAGGACTCCCCTCGACAGGACCTATGGGCAAGACAACAACAACAACATGTCTGGAGAAGATGGTCTTCCGTTGACTGGTACTCTGGTAGGCGTGTCACGGTTTACTGCGGCGTGTTCTGAAGCATCGATCGTTTCTGCGATGTGAGAGCCTCTGCTGTCTGAAGATTTGGAGAACCATGCGGCATCATGAGCGTTAAGATCACCGAGTATGATGGATTTCTCGCGATTGTGTAAGAACGAAGTGAGGTCGGGCGTGTAACCAGTGGTGCAAGAGCTCGTCGGTGGTATGTATATGTTGGTAACATCGAGCGACTTCCCATCGGCATCGAATATGCGGACGGTGAGAGATTCCAAATGTGTGTCGGTCGGAGAGGGCATTACAGTGTAGGACAGCGATTCGTTGATTCCGGTAATAAGACCGCCTCCGGAGTTCTTCTCACGATCTTTTCTTACGATAGTGTATCCAGGAATTTGTGGACATTTGGAACGGTTCGTTAGCTTAGTTTCTTGGATGAGAAATAGATCGACTTTCAGACGAGTGACGAGTTCATGGAGTTCCGTCGTTTTGCCAGAGAAGCCATTGCAGTTGTATTGCAAAATCCTGAGGTTCCTGCTGTTGGACGTGGGGTCAGAGGAGAGAGTTTGCCTGGTGTTCGTGGTCGTCAGCGGAGTCGTTGATGTTATGCATGACGGGCAGTGGTATTCGACTTGGATGTATTCTTTGAGTGAGGAGAGGCCACTGCATGTCGATTTAGTGTGGACCCACTCTGAGCAGTGGGAGCACTGGATGCAGTTAGTATTCGCCTTTCTCTTGCATGTAGTGCACAGCCACATCCTTGGTCCTGGGTTACTCTCGATGTCTCCGGCCAATAGGAGAAGTAGTTGGGACAGGCCAGCCGGATCGGACTGTCCCTCAGGCGAAAAAAAGAACGAAGACGGAGGTGTAGTGAAGAGACGAGAGAGAGACAGAGAGGCTCTCTTGTAGTTTCTTCGGAGCGTGATGCTTCCGGAGAAGGTTGTTGATGTCCTTTGCAGTCTGTAGACTGTTGTGCTGCACCGCGTGAAGGCGGACATCGTTGTAGCACGACAATTATAGTGTTCAGAGTGCATTTAGTTTTTGACAATTACAGTTTTTAGAGTGCATTTTGATGCATTTTAATGCTTACGCTTGTCTTTCCGCGTCCTTTTTGACAATAATCCAAGTTTAAGAAATCTGACATCCATGCATACCGATTTTCTCAATCCTAATTTTTTAAACTTTTTTGGATTTTGTAATCCTTGGATTTGACTAATCCAGATTGTTATAATCTGTTTTCCATGCATATTTTTTTGTTATTTTTTTTCCCGGCCTATGGTGTTTTAATAGTGATAGGAAAATTAAGGGACAGGGTGACCACGCCGTTAATGGCCCATTTTTAATGCTACAAACAGGAGTTTAATAGTCATATCAGACCTTCTGTAGGCGGGGGTCCCTAAAGTGCAAAAGTTCCGAATTTTACAGATTTCACAGCACTAATTCCGGCTAAGTAATTAAAGTTTACAGATTGAATTAGTTCACATTTAATTTCGACTGGTGAGATATTAAAGAGTTGAAACAAAAAGATTCTTTCTGAAACAATACTTGAACTTAACTCTAACTTTCACTGACTGAAAAACATGTAGATAGAAATTCAGACCTTAGAAGCAGGTCGGATGAGAACTTGGCGCTTTCCGCGCTTCTCAGCATTGTTGATTGTCTTGAGGGCATCAGCCAGTACGCTCATACGCACCATTTCCCTAGTTTTATGCTGAAATTTGAGTACTAAAGATTCGAAGTTAAATGAAAAACCAAACTTGTGCTGCAAAAGTTGGCTTCAAAATTAATAACGCATCTGAATGATTTGAATACGGGTTGCTTACCTATTGAGTCACAGTAAAACTTTCCAGACGGAAGAAGCAGTTAGTGGAAAATGGAATGAAACAGTCCCTGAAATGTTTGTACAAAGTGTGCTATTAGAAGCCTTTTAAAAGTTTAAAATCAAAAAAATGCAGAATAGGAAAATAATTTTACGGAAAAGACTCAAAACTGTGTAGCATTCGGTAAGACATCGCGTCAGGACTGCTACAAAGTTGGCAACAAGCCCAGTTTGCTTGAACTCCAAACTACAAACATTTCACTCAAACGGGTTAAAGTTTAAAGTTTTATTTAGCAAAATTTTTCAAAATGTTACTATGTTATAATCTAGATATGGTTTTCTCTTTGCGAGTTTCTCAAAAAATTGTGCATTTTCTGTGTCTAAGTATTTTTTCTGTTGAATTTAATTTGATTAAAAAGGGAACGTTCAACGCTATCGCAAATAAATTTTTTTCTGAAATGTATAGGGAATGGAGAAGAAAATTTTCCGTGAAGTTGATGGATTTAGGTTTATTTTAGTTGGTTCCTCGACAAATGTATGCTAGTTGAGTACGTTTGAGATGCAAAGTCCGTGTTTGGAAAGTCCAAATCTTTCGTGATTTTTTTTGACTTAAGAACGTTTTTCAAATTAAAAAAAATACTAATTTTTTTCTCATGAACCTATAGTTTTTGTTCTTAAGAGATGCTACAATCCACCGAAGTTGAAAGCGGCAACGAGTCTGAGAAGCCTTCTTGTTCTATATGGTCTAATATAGAGAACTTCTACACTGAATCAAAATCGAGAAAAACCGACTTCATTCGGCAGTACAAGAATCTCGTCTCAGATGTCGCTCTCGAAGAGAGAGCCACTGTTTCGGTTATTTTTACCTTAAAAAAAAGCTTTCGTTGTTCATCAAAATAGTTCTGTAGCTTGTACAAAAGCGGCTCACTAGCCGTTTTCTGCTGTTCTTATTTTAATGCAAAAAGAATTGAATAAGCATCCAATTCTACAATTCATAGGTCACCAAGCGGTACGGAACACCCATCGGCTCCCCCCAAAATGAAAAAAAAACCAGTTTATTTATTGTGAGATGGTCGACCAATCCTGAGGCCTATATGAGATGCCACCAGGGGTTAAATGGAGCCGCCCAAATTGGGTTTACATGTATCCGCCGCTCAAAGTTTGGAGGAAAAAAGAAGAGGGGATGAAGGAAAAGGGTAAGAAAAGAGGGGGAGTATTTTGTCAATAGTGTGTGTGCACATGTATCCGCCGACGGGACCGATCCGGTAACTATTTAACCCCTGGATGCCACGCCCTATTATGCGGTTTATAAGAGCCAGTGGAAGAAGAGAGGGAGGAGAAAGAACACCCAGCTCTGCAAGGTCCTTAAGACCTTGCCTTTTACTTTAGAACCTTTGTGCGCGTTGTGTTAATGCCATTTTGTAATGTAATATTCATAACGCAATAAATGGATCATTGAATATTTTGTTTGTGTCTGGGGTACATTCACATTGGGGCCGAAACGCACACTTCCCTCACTCTATCAAAACATTCAATTTAAAGAGAAAAACAGTCAAAATCTTGCTAAAGAAATTCCTTCCAATAACGCTTCACTGCAAACTGAATTTTTTTATATTATTTACCTTGAAATTAAATCTTAAAAATACAATTAGGAATCAACTTCATACAAAAAACCCACAAAAATACTTTTTCACCACTCGGCCCCCCGCCCACGAAAACTTTTTCGAAAAATTTAGGTAACCTATGCTACAAGTAGAAGAAAACTTCAACCAAATATAGAGGTGCTCAAAAGTCGTCTCACGTTCCGCAATCCATCAAAATTCTGAATGTTTGTACCAAACTAGATGAAGTCGATGCGCACTTCTATTGTGATCACCTGCCCGATCTGCGAAGGAAAAATCTACTCGAAGCAGAGATTCATCACGCACATCGCCAGGCACGAAGGAATTGTTAGTATTTGGTACACTTTTATGGGCCTTAAATTTGCATTATATTGTGTACGTGTGTATCTCAGTCGGTAAGAGTAACGTCCGGAAAGCGAAGGTCACGGGTTCGGTTCCCGTCACACCTTTTTGCACAAGTTTCTGCGAACAATCCGCTTCTCTGCTCGGTAGAAAAATCCGTTGTTTGAAATCAACGAGGAGTCAGGGTACATATGTAAAATATGTCTTGTTTTTCTCAATAGGTCGATCGCTCGAAGTAGGTTAAAAGTTTCACTTATAGTTTTACGAAACCGGTTGAGGCAGAGTTATGGCTAATGAATCTTCTATTTATGTAGTTTTGTTTCAATTTTAGCTGTGATAATTTTGATACATTCATTTCGAGTGAGGGAGGGGGTCGGTAGGTCGGTCGCCCTAGAAGAGTTGGCAGTTTACCCATGGTAGGGTATACTCTTATTTTCAACACTCTGGGTAATCAAAGTGTTTCTTTCTCGTGCAGTCAGGGTGAAATATATCCGCATAGCTCACCATTTGTCACCTGTGATTGTCCAATATTTTGTAATGAAACCACTCTAATAGCCTAGGGGTGATATCAGAATGTTTCTTACCACCCGCATAATTGTTCTCGAGTGCATAGAGTTCCATAATTTAGAAGATTTTGGAATTATTTTCTTCAAAGTTTTGAATGTTTTTTGGACTTTTTGTAGAGCGCATAGATTTTTTCATCCGCAGTGCGGGCAGGGGTTAAATAGTGAGCGGATCGGTCCCGTCGGCGGATACATGTACACACACTATTGACAAAAACTCCCTCTCTTTTCTTACCTTGTTCCTTCATCCCCTCTTTTTTCCTCCAAACTTTGAGCGGCGGATACATGTAAACCCAAATTGGGCGGCTCCATTTAACCCCTGAGTGCGGGTGAAAGAAACACCCTGGTGAAAATCAGAGATTGATGAGAAGTTTTTTGATGAAAAGTTGGACAATAAAAGAGGTCGATATGTTAAAGACTCTCTTGCTTGTAATTCTAGTCTCTCATTGTATAGCCATTTCCTCCCTTATTTTCCTCGTGAGCAGGGGTTAAATGGTTACCGGACCAGCTATGTTGGCGCATACATGTTACCGTACCAGCTATGTTTGCGCATACATGTTACCGTACCAGCTATGTTGGCGCATACATGTTACCGTACCAGCTATGTTGGCGCATACATGTTCGCGCCGAGAATGATCTTCATTCTCTTCTCTTTCCGTTCTGTTTCACTTTTCTCTACTTCTCTTTTCACTCTTCTTTGCTTTTCCCCATTACCTTTTTCTCTCGCTCGGCGCGTACAAACATGCCTTAGACCGGTCTCATTTAACGCCTGCTCGTGAGCGGCATTCAATAAATAAATTGAAGTTTCGGCTAGTTAAGGCGACCTTTTTTTATGCGCAATTCTACGCTTTTTACTTCTTGCTTGAGAAAAAACTCTGTTTAATCGCTTTATTTTTTTTTCATTTTTCTATCTCTTATTCACAAACGGGCCTTTCCTGTTTCACAAGTCTTTCTGATCTGCCCCTCGCTCGGCGGGTTGTCAGAAACAGATGGTTCAAAGTTCAATGTGAAGCTTCGGAGCATGGTTGAGATAACACCTCCAAAATGTTTTTCAGCATTAAATGTTGAATAGGCCAAAATATACAATTGTTGAGAATTAAGGATCAATATTTTAATCAATATTAAAACCATTGATGAGAAAAAGCAACAAAAAGGGTTATGGAGTGAATGTGAAGTTTCAAGTTTAAATTTTAAATTGTGAAGTTTAAATTGTGAAGTTTAACTGTGAAGTTTAAGTGTAATGTTTAAATTGTGAAGTTTAAATTAGGCTTATTTTTTAAATGTTTCAAATAATGATAATAATAAGAGTAAAACTTTCTTCTAAACTACCTCATCGACAGGCCTCGAAGAAGATGATCTGCCCACTCTGCGAGAAGAGTCTTGAATGTATCCACATTGAAAACCACTTCCAGAAGATGATCTGCCCACTCTGCGAGAAGAGTCTTGAATGTATCCACATTGAAAACCACTTCCAGGCCTCGAAGAAGATGATCTGCCCACTCTGCGAGAAGAGTCTTGAATGTATCCACATTGAAAACCACTTCCAGGCCTCGAAGAAGATGATCTGCCCACTCTGCGAGAAGAGTCTTGAATGTATCCACATTGAAAACCACTTCCAGGCCTCGAAGAAGATGATCTGCCCACTCTGCGAGAAGAGTCTTGAATGTATCCACATTGAAAACCACTTCCAGGCCTCGAAGAAGATGATCTGCCCACTCTGCGAGAAGAGTCTTGAATGTATCCACATTGAAAACCACTTCCAGAAGATGATCTGCCCACTCTGCGAGAAGAGTCTTGAATGTATCCACATTGAAAACCACTTCCAGGCCTCGAAGAAGATGATCTGCCCACTCTGCGAGAAGAGTCTTGAATGTATCCACATTGAAAACCACTTCCAGGCCTCGAAGAAGATGATCTGCCCACTCTGCGAGAAGAGTCTTGAATGTATCCACATTGAAAACCACTTCCAGAAGATGATCTGCCCACTCTGCGAGAAGAGTCTTGAATGTATCCACATTGAAAACCACTTCCAGGCCTCGAAGAAGATGATCTGCCCACTCTGCGAGAAGAGTCTTGAATGTATCCACATTGAAAACCACTTCCAGGCCTCGAAGAAGATGATCTGCCCACTCTGCGAGAAGAGTCTTGAATGTATCCACATTGAAAACCACTTCCAGAAGATGATCTGCCCACTCTGCGAGAAGAGTCTTGAATGTATCCACATTGAAAACCACTTCCAGGCCTCGAAGAAGATGATCTGCCCACTCTGCGAGAAGAGTCTCGAATGTATCCACATTGAAAACCACTTCCAGGCCTCGAAGAAGATGATCTGCCCACTCTGCGAGAAGAGTCTTGAATGTATCCACATTGAAAACCACTTCCAGAAGATGATCTGCCCACTCTGCGAGAAGAGTCTTGAATGTATCCACATTGAAAACCACTTCCAGGCCTCGAAGAAGATGATCTGCCCACTCTGCGAGAAGAGTCTTGAATGTATCCACATTGAAAACCACTTCCAGAAGATGATCTGCCCACTCTGCGAGAAGAGTCTTGAATGTATCCACATTGAAAACCACTTCCAGGCCTCGAAGAAGATGATCTGCCCACTCTGCGAGAAGAGTCTTGAATGTATCCACATTGAAAACCACTTCCAGAAAATTCATCCAGGTCAGTATTTATTAATTATTTTTCGAGATGTTATAGAGTGGTGACTCTGCTTTCTTAATTTTCCTAGCCTGATGTTCCTAATTATAGCAAAGAAGTTTTAATAATACAAATTTGACTCGTTTCAGAAATTGATTTGACTCGTTTCAGAAATTGACTCGTTTCAGAAATTGACTCGTTTCAGAAATTGACTCGTTTCAGAAATTGACTCGTTTCAGAAATTGACTCGTTTCAGAAATTGATTCGGAAGAAACTGAGCTGAAAAACATCCGTAAAAGGAGAAAACTATTGGAAGAAGGCAGACTGTACAGAAAAGTGGCTCAATTTTTCTACAAGTCGGTTTAATAAACTTCTTTTTACAAATTCAATTATATGTCGATTTTCTTAGATAAGCTCAGCTCTAATCTTCTTCTTCCTCGCGCTTGTTCCCGCCTCGCGGCAGGGTACGCGCTCCCCTGAGATGCAGGACAGACCTATCCTGGTAGAACCAGTGGCTGCCTGCTAGATCACTGCTAGTGTGATTAGCAGCAGTGGGGAGAGTCATATTCGTGCATGAGCACTACCAATATTTCTTAACCCCCTTGGTTTGGGTGGATCTGTCCGGGGTGGGAGTCGAACTCGGGACTCTTCGCACAATGGTCTATCACACTACCACTATGCCACATAAGCTCAACTCTAATGATATGAGATATCATATGCTTCCCTCTGTGTCATTTCATAAATAATTAGAAACAGTGAGTGGAAAAGGTCAGATTATCGCAACCACTAACAGTATTCAAAGCTAACGTAGTTAGGGGTGGATCGGTCCGGGGTGGGAGCAGGGGTTGAATAGTTACAGGCCCAGTCATTATGGCGCATACATGTTAGCGTCGAAAATGATCTACATTCTCTTCTCCTACCATTCTATTTTACTTCTGTACTTCTTTTTCACTCTTTCTCCCTTTTCCCATACCTTATGCAACTCGCTCGGCGCGTACAAACAATACATTTGTCTTGAGTTTTAAATAGGTCGACCGCCTAAATAGGTTAAAAGTTTAAATTTTAACTCTAAAAAACCGGTTGAGACTGAGTTATAGCTAATGAAAAGTTCTATTTATATAGAGTAATGAAAGTTTTTTCCTTTTAGTTTTAGCAGTAAAAACTCTGATACATTCATTTCGAGTGAGGGAGAGGGGCGATAGGTCGATCGCCCTTGAAAAGATTATTGCCAGTTGGCAGTTTACCTATGGTACAAACATGCCTTAGACCGGTCTCATTTAACGCCTGGGTGGTAGTTGAACTGGTGAACCATTTCACAATGGTCAGCTCACACTACCAATATGTCAAACCCAGAATGTGAAAAGATTTCGCGTACTAGTTGAAACCAGAAGGCTCATTCCAGTAAAAAAGATGTGGAGGACCTGAAAGGTCGTCTGGGAGTGATTCTGGAAGAGTCCATATTCTCCCTACTCCTTTCTTGCAACCACACGCCGGAGTCTTTTCGGGCTAAGATACGTCAAAGGTTCCTGGAAAATCCAGAAATCAACGCCAAAGTCGTGTTCCGATTACTCTACCGAAGCAGTTCGGTTATATGGTAAGCATTAATCTACATTAATCCGTATAGTAATCCATAAAATAATACAGTAATACAGAGCATACAGTAATCCTAGCTCAACAAAGATCAATTACGGTTTTTGAAAGATTAACTTTTAAAAAAAGATTGCTTTTCGAGTGGAGGGAAATCTTCAGAGGTTTTCAAGAAATAATGGGAGGCGATGGACCACTCAATGCGTGCTAATGATGTCTTTTGAAAAAAACTATATGAAAACGTGATTGAGGTCATGCTGTGTGTGCGAAGAGGCTTCGGAGTTCTCATTCAACAACCTGCTCTCTCCTCGATTGCACGCTCTCTCTCATTGCTCCGGCCATGTCGACCAGTACCCTTCCCTTGAGTCATTGATTGAGGAGGAGTGGGCTCATATCGATCAGATGTTCTCCTTTGATCTCCAGCCGTTCAAGCGACCTCATAAAAGGCTGAAACACACGCACAGGTAGGTGATAGGATTTATAAACAGGTTTCGAGTTGTTGTTGTTGTTGTTGCCGGATGTAGATGGCTTCGAAGAACGTCTGTGTTATTCGTTTCTTGTTCTTTTTTTTCTTATATCTTCAAGAACGCTGCGACCTCCAGCGGCTTGGTCCAGAGGTCGATTGGAGACAGCGCGGTCGGGTGGCATGGGCAGTTGAAGAGATGCGCAACGTCGTGAGGTCCGGAAGAGCAATCGGGAAACACGTCGGGGATGGATTCGTCAATGCGGTGGAGGTAGTTGTTGATGAATCTGCGGAATCCCGAGCGGAGCTGGCTGAGCGTGCATCTAGTCTTGCGGGGTAACTCCTTCTCTTCTTCCTGGATAAGGGGCGGAGGTCTGCCTCCCAGGATGACGGCACCCTTTAACGATTGGAGTTCGTTCGAGACCATCATCGAGTGTACGGTGTTTGCGACTGATTTCCCATTGTTCGGATCCTTTGACATCTGTTTCGCGGCTTCGACAGTCTTCTTGCAGCTCAACACGAGGTTGTTCTTCATTGCGCGAGGGGGCGCCGGGAAGTCGAGGAGGCCGTGGTGGATGTGTTCTGGGTCCAACGATCTCGCGAGGTACTGCGCGGCGAGCATGTTCAGATGGGATTTGGTGCGCATGACCTTTGATTCGCGATGAATATGGTCAGTGTCGGCCATTTGATGATTCCCTGTCACGACGCGGAGTCCGGAGTTCTGAGAACGTTGGATTTTGGCGTGAGCGGAGTCCGAGAGGAAGGTGGACCAGGCGGGCGCGGCGTAGTTGCAGATCGCTTGCGAGATGGCTTTGAACGTGAGGCGGAGGGTTTCTTTTTGGTTGCCCCAGGTGCTTCCGGCAAGGGCTTTCAGTACGTTATTGCGCTGCGACATCCGTCTCGCGATGTCTTTGGCATGATGGCTGAATGTGAACATCGAGTCGTACGTGACGCCGAGTAGCTTGGCCTGGTTGACGGTGGGGATGGGTGATCCGCAACAGGTTTCGAGTGATTGAATACTCTGATGTAGAGAGGCCGGCCTCGTGCTGCAATGGTTTAATCACAGTACACTTTTTACCAACTTTTCTCTTATCCAAAGTGACCCTTGACTAAGTGACGACGTACAAAACTCGGGGACATTTGTTTTCTGCGGGAGAACCACACGTAGGATGGAAGTTCATTTTTCAAGGCCTACTGAGTCGATATCGAGTGAGCCATCCAATGTCTACGTACCACTTTAAGATGAGGCATTTTTGCCTTCAATACATTTTCAAGCTTTTAACTTTCTTTTTTCTTCTCCACTGGATGTTTTAACCGGTTCAGGTGGGGCTGAGAGGTTACTAAAGACGCATAGATACAAAATTTTCTAGAGAAAGTATTTTTTTTTGATTTTAGAACATTCTTGAACTATTGCTGGTTGTCCGATCGAGAAGAAACGAAGGAATTGCTTGCTGAGGCGGAGAAGCAGTCGATATTGAGTGAGCCATCCAAGGTTCGTGTTTGGATGGCTTACTGTATATATATATATACATACAAACACAATTTTTTTCGAGCGCATGGATTTTCAAAATTTCCAAAAGTTTGAAGTGTTTTTCGCAATGAGTATTAAATTCCCTAGGGTAAGAAGCGAAAAAAAATTTCCGAGCGCCTAGATCTGAAGGTTTTTCGGTATTTTTGGAAAACGCATAGATTTTTTCACCCGAAGTGCGGATGAGAGAAAAACCCTGTTGAGGACTTTGAATGAAGAGAGATTTGAACTTTGAACTTTTTATTACGCGAAACATATATGACGCTGCCGTTTTGATTTTTTGCCATAAATTTACTTTCCGATGATTTTTGTTTGTTCTATGGCAGATTCTAGCAAAATAGCCTTATTTTATGGCGCTGCCATCAAAAATCAATTATTTTATGGCGCTGCCATCAAAATAACTGATTTTATGGTGAATGGCACAATTTCATTGAAAAGTTCCTTCATCAGTCCACTCCCACTACACTAAAAGATCAAACTACACTATTTCGTCTATTTCGTGGCTATTCACCAAATTTAATAACATAATCATATATCAACAAAGCGAGCAACCAATACGGACCGGGTTTGCAAACCCGGTCCGTATTGGTTGCTCGCTTTGTGCATATATGATTCTGTTATTAAATTTGGTGAATAGCCACGAAATAGTGTAGTGGGATCTTTTAGTGTAGTGGGAGTGGACTGATGAAATAACTTTTCAATGAAATTGTGCCATTCACCATAAAATCAATTATTTTGATGGCAGCGCCATAAAATAATAGATTTTTGATGGCAGCGCCATAAAATAAGGCTTTTTTGCTAGAATCTGCCATAGAACAAACAAAAATCATCGGAAAGTAAATTTATGGCAAAAAATCAAAACGGCAGCGTCATATATGTTTCACGTGAAAAATTCATGGTACATGATGATATTTATGTAAATATAATAAGTGAAGGGAAGAAAACTTGGTTTAAAAAGGCCAAAGAGCTTCTGATGGTAAGTAGGAGCAGAAAATGGTGAGAAGATCATTGATAGCCGTTCCGAATCAGCTATTGGAGAGGAGAGGGAGAAAGATGAATGAATGATACGACGAAGGGGTCAGAGTGGCTTCTTTGAAGAGGGGAGAGGTAAGAAGGAGAGCCGCTCTGTAGCAGCCGTTTTTATAAGATTCGGAAATATAAGAAGGCCAAACTTTTCTCGACTGAAGAGTGATTGTTTTTTGAACTTTTCAACACCGCAGGGGACCCATGGTTCTATTCGAAACTGGACGCATCAAAGTTGTTTTGAACATATGTTCGAATTAGTCATTAGTTGAGGCAAAAATAGGACTGAGAAATAAACTATCGCACAGGAAAAAGCTAGTCCACCGGGCGTGATCGAACCCAAACTATCTCGAATCGGGAGCGCGTGTTACCATAACACCACGGGGACACATTGCTATTCCGTGCGATAGTGTTAGATGGAAGGCTCTCAACCAGACTTCACTGTCTTTAAACTGTGTAACTTAGCATTTGAAGACTGAGAAATAGTTATTAGCCAGAGAGGGGCGAGATATTGAAGAGTGGTTGTTTTTAAGAGAGAGAGCAACGCTTTCTGCCTCCTCTGTTTTTCTCCCCTCCAATACACCCTCCGTTCTCCCTTCAAAACTCCGCGTCACTTCCGCTCCGAAAATCATCTGCAACTCCATGCGTAAGTCACTCAAAATTAAGGAATTTACACTTTTTTAATTAAGAGGGTGGTTCGGAAAAGACCACTTTTTGAAGGGCAATTAACAAAGTAAGGCATGAGGCCGTTTTGAGTGAGGCCGTTTTTTGTTTGTACCAACAAGCAACACACTCATAACACACTTTTACTTTTTAACACTACGGACTACACTTTCAGTATAAATGGCAGGTTTTAAGTTTGAAAATTAGGTTTTTCTATCAACAAAAAATGAAATTAAAACCTAATTTTCACACGTAAAACCTGCCATTTATACTGAAAGTGTAGTCCGTAGTGTTAAAAAGTAAAAGTGTGTTATGAGTGTGTTGCTTGTTGGTACAAACAAAAAACGGCCTCACTCAAAACGGCCTCATGCCTTACGTCCTCATGCCTTAATCTTGCCTTACTTTGTTAATTGCCTTTTTGAAGTGGGGCTTTTAACATTGAGAAGCAAGATTTTCTAATGTTTTATTATTCATGTCTTTTGGAGAGAACAAGGCATATGAGCCTTTCATATAAGACTATCGCACGGAATAGTAATGTGTCCCCCGTGGTGTAGTGGTGGCTTCCTAAGCCTAAGCCTTTCATATAAGACTATCGCACGGAATAGCAATGTGTCCCCCGTGGTGTAGTGGTGGCTTCCTAAGCCTAAGCCTTTCATATAAGACTATCGCACGGAATAGTAATGTGTCCCCCGTGGTGTAGTGGTGGCTTCCTAAGCCTAAGCCTTTCATATAAGACTATCGCACGGAATAGCAATGTGTCCCCCGTGGTGTAGTGGTGGCTTCCTAAGCCTAAGCCTTTCATATAAGACTATCGCACGGAATAGCAATGTGTCCCCCGTGGTGTAGTGGTGGCTTCCTAAGCCTAAGCCTTTCATATAAGACTATCGCACGGAATAGCAATGTGTCCCCCGTGGTGTAGTGGTGGCTTCCTAAGCCTAAGCCTTTCATATAAGACTATCGCACGGAATAGCAATGTGTCCCCCGTGGTGTAGTGGTGGCTTCCTAAGCCTAAGCCTTTCATATAAGACTATCGCACGGAATAGCAATGTGTCCCCCGTGGTGTAGTGGTGGCTTCCTAAGCCTAAGCCTAACCAGACACGCCAACGATTTGAGTCAGATATGGTTGGGTTCGATCCCAATTAGTGGACTTGCTTTTTTCTGTGCGATAGCTCAATCATTTGTCTTTCGGAGTGAAAAAATTAAGGTTCCAAGCTTTTTACATGTTTTATAGGTTAACCACCGAGCCTCCTTGGTGGGCGACGAGCCTCCTTGGTGGGCGACAAGCCTCCTTGGTGGGCGACGAGCCTCCTTGGTGGGCGACGAGCCTCCTTGGTGGGCGACAAGCCTCCTTGGTGGGCGACGAGCCTCCTTGGTGGGCGACGAGCCTCCTTGGTGGGCGACGAGCCTCCTTGGTGGGCGACAAGCACCCGTCAAATTTGTTTAATCTAAAACGACCGCTTTTTTGAGCAGGAGACCTAGGATAAAAACATGCGAAAAATTTTCAAAGTTTCGACTTCTCATATTGCTCAATATCTTCCTCTTTTCTGACCGTCATCCAGGGCGTTTCTTACTACCCGCACAACTTTTTTCGAGCGCATAGATCTTATAAATTTCCGAAAGTTAGAAAAAATTTCTTACAATGACTCATGAAATTCCCCCGGTATGAATCTAAAAAAGGTTTCCGAGTGCATAGATTTTAAGAGTTTTTCGGACTTTCTGATGAGCGCATAGATTTTTTCACCCGCAGTGCGAGTGAGAGAAACACCCTGCCGTCATCTCAAGCTCGCTCAGTTCTTGGTTAGGCATTAAACCAGACCGGTCAAATGTTTTTTGTTCCCACCGAGTGATTTGCAAAAGGGATAAGGAAAGGCTAAAAAGAATCAGAAGGAAAGTAAAAGATACGGTAGGTGGTTTTGGCGCAAACATGTATGCGCAGAGATGGCTTTCTCGGTAGCTATGATATGTAACCCCTCTGTTCACGGCATAATTGTTGCAGGAAAGGCTTGAGTGAATGGGGCGAAGTGGAAGAATTAGCGGAAGCTTCCCTCAGGGGGGACTTATTTCCGCACTCTCTTCTCCTCTTCTCACCCTCTTATTATCTAGTGGTATTTTTTTGTTGTTTCCTTTTTCAATTAATTAAAAAAAGGGTGTATCGTTAAATTCCCGTTTTTTGTTAACATGATTTAGAGCGTTCTCGTTTAAACGATTACTTATGAGATTCCCAAATTTAATAGGTAATGAGAAAGCGACTGAGCTTTCTTGCTGGCTTGCGTCTATGTATATATGTATATGTATATATAACTGAAACATTAACTTGATAGCTTATTGTGGTGTATAATGAGAAATCTTATAAATTCATGAAATTTCATTAATGATTCTATAAAAAAAGAACTTTTGCAGAAAGAAGATGACTCGGAATCTCTGTCGCTGTACAAGTGGTGAGATCTTTTTGAATTGAGACTGACCTTATAAAAGACTGACCTACAGTATGCATGGGTTTCTTTGTAGTTGATCCTGCTTGTACTTGCTTGTAATCTCTACAACATCTTATTTTCTGCTAATTTTCCAATCTCTCGCCTTTCTCCGCTCTTCTTTCTTTATATTCTTTATCTATCACCTGATGTTAGATGGTCAATATATCGATTGTAAATATTTGAACTGCATGATTTTGAATATTAAGTCTATGATCAAATTGAATGAGTATCTACAAAGAAGATGTTTTGTTTTTGAAGTATTTTTTCCTCAACCGTTAGGTTCTTAGAAGAATAATGAATTAAGGAATGGTTAAAATATGAATTAATGATTGAGATATGAATTATTGATTAATGAATGATTAAATAATGGATGAATGAGTGCAGGCGCTGTTTCTGCTCTCTCCCAGTGTGTTCATTCCCGTCGACGACTTCTCTGCGGGTCTTCGCACTGAGGCATCTGGAGAGGGAGCATCCGAATGTATTCATTCCCTCTTTCTATGAACACGAATGGTGAGTCAGTGAGAGAGGAAAAAATAAGAATGAAAGAAAGAAAAGAAGGAGATAGTGAAAGGGAGAGAGTGCCAAAACTCCCAAACAAGACGATGCTAGGCTGGATCGACCATCCATACAAAAGCCTATTGCATGAACACGTTGCTGCGACGATGTCCGCCTTGACAAGGTGCAGAATGACAGTCTCAGGACTGCAAAGAACAACAACCTTCTCCGGAAGCATCTTGCTCAGAAGAATTTATCTTCGAGGCAAGCTGCATACCGGCAACAACAACAAAAACAGCAAGAGAGAGCAACAGTGTCAAAACTTTTGAATCAGAATCAGTAGTTTAATGATGATGATTGTTGCCCGTGCGGTTCCTTTGACGTTGAAAGGGGGTCCACGAGCTCTCGGTAAAAGCTCAAGCACACAGTCACACTCACTCACTTCTCTCTTTCTCTCTCTTTCTCTCTCTCATTCACTTTTTTTGCCTCTTTTCTTTTCGCCTTTTTTGGTTTCGGGCTCTGGCTTTTTTTTATTTTTAAATAACTGATTCCATCCTTGGGATAGTATGTTTGGAGGTCCATTGGGGCCGATGCCTTCCAGCATCGTCCACAGTCGCACCGCGTGTAGGTGACCTCCTTCGCGACCAGTAGTTTAATCAACCAATATGAACATTAGTGCCCCATGGTTTGTAAATACCATGACTTCTACTTTGGAAATAGTCATGATAGTCACTTGATGAATTTAGGCGCCTCCTACAATACGAAACGGGAGCATCTGCGAGGGACCATGACCAACTCGCTCTCTTCGGGGATAAATTCGATCTCACGTTCGTTTTACTTTATTGTCACACTTTAATTTAACTATTTTTTTCTCGAAATTCAGCATGATCAATATGAGTAGAAAAGAATGAAAAACATAGGGAATGGGGTTTATTCTTGAACTTCCTATAAAATTATGTATACGTGTTTTTTTATTATAGAAATGGCCTAAAAACATAGAACTCGTTTCACTAGCTTTAGTTGAATAGCGCATAGATCTGTGCAAAGATATAACCCGCAGTGCGGTTTGAAGAAACACCTCTAGACTGAACAAACACCGCATAAGTTCAAAACAGATGCCCGCCAACAGATGATGGGATTTGACCATTCGACGCCTCAGATCCGGTCTCTGGGTTCAAAGTTTTACTCTGCAGAGATCCAAATGACTTCGTCTATCCGGGAGAAGCTTTGATCCGTCCGAAATCCCTCGCTGGATTCCGCTGTTGTGGATTCTGTTTCGTCACTTTAACGGGCTGCGAGTTCCTCTCACATATTGAACAGCATCATTACGTACCGGATGGGTGAGTGAGTGGTTGTGATTGTGCAACATCATTCATAATTAGTTTATCTGTGATCTGAATGAGATTTTTAGTGTTACAGTAGGATTCAGAGCTTATTAGTCGATAGAGATTTTGGATATTACTTTCAGTGTTATAGTAATGTTTTTAGCAGGAAGTTGGTGATGAGCAAACTCGACCATATGATCTAAAGAGAAGAGGTGCTGAAAGTCAGGAGCAGGGAAAAAAGACACTTTTAAAAAACGATGAACTTCAGAAGTTTTGACCCGATAATTGCTTCAGGAACACATTATTCCCTGCAGCGGAGGACACTCGAAAAACCAAGGAATTGTGCCGATTGGACCCCAAGGTACATTGAATCTAGAAAAGATGTAGTTAATCCGGGTTTTTTGTTGTATAATAATCTTCCTCGCGCTTGTTCCCGCCTCGCGGCAGGGTACGCGCTCCCCTGAGATGCAGGACAGACCTATCCTGGTAGAACCAGTGGCTGCCTGCTAGATCACTGCTAGTGTGATTAGCAGCAGTGGGGAGAGTCAGATTCGTGCATGAGCACTACCAACATTTCTTAACCCCCTTGGTATGGGTGTATATGTCGCGAGGGGGGAGTCGAACTTGGGACTCTTCGCACAATAGTCGAACACACTACCTTGAAGCCACGCCCGGACAAATCAGGGTTTTAATAAATAGTTGAAAGTTAATTCAGTTCATAAACATTTCTCAATAATAAGATGCCAACAGTTTTCCACCGCTTGCAAAAGAGTTTTATACCAAAAAGGCTGATAAGAAGCTGAAGAGAGACTGGGGAGACACCGAGAGCGTGAGATGAAAAAAGTATTTTATATGTACAAGCAGAGAATTAAAATCACTACGGTTTTTTAGAAGAGTGTGTAGATTTCACCCGCAGTGCGGTTAGAGAAACAACATGGTAAAGTGTTGTATGTGAAGGTTCTTCGAGTCTCAAAGAAGCTTTTGGGTCCGAATGGGAAAAAACTGCGACGGTGCATATCTTCATCTCCTGACATCCCGCCCGTTGAGCATCTAACCCCAAGTTTGTTAATTATCTTCCTTGGTTTGAGAACAGGCTGAATTGGGGATGTGGTTGTATATTAGGAAATTTTACCGATTAGGTTGTTGAGTCGAATCAAATTTTACCGATTAGGTTGTTGAGTCGAATCAAATGGGTTCAAATGAAATTGGGAAGTAATCGAGCCAGTTTCGTTGTCGAAAATCTGCGAATAGTGTTGAAACATGAAGTTTTTTGAGAAATTGATCAGTCAGATGTCAATTTACATAGATAGTACTATTTAATTTTTTTGGGTTTCATTTATATATCATCCATCTAGTCGCTAAATTTTTTTCGCATTTTTTATTGGTTTTCACACGCTGATTTCTACAAGTTGATTATACGAGGTACCAGTATGAGTCTCGATCTTTGGCGATCTTTAGCAAATTATATCTACCAGTGGGATTCTGGTTAATCTGTTTGGTAAAAAAAAAAACTAGTTTCGGCCTCACTTCAGTTTTCTTACTTTGCAGCAAAAGAAGCAGAGCAGAAGCCGCACTACGACTTGAGGCCCAGAACACCCCAGAAGTACAGGGAAGAACAGTCTTCAAGAAAACCGCTGGATGAAGAGTCAGCCGAACCTAAAGGGAAAAGCACAGAAGAGACTGAAATTGCCAATCAATCGGAGGATAGCGACGAGGTTCAATTGCGGGTTTAAAAAGTCGATAAAATGTATTCTTCTGATTATTGATTTGAAATTTAGATTTTGCACAGATCAAAAACAGTGACAGGCCCGATAGAAAAGAAATATGATCGGAGGATAGCACGAACAAAAAAGTACTTGATGAGGCGGGTTCGAACCCAGCCGTCTCTGTTATTGAGCAACGTTAACCCCAGACTACGAAGGGCAGATTGCTAGTCATAGCGATAGTGTTAGGTGTATCTAGCTACGACATATGCAGATGAGGAAAGTGTTTAAGTGGAATAAACGAATTGAACTGAATTGAAGAATGGTGGTCCATCGAGTTCTGAAGCGACGGAACATCTGGAAGACCAATGGACTTGCTCGGATGTAGATGAGGCTGCTCCAACAAGGAAGAGACCGGAGAAGGGACCTGCGACACTAACCAACACTTGCGGTTGGTGCATTTTCACATTTGTCACACACACGATTACTGCGTTCTTACATTTGAGGCAGCGTTGATACCTTGATATTGATTGGGAAAAACTTCTTTAAAAAGTTTAACGTGCGATTAACAATAAGATTTGGGCGTAAATATAGGTCGGACATGATATTTTCTGCAAGAACTGACAATGTACATGACACTTGAATGAGTAAGAGAGCATAAAAGTGTCATTTTGATGAGTAACAGTATAAGAATCCTTTTTGAAAGAGATAAAAAGTAGAAAAATGACATTCAGGCGGTGTATTTCTCTAACTCGCAGTGCGTGTAAAATCTATACGCTATCCAAGAAAGCTACTGTTAGAAATGCTCTGATCGTCTGAATGCTCTTTTTTTACATCTATCGCTCTCGCCCTCTCTGAAAGGCCTGCCGTTCCCTCATGATTATTCATTTTGATATACACATTATTTCTTGGATAGCGCATAGATTTGCGGTGAAAGGTGAAATAGTTCGCATTCAGGGTTTTAAAGGTCAGAGTTTATTTGGGATTCCGTTGCAGAGAGTAGTACGGGAGTGGGAGAAGAGTTGCTTGAAGAGCGGGAGAAGGACGACTACCCCGCAAGGAAGCACCCGAACTTGGATCGATGCCAGAAGCTGAGGCACAACTTCCTACTCACCAAGTCGGTCAATTCACAGAGAAGTACCAACTTGTTAAGATAGTGAGTGACAATGTCATTGGTGACATCGAGAATGAGATTGATGTGACATTTGAATGGCTCTGATCATGGTTTGGACATTGCCAGAATTAGAACCAACTTTTAGTCGTTTATGAACGGTCAGTGTGCTCATATGACGTAAATAACTAACAGGCGGTTTTTCATCACTCTTACAAGAAGCATTTAGATCAAAAGTAGTTTTTTGATCACTCGTACAAGAAGCATGTAGATCAAAAGTAGTTTTTTTTATCACTCGTACGAAAAGCATCTATATCAAAAGTAGTTTTTTCATCACTCGTACAAGAAGCATGTAGATCAAAAGTAGTTTTTTCATCACTCGTACAAGAAGCATGTAGATCAAAAGTAGTTTTTATATCACTCGTGCAAGAAGCGTGTAGATCAAAAGTAGTTTTTTATCACTCGTACAAAAAGCATCTAGATCAAAAGAAGTTTTTTTATCACTCGTACAAGAAGCATGTAGATCAAAAGTAGTTTTTTTATCACTCGTACAAAAAGCATGTAGATCAAAAGTAGTTTTTTTATCACTCGTACAAGAAGCATGTAGATCAAAAGTAGTTTTTTTTATCACTCGTACAAGAAGCATGTAGATCAAAAGTAGTTTTTTATCACTCGTACAAGAAGCATGTAGATCAAAAGAAGTTTTTTATCACTCGTACAAAAAGCATGTAGATCAAAAGAAGTTTTTTTATCACTCGTACAAAAAGCATATGTAGATCAAAAGTAGCAAACTAGAGTAATTCGCGGACTTGTACATGCAAAAGAGAATTCTAACAACTTTTTAGGTAGCGCATAGATTTTATTCGTAGAACGAGATAACTTTGATGGGAAAGAATGCACAATTTGGCTAAAATGTAGAAGATATCGATCAATTTTATTTTGAAGGTAAGGAAAAATATCTTTTACCGTGGTTATGCCTCGGGAACCTAGCCGGTCACTATAAAAACTACAAGAAGTGGATCTTCAAATGCTAAGTTACACAGTTTAAAGGCAGTGACGCCTGGTTAAGATGACAAATGATTGAACTATCGCACAGGAAAAAGCTAGTCCACCGGGCGGGATCGAACCCAACCATCTCTGACTCAAACCGGGAGCGCGTGTTACCATTACACCACGGGAACACATTGTTATTGCTACATAAGAAGTGGAAATTTTCAGGGATGATGCGAAGATGGTCGAATTGGATGATGAGGGTCTCGCGGTTCTCCGAGAGTTTAAAAACTCGAGATGTTGTCTCATCTGCAGTCAGAAGAGTGGACGACCGAACGGACTAAGAGTGGGCAGTGTCCTACAAGGTTCCTCATTTTGGAACTTGTGAAGAGGAATACGCAAAAAAAGAGAGAAAGAAACAAAAGAAGGTCGAAACCAAGAGGTGAGTACAACATACTGGGCAAGAAACAACAACAACAAGAGGAATAAGTGACTTTGGCATAGCGATAAAGAGTTTTAATAGGACCGTTGAGCTTTTCAACCTCATATTTTGTAGTACAGTCCTTAGAAGCAGACTATAAGTAGAAAACCAGTAGCTTTGGGAGTGTACGAGAGTAGAAGAGTCGAAGAGATTGTGAGGAAAAGGTCGGATGTGTCACCGTCTGTTTAGCTGGGAGAAGGAAAGAATGACTAATGAGTTTGTCTAGGGCTTTCTGGGTAGTTTCAAAGGTTTACTTCGTTCTTGAGGATTTCCGAAAAAAACCGTTAATTTTTATGTTTCCTTAGTACATTTTTCAAAAAGGGGCGTTTTTTATCATTATAATGAAATCTTTTTTATCTAGAATTTTTCATGTTCTGTTAAAAAATTGCCGAATGTTTATGAATCGGGTTCTATTGACAAAAATATTTGTTTCTAGGCATTCAATTAAGATGAGAGGTGTGACGAAATTTGATGTTCAACTTATAAGAGATTTTAAGCAGGATGTTTCTCTGACCCGCACTGCGGGTGAAAAACTTCTATGCGCTCTCAAAAACTTCTATGCGCTCTCAAAAACTTCTATGCGCTCTCAAAAACTTCTATGCGCTCTCAAAAACTACGAAAAACATTGAAATCTATTCGCTTGGAGAAATTTTTTCTCAAACTTTTTGTAGGGAAGTCCAAATCATTGGAAAATGTTGAATGTTGAACTCTGAAATTTTAAAAATCTATGCGCTCGAAGAAAATTTTGCGGGTGCTAAGAAACACCCTGATTTCAAGGTGATCCCGAGTGGCCACTTCTATCGCATCTTCTACTAAGGCATCAAAGTCATGCGAGTGCGAGAAAAGTCATCGAGAAAAAGAGGTTAAAAGCTATGGTATTATATTTAATAACATACAACTCGATGTATAACTTTTAATTTGTATGTTATACATCAAACTATGAATGAAGATATGAGAAGATTTGCAGTGTAATGCTGAGCGATGCCTTAAATAAGGGAGGATTGCCATTGCTTCCTCCATTTCTGATGCGGTTTACGGAGGAAGAAAAGGTTAAATTAATTTATTATTTTCTTTATACATCCTTTGGGGATAACGTATTAATGAATAAAAATTCAACTTTGAATGGTACCGATTTGGATAGAGGGACGTTGATTAGGCGTCTAGAAAATAATTGAACTTTTGCCGAACAATTCCACCAAATGATGTTGACACGTCCACCAAATAATAGTTAGTAGTCCAACAAAATGTTTTCTTGTTTTTTCATGGAATTTTTTCTTCTGTTTTTTCTTTTTGGTTTTTCTTTTTTTCTAGTTTTATACGCGTCTGCCACCACGCGCTGATTACCCCGATGGCGTATGTGGGGCCTCTCCCGCAGGCGGATGGGAGACTTGGTGGCTTTGCCATGGCTGACCAAAGAGGGGCTTAGGCTAGTGAGCGTCGCGGGTGGGTGTGGGAACTGGGCAGCCCACATCCTATAAAATGCTCGCTCACTGTTATCTCACTGGCCTAAGGGACACGGTCAAGAGGCGTGTCCAAAAAATAACCTCTAGCCCACATAGCCCAAAATCCCGGGTTATGTGGCCCAAAGGGTCGTAAACGGACGTCAGGCTGAACTATCGACTTGGATGTTCGTGCGACAAGCCGGTCTATGAAGAAACCGTCGCATCCCCCCCAAGATGCACCATCAGAGTAACCCCAATGCTAGGGCGTCCCCTTCAAGCGACGCGCGTCGAATCCCGATCGACGTGAGAAATATGCGAGGGTCTTCGAGGAATAATAGGCCGCGTCCTCGGTTTAATCAAATAGCAGTGCCTACACGCCTCCGACTAGCTACCTTGAACGTCGGAAGTCTCTCGGGGAAGTCCATGGAAGTCTGTGACATGCTGGCAAAAAGAAGAGTACATCTGGCATGCCTCCAGGAAACTAGGTGGAAAGGAGGGAAAGCAAAGCAGCTCGACGGGAGGTATAAGCTGTGGTACTCGGGCAATACTTCATCAGCAGCCCGCAATGGCGTCGGAATTATCGCTGCCTCCTACCTTGCCACATCCGTCACGGAAGTTTGTCGAATCTCAGATCGTTTGATGTCCATCTCCTTGGAATGCAATGGCAAACTCTTCAAAATAGTCAGTGCTTACGCACCGCAGGCAGGATGCAGCGACTCCGAGAAAGACGGGTTTTGGGAAGACTTCGATGACGTCATCAGAAAATGCCCTCCGGAAGAAACTCTCATGATCGGAGGAGACTTGAACGGGCACGTAGGAAGAAGATGCGAAGCCCATAAGAGAGCTCATGGAGGCAACGGCTATGGTTTGCCGAATGCAGAAGGAGAGCGAATCTTGAGTTTTGCCGAAGAGCACGATCTTTCCATCTGCAATACCTTCTTCTGCAAACGAGAGTCTCACCTCACCACGTATTGCAGTGGTGGAAGGAAAACCCAAATCGACTTCTGGATGACGCAAAGAACCAATCTGAGACTCATCACTGATTGCAAGGTGATTCCGAGCGATAACGTCTCCTCGCAGCACCATCCAGTTATAATCGATCTCCGATTTTCCCAGAAGCAATGCAACGTAAAGCCTCTGAACGAAGTTTCTCGGATAAAATGGTGGAAGGTACGTGACAACAAGGTTCGCTTCATGCATCAGCTTCTTCTCGCCCTATCCCCGGACACTCTCCAAAAAACGTTCCCTGACTCCATTGAGGAGCACTGGAGGTTCGTTCGAGACAAGATGAAGGCGGTAGGAGAAGTCACTCTGGGCTTAACAAAACCAGGTCGCAAACGCATTGTAGACAAGGAGACATGGTGGTGGAACGAAGACGTTCAAACTGCTGTCAAGGAGAAGAAAGTGGCTCTCAAGCAATGGAAACGATCCGGAACCGAAGCTGACCGAGCTCTGTACCTATGTATGAAGAGAGAAGCTAAGAGAGCCGTAGCGAAGGCACGCTCCTCAGCCATCCAAGAAATCTACAGTAAGCTCGACACGCCTCAAGGAGAGAAGGAAATTTTCCGGATTTGCAAAGCACGAGCCACAGCAGCAAAAGACCTTTCTCACGTGCGGACAATCAAGAACCGGGACGGCATACTACTCCGATCCAATGTCGAAATTTGTCAGCGATGGAGAGAACACTTCGAGGAAATCTCGAACATCGAGTTCGACCACCCTCCCGTCCCGCTGTCCCTACCAGTAGAAGGACCAGTTCCCACCATCTCAGAGATTGAAGTAAGAGAAGCCCTTCAGAAAATGAAGCACGGAAAGGCATGTGGGCCAGATGATCTTGCCGCCTCTGCATGGAGACTCGCAGGTGATTGTGGACTTTTCCATCTTACGACCCTCTTTCAAAAAGCCACTGCTCGCCTGGAGTATCCCGAAGACTGGAGTAGATCATCTACAATACCCATCTACAAAGGAAAAGGAGATGTCACAATATGCTCCAACTACCGGCCGATAAGAATCATTCCTCATACCACAATGATCTTGGAAAAGATCATCGAAGCACGGCTCCGCAAAATTGTAAGCACAACCGTCAATCAGTGTGGCTTCGTCAAAGGAAGTGGAACAACAAATGCTATTTTCGCCATTCGTCTTTATCTAGAGAAACACAGGGAAAAGGCGAAGTCAGTCCATTGCGCTTTCCTTGACTTGGAGAAAGCTTTCGACCGTGTGCCTCATGAGCTGATATGGTTCTCTCTTCGAGACCACCTAGTCCCAGAAGAGTACATAAGATGGATTCAAATGATGTATACTGACTCTAGAAGTACCGTGAGAAGTCCAGCGGGTACTTCGGAGTCATTCAAGGTTGCTGTAGGAGTTCATCAAGGTTCCGCCCTTTCCCCCCTGCTCTTTATACTGATAATGGACACGATCACCAGAGATCTACAAACAAGCCCTCCGAAAACTCTACTGTATGCTGACGACGTTGTGTTATGTTCCAACACAACAGAGGACTTGGAGAAACAGCTAGGAGAGTGGAACGAACGCTTCAGTGACTATGGTCTACGACTAAACCTCCAAAAGACTGAGTACTTGGAAATGGGAAAAAGTACTTCGAATACCTCGAATACCATCAAAGTCAAGAACACCGAACTCCGGAAAGTGGATGGCTTCAAGTACCTCGGATTCTACATCACCGCAGACCTAGACCCCAAGGCTACAGTTGCTGCGAGAGTCAATGCTGCCTGGCTCAAATGGAGAGAATCAACCGGTGTACTATGCGACAAGCGAATGCCTGACAGACTGAAAAGTAAAATTTACCGATCAGTTGTCAGACCAGTAGCGTTGTACGGCCTCGAATGTTCTCCATGCACAGCAAAGACTATACAGATGCTGCATGTTATGGAGATGAAAATGCTGAGATGGAGCCTCGGACTCACTCGTCTAGACATGGTGCGAAATGAAACCATCCGAGATCGTCTGGGCATCGCCCCTATATCTGAAAAGCTTCGAGAGTCAAGGCTGAGATGGTACGGGCACGTGATAAGATCAAATCCCCATTCCGTTTCTCAATCGTCCTGGAACCTCGAAGTAGAGGGCAAAAGACCCAGAGGCAGACCCAAAACTAGGTGGCGAGACTGCATCGAAGTAGACATGAACACGACCGGGCTGAAGACTGAAGACGCAGCTGATCGGGTGAAATGGCGTGGTGCAGTCTACAAAGCGGACCCTGCCCGGCGGCGGGATAAACGCTAGGAAGAAGAAGAAGAAGATACGCGTCTGCCAAATTCAGTATTTTTTTCTTCATTTTTTGAATACATTTTATTTTAAATATAGTGTGAGTGCCAGAAAGCTGATCGTAAAAAAGAAAAACTCATTTTCGGTAGACTGAATGACGTCCAGAAAATAATGGTGTAACGTATTTGCTCATTTTTGTCGTTTTTTGTTACGAAAGGGAAGAAGGGAAGGGAGGGAAGGGTTTACCGAAGCAGGTAGGGGAGGGGGGCCATAGGGAGATGGAGGAAGGAAGAGGGCCCTACCTAAACAAGGGGAAGGGAAAGGATGATAGGAGGGGAAGGGAGTAATAAAGGGGGGAGGAGCTCTATGGAAAGGGAGGGGG
Organism: Allodiplogaster pararmata; assembly: GCA_964056735.1. NCBI lineage: Eukaryota > Metazoa > Nematoda > Chromadorea > Rhabditida > Diplogasteridae > Allodiplogaster > Allodiplogaster pararmata. Next base: position 36,054,696 of record OZ057403.1, read on the forward strand.
TAAATGAATAATAATCCTACAGAGTCATCAGCGTGTGCGGAAACTCAACTGCTATACCAATGATGCTATACGAGTTAATCAATGAAGGGGGAAAGAATATCAGAGGACGAGTCGCCGAACTCGGAAAAAGTGTGACTCAACTTAGCGGAAGCGTCGAAATCTCTTGATGGACGTCTCACCATTATTTTCTGAGCGTCACTTAATGAACCGTTACTTAATGAACCCAGTTCGAAACTGAATTTGTCAATTTGCCCTATGTCTACTTGGTGTCGTCGACAGTGAAATGATGAGAATGAAACAACAACAAAAAATAAGACAAAGAACTGGAAGAGAAAAAAAGAAAAGAAAAAAATTTAAAGAAAATAACAAAAATCAAAAAATAAGCCAGAAAAAGTATTTAATGGTGGACGTGTCAGCATTCTTCGATTTATATGTTTGGTGGACGTGTCAAGATTATTTTATGGTTTGGTGGACGTGTCAAGATTATTTTATGGTTTGGTGGACGTGTCAAGATTATTTTATGATTTGGCAGACGTAAAATATATTAAAAGGTTTTCAGCTGGTAATCACGTGCTCATCATGTGGAATATACACAGCGGAAAAGTTGTCCACTCTGCAACTTCATTTCGCCAGTTGTTTAATGCGGCAGCTGAAGGAGAAACCAACGCCGAAGAAGGAGCCAACTGCGAGAAAGGTATATACATATAAGACCTCGAGATGCTGGTGTAGCATGCGTAGGTAGCTCCATGCCGAAAGCTCTTCTAGCCTGGTAAGCCAGAAGTCGCGAGATCGATTCCTGTCCAGGGACCTTGTTTTGCCAAGTTCGGATTTGAAGTTCGAATGAACTCGCTTGATGAGTTTACAACAGTGGTGCTTGTAACCGTCAGTGTTTTAAACTCGCACCGCGGGTAAATTTTATACGCAAATTTATGCGCTACTCAAAGAGCTTGTGAGACGAGTCCTCTATTTTTAAATTACATTTTTTAGATGCTGACGGTTATCTCATAATTACTCTATTTGTTCTAGAAGCTTCGTTTGCGAATGGGAACAAACATTCTGATAGCTGGAACTAGAAGTAGATGGGTGTGCATAAAGGAAGAGCAAACCACTTATTGCACATGAGGTTAAGAAGAATTATTAGACGTGTTAAGCATCATTGTTTTGTCAACTTTGTTGTTTTGTATTGGTAACGCTCTTCAAGTCCCGGTTAGGCAACAGAGGTTCGGTCCCGGCCGAGTGCCATTTTTGCCCGTGCGATTAATTATTCATTGTTCTGTTCAAGCTTTCTTTTAAAGAATTTTTTAAAGATTTATTCAAGCTTTCTTTTAAAGAAAATGTGCGACTGAGCTTTTTCGGTTGCTTGAAGTCGATCCTTACCGTATTTCTGTCGATCCCTGCCGTATTCTTGTCTATCATTACCGTATTCTTATTGAGAGGAACAGTTTGGCTGCGGCGCAGAGGGTGCGTTGTGAGTTGTGCGGTGAAGGGTGGCGGGCAAGCGTGCATTACTCTGATGGCGTGTCCCTAGTGATCCATCTCCTTTCCAAACACACCAAGGAGAAGCAGGCTTATCAGATGGCCATCCAGATCAGGTATCACAAATTGATTACAGCACTGGTGAGGTTTGGGTTTCTCTAAACCTCACTACAGGTACCATCTATGCTATATTCAGCAAAACAAGTGATAAGATTCCTCTGTTTAGCGCACCCTATGAAATCTTATGTTGCCTAATGATTAGAATTGTTGAAATACACGCTTCTCTGGCTTGGGATAAGTATAGCAAAAGCAAGTCTACGGGACGGGTTTGAACCTGCGGTCTTTTTTACCGACAGCGTTTTTAGAAAATTCGACCTAGATAGATGGGTCACTTAACTGTTTTACATCCAGATGATTGATTTTGGGTAATGTCAGTTTGATTAGGGAAATCTGCAAATTTATGGTGCAACTTCTGGCAAGGTTAAATTTGATAACGGTCTCAAATAAAATTCATAACTTTATTTGTTCTCTTATCATAGCCGAAGAGTAAAAACAGTCTCGAAGTTATATTATTCTGACCTCAGAACAGAATTCGTATGTGAGTTATCTTTGCAGTGAAAAGGAAGAGATGGAAAGCCGCTTTCCTTTCCTTGATATACCGGCCTCTTTCGCCGACAGAGTCATATCACCATCTGCAGGTATAAGGATTAGTCATTGATGAGAATCATAATTTTTGACACTTTAACAAGGTTTCCATTACATTTTGCTCCACGACAGTTCACACCCGAAATTTTACAAAAAAATTTCTCTGAAATTGAAGGAACTATGTGGCTGATTTTTCGTGGTGTAAAATGTCACGGTAAGAATGTCGTGTTATCCGTTAACAAGCGTAATTGTCATGAATATTTAGAAGTCGTTTCACTGAAAGTCTTTACTAATACATAGTCTTGGACATAGCAAATCATAGGTCACTTTCACCTGGCTAACTTATAGAAGAATAAAACAGCCGCTTTCCAAGGAAGAGTTCTAGAATAGTGAGAAGCGAGCCAGAGATAAGAAACCGAGAAAGGAAAAAGGTCAAGTAGTTTATAAGACTGATTGTGGTGAATCATCAATTCTCATCATTCAAGAAACTCTGCTGGAACCAGGGGTTGAATGTTTACCGGACCAGCTATGTTGGCGCATACATGTTACCGTAGCAGCTATGTTGACGCATACATCTTCACGCCGAGAATGATCTACATTCTCTTATCCTTCCGTTCTTTTTCTCTACTTCTCTTTTCACTCTTTTTGCTTTTCCCCATTCCCTATTCCTCTCGCTCGGCGCGTACAAAGATGCGTTAGACCGGCCTCATTTAACGCCTGTCTGGAACAGCGTAGTTTTTTCCTTAATTTTTCGAGACTGCAAGTGACTTGTAGTTTCCAACTCTTATAGTTCTAATAAGTTGGAGCTTTACCGTGTTTGATAATTATCAGGTGTTGAGATCAAACGATGAAAAAAGTTGATGATGTGAAATTAATTGAACAAATGAGCTAACGCGTAGTTTATAGCGGGTTTAGTTTCTAAGAGAAAGTTGAGTCGGAATTGTGGGATAGATCCAGTGAAATCTCAACGCATCCCATTTTACAATCTGGTTTTTGTAGAACGAAATTTAAATCTCTGTAGAATTAAAAGCATGTCCTTGTTAGTGTAGGGATAACCAGAGAAAGATAAAGAGAAAAAAGAAGAAAAAAAGAGAAAGATAGTTAAAGAGGGAGAGACGACTGGAACGCCCGACTAACATGAATTGATCAAACTTCGCCTCAACCAGATGTCACTGCTTGCATAATGTGTAACTAGGCATTTTTAAACCTAAAAGTGTTTCAGACCAAGTCGATTTTTCAGGCCTGCGTTGCTCAAAATGCCCGATGACATTTGATCTACTCTCCCTCGCGGTGAGACACTCACGCAAGCATCTCACTCCGGAAGAAAGGGTCGCAGTTAATTTTCCAGCGTGAGTTCACGTATAATGGGTTACTTTGAGTCGTTCTGGTCTAAGAGCGTGTAATGGGTGTGGGGCTGGGAGTAATTTAGGTGTTACAATCGGTTATAGATTACTGTGAATCATTTTGGTGCAATGAAGTCTGATAGAAGTCCGGGCGTGGCATAGTGGTCTGTGTGTTCGACTATTGTGCGAAGAGTACCAAGTTCGACTCCCACCCCGGACAGATCCACCCAAACCAAGGGGGTTAAGAAATGTTGGTAGTGCTCATGCACGAATCTGACTCTCCCCACTGCTGCTAATCACACTAGCAGTGATCGAGCAGGCAGCCACTGGTTCTACCAGGATAGGTCTGTCCTGCATCTCAGGGGAGCGCGTACCCTGCCACGAGGCGGGAACAAGCGCGAGGAAGAAGAAGAAGTCTGATAGAACAGTGGTGTACATTACATAAATGTTTAGATATAGGTTTAGTCATTTCGGTGAACAAGCTGTTAGTCTCAACCTCACCTTTCCCCTATCACTCGCCAGGAAACGGTAAGTTACGGTTATTCGATTTGCAGAGGAGGCGTGAACTGCCCTCTGGCGCAGTGTGTCATCCGAACAAGCACCCGAATGAGAGATCGCCAGATTCTGTTCCCTCCACTCATGATGCAGTTTGTGCATATCCTCTTGAAGCATCCTCCAACGCCCGAGGCGGAATCTTGTCTGGAGTCCATCTCGCAGAGGTTTCTTAAAGCCTTGTCTGGAGTCCATCTCGCAGAGGTTTCTTAAAGCCTTGTCTGGAGTCCATCTCGCAGAGGTTTCTTAAAGCCAACATTCAACTTCGTGAATATAGAATGAATATTGGTTGGTTTTACACGAATGTCGTCTAGACTCTTTTCTCATCGATAAACATTGCATAATAGCGAGCATAGCTTCTCAATACATGATTTTATTTGAAGTATAAAAAACTCCAGCATCCATATAACAATAACAAAACCCGCATTAATTTTTATAATAACGTGTAGCTAATCGATTCGTGTTGTTATTGATGTTTTTATAAATAATAAATAAGTTTATAACGATTTTCAATAAATGTATTTCAGAGTGATGGAAGAGCTGAAAAACGATAAGAACACCAGTATCAGCTTTCATTCTTCCCTGAAGATCTGGCGCGAGTCTTGTGAGTTTTTATCCTCGTTTGAGGGGTTCAAAATAGAATGCATGAAAAATCAGAAAATGCTCTGATTAATGTTTTGTTCGTACAATATAATTAATCTGGACCCTCCAACAACTCGATATGAGCACTAAAGAACAAAAGTTATCTTGGAAGAATCTTTCTCGTTGGAAATGTCTATTGTGAACGACCATCTCATTGCTCTCTGTTCGCCTCGTATTGATTGATCCCAATAATAGTAAAGAAATATGTCCGGGCGTGGCATAGTGGTAGTGTGATAGACCATTGTGCGAAGAGTCCCGAGTTCGACTCCCACCCCGGACAGATCCACCCAAACCAAGGGGGTTAAGAAATGTTGGTAGTGCTCATGCACGAATCTGACTCTCCCCACTGCTGCTAATCACACTAGCAGTGATCTAGCAGGCAGCCACTGGTTCTACCAGGATAGGTCTGTCCTGCATCTCAGGGGAGCGCGTACCCTGCCGCGAGGCGGGAACAAGCGCGAGGAAGAAGAAGAATAGTAAAGAAATTATTATTACCATTATTATTTCTAGAAGTTTCAACGTTCTCTAGTTTCTGGTAGACTTTTTTTAAATTTTAATTTCGGGAATATGTTGAGCAGCTGCATCGTCGAGCAGAAAACTGTTGGCGTGCTCTCGGTGCGATGCTAAGATGAGCACGCTATCTGCTGCTGTCTTCCACAACCAGGTCTGTCCTCTCTCTCTCTCTCTCTCTCTCTCTCTCTCTCTCTCTCTCTCTCTCTCTCTCTCTCTCTTTCCCTCCCTCTCTCTCTCTCTATTTTTTTCTCTTTTCCTGTCTTTTCTATCTCTCCGTGGTTATCTCTCTCGCTCTTTCTCTCAATCTCTATCTCTCTTTGAACGCTAACTTTATTATTCCCTCTCTTTCTCTCCAACTTTGTCTATCTCAGTGCTTTGACGATAATTTTAGACCTTTTCTGCCAGTCGCTGTTATCATGCAGTAATATTGCAGGAAAGTCACGAAGATGAAGAAAGTAACCGTTTTCTACCGGTACGAGCATTGAAGAAAGTGACTTATCAAGCAAAAGCCAGACCATCGCAAGGCAAGGGGTAAGTAAGTATCATGATTCGAAGGCACCGAAAAAGCTCCAAAGTTTATATTTTCAAGTGACAACAAGAAACTAAATTTTCATAGATCTTCAGCTCAACAATATCATTTTGAGGATGTTCAGAGTTGCGCAAATGAAGTGCGTCGAGTGCGGTCGCCGAATCCCGGGAAGCACCTCTTACTCGAAGAGGGTTACGGTAGCCCTGCACGCGTTCATCCATCATGAACATGTTCCCGGGGATGATGCGAGGTTCAAACGTGTTTTTGAGTTTCAGAGAAATGAAAGGCCTTTTAAAAGAAATGTGTTTATAAATAAAATAGAGCCTTTTAATGTTGATTAAGATGGGTTGTATAACGCATTTGGAAAAAGGGTACTGAAACTTAACTCAGGCTATCTTCTTCTTCTTCCTAGCGTTTATCCCGCCGCCGGGCAGGGTCCGCTTTGTAGACTGCACCACGCCATTTCACCCGATCAGCTGCGTCTTCAGTCTTCAGCCCGGTCGTGTTCATGTCTACTTCGATGCAGTCTCGCCACCTAGTTTTGGGTCTGCCTCTGGGTCTTTTGCCCTCTACTTCGAGGTTCCAGGACGATTGAGAAACGGAATGGGGATTTGATCTTATCACGTGCCCGTACCATCTCAGCCTTGACTCTCGAAGCTTTTCAGATATAGGGGCGATGCCCAGACGATCTCGGATGGTTTCATTTCGCACCATGTCTAGACGAGTGAGTCCGAGGCTCCATCTCAGCATTTTCATCTCCATAACATGCAGCATCTGTATAGTCTTTGCTGTGCATGGAGAACATTCGAGGCCGTACAACGCTACTGGTCTGACAACTGATCGGTAAATTTTACTTTTCAGTCTGTCAGGCATTCGCTTGTCGCATAGTACACCGGTTGATTCTCTCCATTTGAGCCAGGCAGCATTGACTCTCGCAGCAACTGTAGCCTTGGGGTCTAGGTCTGCGGTGATGTAGAATCCGAGGTACTTGAAGCCATCCACTTTCCGGAGTTCGGTGTTCTTGACTTTGATGGTATTCGAGGTATTCGAAGTACTTTTTCCCATTTCCAAGTACTCAGTCTTTTGGAGGTTTAGTCGTAGACCATAGTCACTGAAGCGTTCGTTCCACTCTCCTAGCTGTTTCTCCAAGTCCTCTGTTGTGTTGGAACATAACACAACGTCGTCAGCATACAGTAGAGTTTTCGGAGGGCTTGTTTGTAGATCTCTGGTGATCGTGTCCATTATCAGTATAAAGAGCAGGGGGGAAAGGGCGGAACCTTGATGAACTCCTACAGCAACCTTGAATGACTCCGAAGTACCCGCTGGACTTCTCACGGTACTTCTAGAGTCAGTATACATCATTTGAATCCATCTTATGTACTCTTCTGGGACTAGGTGGTCTCGAAGAGAGAACCATATCAGCTCATGAGGCACACGGTCGAAAGCTTTCTCCAAGTCAAGGAAAGCGCAATGGACTGACTTCGCCTTTTCCCTGTGTTTCTCTAGATAAAGACGAATGGCGAAAATAGCATCTGTTGTTCCACTTCCTTTGACGAAGCCACACTGATTGACGGTTGTGCTTACAATTTTGCGGAGCCGTGCTTCGATGATCTTTTCCAAGATCATTGTGGTATGAGGAATGATTCTTATCGGCCGGTAGTTGGAGCATATTGTGACATCTCCTTTTCCTTTGTAGATGGGTATTGTAGATGATCTACTCCAGTCTTCGGGATACTCCAGGCGAGCAGTGGCTTTTTGAAAGAGGGTCGTAAGATGGAAAAGTCCACAATCACCTGCGAGTCTCCATGCAGAGGCGGCAAGATCATCTGGCCCACATGCCTTTCCGTGCTTCATTTTCTGAAGGGCTTCTCTTACTTCAATCTCTGAGATGGTGGGAACTGGTCCTTCTACTGGTAGGGACAGCGGGACGGGAGGGTGGTCGAACTCGATGTTCGAGATTTCCTCGAAGTGTTCTCTCCATCGCTGACAAATTTCGACATTGGATCGGAGTAGTATGCCGTCCCGGTTCTTGATTGTCCGCACGTGAGAAAGGTCTTTTGCTGCTGTGGCTCGTGCTTTGCAAATCCGGAAAATTTCCTTCTCTCCTTGAGGCGTGTCGAGCTTACTGTAGATTTCTTGGATGGCTGAGGAGCGTGCCTTCGCTACGGCTCTCTTAGCTTCTCTCTTCATACATAGGTACAGAGCTCGGTCAGCTTCGGTTCCGGATCGTTTCCATTGCTTGAGAGCCACTTTCTTCTCCTTGACAGCAGTTTGAACGTCTTCGTTCCACCACCATGTCTCCTTGTCTACAATGCGTTTGCGACCTGGTTTTGTTAAGCCCAGAGTGACTTCTCCTACCGCCTTCATCTTGTCTCGAACGAACCTCCAGTGCTCCTCAATGGAGTCAGGGAACGTTTTTTGGAGAGTGTCCGGGGATAGGGCGAGAAGAAGCTGATGCATGAAGCGAACCTTGTTGTCACGTACCTTCCACCATTTTATCCGAGAAACTTCGTTCAGAGGCTTTACGTTGCATTGCTTCTGGGAAAATCGGAGATCGATTATAACTGGATGGTGCTGCGAGGAGACGTTATCGCTCGGAATCACCTTGCAATCAGTGATGAGTCTCAGATTGGTTCTTTGCGTCATCCAGAAGTCGATTTGGGTTTTCCTTCCACCACTGCAATACGTGGTGAGGTGAGACTCTCGTTTGCAGAAGAAGGTATTGCAGATGGAAAGATCGTGCTCTTCGGCAAAACTCAAGATTCGCTCTCCTTCTGCATTCGGCAAACAGTCGATAGTATGTTTTCGATATTACAATACTCAGGCTATGTTTTCGATATTACAATAAAAGCATGAAGGGTTTTTATTTCCAAAAACTGCAAACTAAAAAGGTTTAAGGACTTTCTCAATTTGTAGATGTTGAAAAAAAAGAGAGGCTAGTTTTTGGATATTGAGTTGACTAAAGCCGGTTTTAGATGTAGAGTAAGCTAGATAAGTAAGTGAAAATTCCGTAGAAAAAATCATTGAATAAATGATTCGGTTAATAAACATATCATGTCAGCTTCTACCGATCTCTGAATGGCGAATTCCCATTCGTGGACTGGCCAACTTCATACAAAGAGAAGACCTTGCACTGCTCGCTGTGCGAGTACTCCCAGACTGAGATGCGCTACTTTCTACCGCACGCGTGGACTAAGCACCCCGAGTCAGTCGAAGAGAGACAGAGAGAGACAGAGAAAGAAAGATGGAGTTGAGGGAGAAAGAAATTTGGAGAGAAAGGTAATGATTGAAAGAGAGAGAGAGAGCGCGTAAGAGAAAGAGAGAGAAGTAAACATGGAGAGATAGCTGTATAGACAGTTAAGAATGAACACCGTTCAGAGAGAGCGAGAGATGCCGTGGGAAAGAAGAGAAGGAGAAGTGGAAGAACACCCTCGAGAAGAAAAAGTTGAAGCAGAGACTCCAGCAAAGAAGGTGCAAGAGGAAAGAAGGCAGTGACATTCACTCAGAGGAGGAGCAGCCACAGGTACCCTTATTCACTGCCAGTAGGGTACCCAGGGGAGCGCATACCCTGCCGCGAGGCAGGAACAAGCGCGAGGAAGATTATTATGGTAGGGTTTCACTGGAACTAGAAATTCGCTAAAGCAAGGAGTTTACTAAAATTAGGTTTTCACTTTAATTAGAGGTTTTACTGAAGTTAAGGGTCTCAAAGTTGACACCTAAGGTGTTTCACTAATCACTCTATGGGGTGAGAATCTATGCGTAAGTCTGTGTGATACGGTTAAAAAAAGTTTACTTAGCCATAACCCAGCCGCAACCGGTTTCATAAGCTTGAAAGTGAAACTTTTAACCTACTTTAGCGACTGACCTATTGAAAAATCAAGACTTATTTTACTCAAGGTTCATGGTATCGAATGATTATAAGACAGTTGGCAGGAAATATAAAAGCAAAGAACGCTAGAAAAACAAGTTTAAAACATTTTAAAGTAAAAGACTACGGATGAATTCTGATGGTTAAACGTCAAATTATTTTACATGTAGAAAGATAATTTGAAAAAAAAGAAGTATAAAAAGGATTTTTCATGGAATTACAATGAACTGGGTTGATGGATTCACAAATGCTTACTGCCCATAATTCAGTCAACTATTATTGTTCATTGATACAGGGTGGTTCATAAATAGTGTTACAAATGTTTGAGAACATTTCCTGAGGAAGTGACCGCACGTAGCGGTCACTTTTCTTGTTTTTTCCGATTCCCCGTAATTTTTTATACGTGTCAAGTGAGTTTCGATTGAATCCATCGATGTTTAGGGTAATGACAGCGTCGAATCGCTTGCGAACTGCGATCATTCGCCTACACACTCTTGGCCACGCCCCTGCTCGCATTGCTGAAACGCTTCGCCTGCCTCGCATGACAGTGTATCGAGCGATCAAACGATTCGAGGAGCTTGGCACATCTTTGGACCGTCCAAGGCGAGGTCGTCCTCGCACTGCTCGCACGACACAACTCATCGAAACCGTTCGGAGTCGGATCAACCGAAATGCACGACGAAGCATCAGACAGATGGCGCAGCAGCTCCCGATGAGCCGAACTTCATTGGGACGAATAGTCACGGAGGAGCTGGGACTCAGGTCGTATCGTACACGGAAGGCCGCTTTTCTGTCGGCTCGCAACAAGTCGGAAAGAGTCAAAAGATGTCGCGACCTTCTTCGTCGTACGCAACAAGGCGAACATTTCAATATGGTGTTCTCTGACGAAAAGCTGTTCACCGTGGAAGAAGTCCACAACTCCCAAAACGTCAGAGTGCTTGCGAAGGACGCAGAGCAAGCCGATAGCAAGGGTAGAACGGTCCAACGCAGTGCACATCCAACTCAAGTCATGGTCTGGGCGGGGATCTGCGCAACAGGAAAAACACCGCTTGTTTTCGTCGAGAAAGGCGTCAAGATCGACACGGAATACTATCTGAAACATGTTCTGCAAGACGTGCTCCATCCATGGTCTCAATCGCATTTCAATCAGAGGACATGGACCTTTCAACAAGACTCAGCACCAGCCCACAAAGCTAAAAAGGTTCAAACGTGGTGCAAGGAAAATTTTCCCGGCTTCATCACAACAGCAGAATGGCCGGCCTCATCACCCGACCTGAACCCGCTCGATTATTCCGTTTGGGCCTACTTGGAGTCCAAGGTAAACTCTCGCTCCCACCCAAATATTGATTCCCTGAAGAATGCCCTTCAGGCAGAATGGGACAACATCGGAGTCGAATACCTTCGTACAGTGGTGGAGGCGTTCCCAAAGAGACTTCGAGCTGTAGTTCGGGCAAAAGGAGATCGTTTGAGCTGAACTTTTGCGTGAATGTTGACATTTATGTTGTTGATAAAATATGTTAATTTGAGATGATTTTCTCTGTTTTGAAAAAAGGTATAACAATTCCAATTTGTAACACTATTTATGGACCACCCTGTATATAAATAATAAATTAAGTTTTTGAGAAATTAAAAAAAACCAATATCTAAAAAATGGGAAGATGTTGCAGAAGAAAGTGAGACAAATGACGCTGGAGGAGATCTTGTCGAGTGCGGGAAGAAATGCGACCGAGGAGAAGACGCAGAGCTGCGAAGAGAGAGGAAGTCCAGTGAGAGCGGTAGAGAGGCAGACGGAGGTAGAACGGTCGGAGGAAGAAGCCGTTTTCTGCACACCACTACGTTAGTCTGATTTCTATTTGCATTTCGGGCTTTTGTCTATATTTCCTGGTATTTCAAATAGAGTGCCGATGGAATACTGTAACTGTATACTGTAAGTGATGGGATTTCTCAGGCAAACGAATTTTTCCAAGGAGAAATATTAAAGTTTTATGATAAAGATGCATTTGTCAGCTTGAGGTATATTATCTATATCAACACCTAGGTTTGGAAGATGAGAAGATGCAAATTTTTTTACTTATTAGTTATTCATTAAACTTGATTTTTATTATTAATTGTGTAATAAGCAATTTTTTGCAATTTAAAGGTCAGAGCAAAGTGACGTCTTGGCTGTTTCGATGCACTCCGACTTCATTGTCGAGTGCAAAGAAGGCAACTCTCCTAGACGTGCCTTTGCGAGTTTTGACTGGAGGACAGGCGGAGGTAGACCCTCGCGGGAGTTCGGATGCTCCCGGGAGAGAGGAGGTTGCTCGTCGGAAGACTGAGACGGGATACGGTGTCAAGAATAAGGAGAGAGAAAATGAAGATGTCTCCAGAAAGAGGGTCGTTGAGGGAACATCTTCTATTCCGACGCCAAAGCATGTCCGTCCTTGAACTTTGAAAATGGGAAAAATTGGGAACTTTTTTCTGGATAGTAAGGCGAGAAGCAAGAAGTCAAAGGGAGGTCGCTTGGAATCAGTTAAATGATTATGATGAATAAAAAGAACAAATTTTACCTACAAATAAGAAAGATGTGATAACCAAAAAGAAATATATGTATTGATAATCTTCGAAAGGAAATAGGAGGAGGCAGAAGTGGATTCCAAACTTGGTGGAGAATATTTGATAACGAAGATACATTTGTTAATAATAATAATAACATTAATAATAATGATAATGATATCAATGCAAGAAAGATTTTTTTTAAATTTTAAAACTGAGTTTGCAAGAATTTTCCAGGAACTGTCGGAATGCAGCGTTTCTCTCCTGGATGAACTACCAGAGAAGCGTCTAGAGGTCCTGACGGGAAAAGGAGTCAAGGCGGAAGATGTGTCGCACATCAAAGGAGTCAACGCACTCAGGTAGGAGGCCAATCTTTTCTTCTAGCGTTTTTTGCGCCACTTTTTCGGTTCTCAGCGTATTTGCGCTGTCACTTTGTTCCGCTGTCACTTTGTTCCGCTGTCATTCCGTGCGATAGTGTTATATGAAAGGCTCATATACCTCGTTCTCTAAGTCACACATGCTCATAAAGCGATTGCGTCATGAATGAAGCGTAACTCCAGAATTCACGATTAAGACGGAAGAGAGATGGAAGATGAATGATAAATCTTCAAATGCTAATTCACACAGTTTAAAGGCAGTGACGCCCGGATGAGATGGCAAATGATTTAACTATTGCACAGAAAAAAGCTAGTCCACCGGGCGGGATCGAACCCAGACCATCTTGATTCAAACCGGGAGCGCGTGTTACCATTACACTTAACTCTGCCTTTAAACTGTGTGACTTAGCATCTGAAGATTTGTTATCCCGCTGTCACTTTGTATCCCGGGTTTTATAAGGAGGTGTCACCGGGTTTTTTAATGAACGTTTTGCCGCTTTTTTGTTCCCAAGCTTCATTTTTGCGATGTACATTAATGGAAAGAAAGTAAGAAGAAAAGGAAAAACGAAGAAAGGAAAGAAGCAACAACAAAAAAGGAAAGATCACGAGTGATTCGCTCGTGATGAAACTACAGCACGAGATACAATATTAATGACCCATTCTACGAGACAAAGATGGACTACAACGGGCAAGCAGCAAAATGAACTTTGCTAGCCTTTTTAAGCTTCATATTTGCGATTGAGCGATAGTCAAAATTCTTGATTAAGCTGATGAACAGAGTAAGGTCTTTGCTGGGAAGAAAGGTTATGAAAGTATGCTCTTGTCGAGAATCGGAAGCAGTGTGTTTCCCTAACCCGCACTGCGGATGAAATCTATGCGCTAAATTCAAAGCGTATTCGATCACGTTGTTGTTGTTTCTTCCCCGTGTGGGATTCCTTTGAAGGTGAACGAGGCATTCACTAAGTTTCTTGTGTTGAACCTCGTCTCCTTAGTCTCTTTTACTCTTTCTCTCTCTCCCTCTCTTTCTCTTTTTTCCATCTATTCGATAATATCTTTCTTCTCCATCTTTCGACGGAAGCATGCGCGTTATCGCTAGACTATCGTAGACACAATACCATAGGTCATCCATAATCGTCAAGTTTTATTTCTAAAGTGGACAATCATTGAAGCGGGGACTTAGAATAATAGGAGGCGAGTCAATTTTTTTTTAATATTCTTGGCCTCTTATGTTGCGCAATCTGCTCCCTTCGTCATCCTTCATATCTCGCTCGCGCTTCATTAATCTAAGGCTCCTTTCTGAATGAGGCGTCGATTTTCGGTTCTATTGTATTACAAGTCCAGATATGAACACAGCTACTGCATGTGATTGAACTACGCTTAAGGCATGCTTGCTTTGTATTTTGGTCACAACAAGCTTTGATGAGCTCTTCGTGATGCCAAACGAGTTGCGCCGTGTCGAGCTTCCATCAAGACAGTCGTGATGATATCTGCGATGACTTCGATCAACCTTACCCTTTTCTTCCAATGAAATATCCTTTTCTCTTCGTTTACTGTTCAACTGGTGACTTTGCTGCGTTAAATTAACCGTTTTTTACCCTCGAAGTTCACCCATGAACATTTCATGCTATCAATTTCACCCATGAACATTTCATGCTATCAATTTCCATTTATGTATGTGGAATTGGCTTAGAAACAGAAGAAACATTAATAATGATTTAGTGGTGAAGAAAATTCACCTTGGCAAAAACTTTTCTATATCTTTACTCTTCTATCTCTGTCTCGTTTTTTTCTGTAGCTTTCTCTCTCTCTCTCATTCTATGTCAATCATTTTTCTCTCTCTTCCTCTCTTTTCTCTAACTCTCTCTCTCTTTTTGAACCTTTCTCTCACTCTCTCTTTTTCTCTCTTCATTCTCTCCCTCTTGATAAGTTCTTGATTTGATTAACGACCAGTCTGAACATGTAGATCAAAGAGACCGCGGTGTTCTTATTCCTCTCATGAGAAAGTCATTCGGTGAACACAAGCGACGCTCTGCTTTGGTTTCCGTCATAGAGTAGGTCAATAAATGACTCATGCGTGATGGTGCAATACGCATGACAACGCTTACTCCATTGACCTTCGTTGGCATACTTTACCGTATCCGTTCCCGCGGGTTTGTCTCTTTGATAGGGTACGGTAAGCAAACTGCTGAGAAAGGAAAGAGGGAATGATCCGGTTTAAACAAATCTGTTTCCCGTTGGGCATATTAGAGAACGGCATGAATTGCTTTTCAGATGCGCTCTGTGCTCTTTTCAAGGAGCAGATACGCGATCGATTCGCATTCACTTTTCGCAAGAACACGCCAAGGGTACGGTATCGGAAGTCAGTGGTGGTCCCGCAGGGAATAGCACCCTGGCTATCTTTACATGCGTCGTTTGTTCGAAGGTGAGCCATGGATAAATCGTTTTCAATTCGAGATTTTGAGTCCAATATAGATATTGACTCAACTATCGGCGTAGGTGAAGAAAAAGGAAAGGGAGCGTTTTTCACTAAAATGTACCCTATAACTACAAAAGCTCATTAGTAATGAAAGAATTGACGGAGCCCGACTTTTACCGTGCGATGGTTTAATCAATTGACTTCATAATCAGGCGTCACTGCCTTTGAACTGTGTAACTAAGCATTTCATTCATTCATTCATTCATTCTTTAATCCAAGCATGTAAGTATTTGAGACAATACAAATTACTGATAAACAAAAGTATGCATGGAATACATTACACATAAAGCTTAATGACAGTGTGTAAAGGGAAAAAAGGGGGCTGTGATCAGGCGTTAAATGAGACCGGTCTAAGGCGTGTTTGTACACGCCGAGCGAATTGAATAAGATATGGGGAAAGGCAAATAGAGTGAAAAGAGAAGTAGAGGGACAGTAAAATGTAACGGGAGGAGAAGAGAATGTAGATCATTTTCGGCGCGAACATGTATGCGCCAACATAGCTGGTCCGGTAACCATTCAAGCCCTGGCTGTAATACTAATGAAAGATTACAAGTCTTATTTAAGTATCAGAAACAAGACTAACTCGCACAATCACATTCACAGGCAACGAAAGAAGTTGCTTTTCAAATTTAAGGCTACTAGCTTCGTTGATAACATCAAATGGAAGAGAGTTCCAAACAGACATTTGACGGAAAACATAGGTCGATAATGAGGTTTTATTGATGCGGTGAGGCGGAATAAGTCATTTGTAGTTATAGAAGAAAGAACTCGGATTTTAGAGAAGTTGTTCTTCATACTTCCAGTTGTTCAACAGCGGCAAGAAGCTTCGCAGACACTGCGACGAAGAGCACAAAGCGGAGCAGCTGCCCTATGCGTCAGTTTCAATTTCTTAAAAAAAAATTATTTGGAAAAAGTTACGAAATTGAAAAGTTTGTTTTCCGTATTTCGAAGTTCGATTTTGGGGAAATTTGAAAGAAAGTTTTGAAGGAATTCAGCCCTTTTTACAACATTTGTAATGATAAAAGTATATCTTTTTTTTTCGGTATCACGACAACTCGCACCCAAAATTGTAATGTTTAGGATTAGTTGAGTTCACGCTAACGGGGCCGTATGGTTTAGTGAGAGACCTTATGAATCATTAGCCACATAATTACAGTTCAGTGCAAAAAATGCGGAATGTCGTGGAACTTGAATGTTTTTATGTGTAACGGCACGAGGTAAATTGGGGGAAAATATGTTGATTGTTTACAAACTATGCATTATGGTGAAGGCGAAATACAGTAGATCATTGCAGTTGCACTCGATGCTCGGGCCGATACGGTAGTTTCGTGGCGTTGCGCTCGCACGAGACAAGAGTGCATGAGTCTGCGGTGATGCTGCATCCGAGGGAGAGGACTTGTCACATCTGCAAAAGACTCTTCCGATCCCTCCGCTCCTTGAAAGAGCACACAAAGAGGATGCATCCGCATCAGCTAGCGGACGCGCAAAGAGAATAACTCGCTGAAACGCGAAGAGAAGAGCTTGCGGAAATGCGAAGAGAAGAGCTCGCGAAAATGCGGTAGAAAAGAGAGATCTCAGAAACGCGGAAAGAAGGGCTCAATTACGTGCGGAAATTATAGCTCGTGTAAACTGGAGGAGAATAGTTGGCGGACAAACGAAGAGAAGGGCTTGCGGACACGCGGTTCATTGATGATAGTATGGGAAGAATACCATCTCTGTGCAGTCGCGATAGAGGAGAAGAGAGTTATTGAAGTCGACCGTTCCGTTGAATTTAAGCTAGAGGAATGAGATGGCTATAGAAGTGTAATTAGTAGGTTAAATAGTTAAATTTCAAAATATCTAGTTCGGCAGTGCAACTTCTTGAAATACTCATTCGTTTAGATGAGCAGTATGAACAACTCAGAGGAACCAGTAAGCGGAACTAATACCCGGAACAGGCGACCAAGAGGGAACGAAAGGGGTCCCCCGCTTGTATCTTATATTATTCAATCGCCAGTCCCTTCACAGTCACTATATCCTTGCTCAGAATCTCTTCCCTCTTTCTGCCAATAAGCCTCTGGCTCGCATTCATTCCCTTGGTATGGGGGTATACTTGACTTTCAAACAAGTGTAGAATATGGATGCTCCTTGTGTTCATCTTCTCGAAATTGTCAGTAATTTTCCACTATCTTCTTGAGGTAATTTTAATAATAAAATTGTTTTATTAATTGAAGTTTTTGTTTCTAATTAAATATTTCGGTATTTTTGATTCGATTCTGATATATTTTCGCTGTTTCTAAAAGAGAAAAGTTCTAAGGCGAAAGTTCTCAATGTTGTTTGAATTTGTAAATTCCATGTTGGATCTCAACTTTTGTCGTGCTGTAATACGCGTACTAACATGTAAGAACATTTTGATGATACTCTTGAAATGACGCTGAATCTCAGATTGACAAGTTGACTGAATAAATTCAACTATATTAGGTAAGCTCAGAAGCGATAATGATTTTTTTCCAATTTTGTAAGTTAAACATCAGAGCTGAGAGAGTATGCTTATGAACACGAAAGATGCTAAATTATCAAAAACATGTGAAATGCTCTGCAGCTAACTTTTGCCCGGTGATTATGCTAAAATCGTATTTCAACAACAAAGACGCTATTCAGTATGTAATTGATTTTAGTTAATAAACCTGACCTAGTTAATGGAAGAATCCGATTCTCCGACAAGGCAACGACTGCTCCTCTGGGTAAGACGAGGAAATGATTTCAGCCGTTCTCTCACACTCACTGGACCCTATCTCGCATATACTAACAACTCCATCTCGACAGTAAAACGTACTCGCACCAAAAATCCATGAATTGCTCTAGACGAAACCTTTTCCTCAATTTCTGAGAACCTCGTAAAATTTCCCATGCAACTTTTAGCGATTGAACTCGAATTTGAAATGTATTGAGAAAGAGCGTACAGTGAAGACCATTTATTGTTCAACAAAATAATATTCACCGTCCTTGAGAAGTGCCTTGGGGCACTCTGAGCAGTTTAACATTGAGACAGAGGTGAACATGTGAAAAAGGAGCGGAGACGAGCAAACAGACTCTCAACCTGTTCGCATAGCATCATGTATCGGCCCATCAAACAACATAGGAAAACAAAACAATTAATCAATCACGAAGGCAAGCAGAGCCGGACTTGCTATGCGTAATTATTCGTTGTACCTGTATTATGCGATTATTAAGCAAGTTCTAACGGAATTAAGAGAGTTCTAACAATGTAAACAGAAGGTATTTGCTTCTCCGAGAAACCATGAACAAAGTTAGCATAAATAATTGAAAAGGTATTTGAAATAGTCACATACACAAAAAAGTTTATAGGGAACTTTTATAGTTAAGGTGGTAGGGAGTCGAAATTGCGAAAAAAAAGTAGGGGCAATTGACTATACTCTTTGAGTTAGTACTTAGTTCAATAAAATTTCAGCTCACTATCAAGAAGTGTTTTATAGAAACTGCATCAAAAGAGTGGAGGTCTAACTAGACACAACGGTAAGCTGAGCAAATTAACGAGGACAATGGGTACGAAAGAACCGAATCTGCCGGTGTGCGGGATGACGGATAAAGGGTTTTACTCCTTATTTTGATCTACTCTTCACGGAAAAGTCCAGTCCCTAAGAGAAGTAATGACTGTTAAGGCCCCTCGTTCTTTCTTATTTTAGATTTGGGACAATTCAAGAAACCTTGTGTAAATTGTCAAAACTTTTCGGCACTTTTTTCCTCACATAAGCTTCTTACAGTATTATACAAAAAACCAGAGGAAGTGTCGATATTCTCGAATTTTGGGTGAGCCCGTTATTAGAGAACTGATTGAAAGAGTATTGATACTTTTTTACAAACTTCTTTCAGTCAAGCATGCGATGACAATAAACGTGATATAAATGTAGGGGAGGTTGAGTACAGGATTGAATTGTTTGGAGATTTATTTTCAGGCCAATTCGAGGTTTAACTTGTTTTTGCCAGTTCACAGTATATCTTGCTCTTTATTCGAGAAAACTTCCCTTTTTGGCACCAGTTAGCTTACTTGCCAGGTGCTAGTAAAGAGGCTGAGGAGGTAAAAACAATCAGAAAAAGGCTTGAATACAGTACGCTTCAAGAATACAGTAAGCCTAAAGAATACAGGACGCCTAAGTTCCGGGGGAGGGGGGCTGAGAATTTTCACGATCCATCGGACATGCGTCCGTCGTGCATGAGACCGAGGGGATCGACTCCCACTCGCTGCTCCTGCTTCTTTCGCTTCATCCGCCGGTTCTAGAACGTTTATAATTTTTGTATTCATCAATGTTATAAATACATTTTCGAAAATTATCAATAATAAGTCTTTAGTTATCAAATATATTGTTTTTGTGAGTCAATAAAACTTCTGCTCGAAAGTTTGCGCCAAAATGAGCACGTTGACCATAGGCCGTATGCACGTACACGCGGCAAACGTTTTACTTGAAAACTGTTTTCAGGGAAAACATTTACCGAGGGAAATGTGTTTTCGAGGAAAATGATAAATGGTATGCACGAACCGTGGAAAATATTTACCGAGAAAACTTCGGGCGGGAATTTGAAAATGTTTTTTGTGATCAGTGTGACTTCGAGATTTTATGTTGTTTACCGGTTGTTTTTTTTATTGTTATAATTTATTGGCACTTTTTTGCTTTTAGGCCCCCCCCTACAAGATGTTCAATTAGGTCAGATGATTTAGGTCATTTTTGATACGGTCTCATTAGCCTAAGCCGTACTTCCTCGTTAGCGTAAACATTTTCCTAAGCCTAAGCGTTTTTTAATGTAAAAATTTTTTTTGTAAAAATAATTTTTCGTAAATGTAAATAAGTCAGACGTAAGACCCATCGAACCTCTGGTAGGGGGGCCTAAACGTAAAAAGTGCCAATTTACTTTTCGCTTACTCCGTGAGAACTTCCGTAAGAGGATAAGACCCGATCACGCTTTATTTTCGAGCTTTGTCATACCCTTCAAAATGGAAGACGGATAGCTGAATTCTGTGAACAGTTTTACGCATTTTCTCTTGTTTTGTGCTGCTTTTACGTTAATTTTATTACATTTTTTTCTACTTCATGTTTTTCATCATCACTTCGTTGTTTTTTTCTGCGCTTGTACATTGAACGAATGATTTGTCTTGATACCAGTCAAATTGCGGCACTTTTGCCGTTTAGGGCCCCCTCCCAAAGTTTCCATGGGTCATACTTCTGACTCATTTACATTTTCAAAAAAGTTATTTTTACATTAAAAAAGATATTTTTACATTAAACACTCATTTTTACGCTTAGGTTAAAACGTTAAAAAACGCTTAGGCTTAGAAAAAGTTTACGCTAATGAAGCCGTACGGCTTAGGCTAACGAGACCGTATCAAAAAATGCCACTCTCATCTGAGCCATTGAACTTCTGTTAGGGGGGTGTTCCTAAAGTGTAACAAATAGACCATTATAACGAATGCGAATTGACTGGTATCTAGACAAATTATTAGTTGACTGTACAAGCGCAGCAATATACAACGAAAAAAAAGTGATGAAAAGTAGAAAAAATTAGCCTTAAAATCATCGAAAAAGTAGCACAAAACAAGAGAAAATGCAAAAAACTATTCACATAATTCAACTAACCGTCTTCCATTTTCAAGGAAAATAGCGTTTTCCACCTACTTGGGGAAGGTAAACTGTTTTGTCGAAGTAAACAGTTTTCCTCGAAAACGAAATGGTACGTGCATACGGATTTTAGACATTTTCTAGGAAAACGCTATTTACTTCAACATTTCCCACCAAAAATGGTACGTGCATACGGCCACATAACAACCAGATGAAATGAATGCGCTAGTAGCTATGAGTGAATTCTCTGCATGGAATTCTCTATAAAACTCTCTCAAACGGTCTATCTTGAATTTATCTACACAAATGAAAAGAAGCAGACAAGCGCTAGAGAATTAACAAGAAAAACTGAATGATAGAAAATAGATGATGAATGATTAAATAAAAGATTTAAGGTGTGTAAAATGTACATTCGATTGCACATTGTTATAAAACTGCAGTAAATTATTCATTAACTAGAATTCATCTACAGAAACCTATCTACAGTAACCCGTTCAGTCAGGAAAGAAGTAAACGGTTACATCTTCGGAGATGCACACCCGTGGTGGACTCATCAAGTTTTGAATGGTAGGTTATTTCCGTGAAGGAAAACTAATGAACCGGCGGTACAACTTGGAAAATTTTTTTTTTCAAACATTAAACAGACGGTTATAATTCACTCTGTAAACAGCACCTTGGAAGTTTCTACGCTAATTCCCACATCAAAAATAGCCGTGAAAATTCTTATGAAATACGGAACTTTTCATTTTTGCGTGTTTCAAACATTGGCTCAATTATGATTTCATTTTGTCATTTTCAAACACAAAAAGACTGCTAAATACCGCGGACCATATGCTGTCTCAGAGATATTCATAATGAGACAAGTAAGTATAGAAATTGACTTCAAAAATATATTGACTTGAACAACATATTGACTTTGAAACAAACGAAAAAACGAAATACGCCGTGCGTACATATATCAGCTTTTCGGAATATTGCAATATTCATGTTTTGCCGCCTCGCCCATTCCCCCTCCCCCCAAATGTAATTTGTTGATAGCCTTGCTTTTCAGTGAGTGAGATTGCGAGCTCAATTCAATCATCTTTTTACCATTTCTCGTTATAGTAAATAAACCCGAGCTCAGTATATTTTGCTTTTCAAGTTTTCGTGTGACTTTTTTTGAATGTGACTCTTGGTTGAAGTCGCATTTAAGATATCGATGTATTATTTTATTCGATGAGGTAAGTTTCAAAAAGAGTCCTGTCTAAAAGCGAGATTCAGGCTGTGAAGAAGACGAGGTCTTACCTGGAACCAAATCTTGACTTGTCGCTCCGTTAGGCCGAGATTGATGGAGAGCTCGTACCTCTTCTGCTTGCTCACGTACGGGTTGTATAGGAACTCCTTCTCCAGCTCGAGAGTCTGGACCTTCGTGTAGGGTTTTCTCTTCTTCCGAGAATGGTTGCCGGTCCAGTCCAAGGCTGATCCTTCTGAAAAAAAATCAAATCGTTAATCTGACTTGAACAAGGTACAAATTAGTAAACTTCTCAAGGCAAGACGTGTGCTGTCGTACTTATTTGACCTATGTAGGTAGGTCAAATAAGTACAACAATAATGACGCGCAAGCTTTGGAAGAGAAAGACGCCTGGGTTCGATTCCGCCCGTAGAATAGCTTTTGTCCGTGCCAAATTTAATAAGACGTGCGCTTATAAAGAATTGTAGAAGTTGTTATCGTTTGTTATGAGCTGAGTAAAATTTCTGTAATCATTTCACGACCTGTTAGCTAATAATTATGTTATCATTTCACGACCTGTTATAGATTTTCAGAGATCATTCCAATGATCAACTAGCTCAGTAAATATATTTGAGAGTTTCTATTTCTACTATCCAGACTATCCAGACCTCTTTCAGGCCTCCTGAATTGAAAGAATTAATTGCCAGGATTTTATTCCTAGGTTAATGCTTCTTCCAATCTTACGGTTTCAAATAATCTCTTCGACCGATTCCATTTCTACTTTTAAAGCAAGTTTTCCGTTCTGCCGGATCAATAACTTCTACGCCCAAGTTGCGTTGCTAATTTCAGGGCCTCTTTCAGTAATCCTAGAGGTTTTTTCAAAGGTTTTTCCACGCCGGGTTTCCTTTTTTCAGGACCTGTTTTCGGTCCAGAAAAAGAGGCCTCTTTCAGTACCCCCAGAGGTTTTTCAAAGGGTTTTTCCATGTCAAGTTTTTTTTCTTCAGGACCGTTCAAGACTGTTTTCAGCTTCTCAGCTTAGCCTTCATTCATCACCCAAAGAACACTCTCTCTATATAAACAAGTGTCCTAGAGAGAACCCCACATTCTCATCGGTTTGATTGCCTGGAGCAACTTCTTTCCTGGTTACAGAAGGACTGGAAGTGAGTAAGCGAGTACAGAGGACCTGTTTCACCAGAAGCCCGTATCCCCGCATCTGAGCGGGCAAGTTTTCCCCTCGGGACCCACCCTTTTAGATTAACACAGAGACTCCACTCGGCAGCTGCACTTAATCTCGACTAATAAAGGTTTACAGCACTCTTGAGGACCATAAAAGTATGCTCCGGAAGACGACAACAAAGAGAAAGAGACAGTAAGATAGTGATAGAAAGAGATATAAAAACTCAAAGAGAGATATATAGAGAGTGGGAAAGGGAAAGAGACAGAGAGAGAGAGAGAGAAAATAAAGAGCGAGGGCAAAGAAGAGGACAAAAACTTATGTAGTGGCGAATTGAGCAGGCCAGAATGTAGTCAGCTAATAAAAGATACATACATATGTACACAAGTAGGAAATGAATTCCGCAGAAAATGGAAGACTCTGGAAGTGATTCTTCAAAAGATAGAGAGAGTATACGGTTTTGAGTTAGTAAGGTATACGATAATATGCTCAAATGCGGTTGTTTTAAGTTACGGTAATAAGGTTACGGTAATAAGGTGAAAGGCCAGAGTAGCTTGGAAACGTAACTACATACATATGTTGGCGTATTTAAACACTGATTCGTATTTTAGATACCTCAGTGTCAAGAACAAGAAGTCCAGAAATATTAGCCAAGTCTAGATAATACTTCACGTCAGTCCGACCTATTGAATACATACATATATGCGACCACGAGTAACTTTTTTTTGTTAATTATAGATAATACTTTATCAAAACCAAAATCTAGTTGTCATTATATAAAATACTACAATATTTCACTCTGTCGGCTCATAACTTCTCACTTGGGTGAAGTATCTGGAGTTCTTACTGTGAACGCCTAAAAAGGCCGTTTCTCACATTTTTTTATTTATTCGCTTTACAATCAATGTCATTGACATGAAGCGCCATAGTTTATACAAATCATCATAGAATATCAATCATGTTCCTGATAAAGTAAGAGCGAGAACGTTGAACGTAAAACGTAGAAATGAGAGAATGTAGATTATGGTTTGGACAATACGGTCTCAATGTGACCAAATCGAGCTTATGTGATCTTCTGACTCCGAAATGAGTGCATTTTTTGATACCAGCATGAACTGATTGCTGTCGGTTTTTTTCTTCTCTACGTAAAAAAACCCGTTCAACATATTTGGATTCGTGTTCCTTTTTTTCATAAAGTTCACAGCTCGGAAATGTCCCATGTTAGCTATGAGTCTCGCACATTCATCCTTTGAAATGGAATTTTTTTTTATACTTTTTACATTTTTACATTTAAAAAAAATTTTTAAATTTTAAAAAGATCTCCTTGAAATATGGTATTATCTAGATATCTCAGGTTGTGTGAGTACACTTTATGTACAGTACACTTTATGTACAGTACACTTTATGCGTACAATTGCGAAAAGGTTTTTTTGTCGCAATAAAAATGTTTGCCACTGCTTTACATAATATTGTTTCTTCAAAATCCACGTTGGCAAGTATTTTCAATGTTTTAAGAAAATAATAAAAAGACTAGGAGCAGAATATGAGCCCTTGCTTGAATGCTACGGATGAACCCCTGCAGAAGATGAACTCTTGCTTGAATGCTACGGATGAACCCCTGCAGAAGATGAACCCTTGCTTGAATGCTACGGATGAACTCCTGCAGAAGATGAACCATTGCTTGAATGCTACGGATGAACCCCCTGTGGTAGATAAACCGTTGCTTGGATGCTACGGATGAACCGCTGCAGAAGATGAACCCTTGCTTGGATGCTGCGGATGAACCCCTGTAGAAGATGAACCCTTGCTTGGATGCTACGGATGAACCCTTGCAGAAGATGAACCCCAATCCTTCAGCTCGGATGGGGTTTGTCTGACTTTTACGAGTCATATGTAGTTAGAAAGCTTCTCAACTTTACTCCGAAATAGAGCGCTGAATTTCAGAAGAAAAAAAATACTTCGTTAGTGTAAGATTGTTTCAAGAAAGTAAATTATGCGCGGATTTGTCTCACCGCGAACTGCCGAGAATTGAGCACAAAGTTGACAAGTAGTATGCCTGAGAAACTTAAAAATACCGTAACAAAAAAAATACCGTAATCTATTTTTATTCAAATATATTACAGTATTTTTTGGCATAAAAATAGTATTTTTCAGTAGTTTTTTTCGGGCATATGTGTCAAAGTCATTCGCATTTCACGGCGATTCGTGGAAAGGCATATTAGTGTTGTTGACACATCGTTGTAACAACCTAACACTAACAGAGTACTTTTTCCACTGGCTGTCGGGAAGCTTTTATCATACGAGACTTAACACTTCTTTTAAAACCGGTTTTTGTAACTTATCGTATTTGGTTACTCTCTGACTTCTTTCAATTGTTTACATGGTTATTTGTTACTTTGGTTACTCACTTCTTTTAATTTTGGTTATTTGGTTATTTGGTTGCTCACTGATTTTAAAACAGTTTTTTACTTACCGTACACTCTCTGACAGACAAGAATTTACTGTAATCTTTGATAACAACTTTCTCACTCACCAAGTTTTATCAGTGGCTTCTTGAAAGCGAATCGAGCAAAAACCAGGCCTTTGCCTTTGAAATTTCGAAACTGCTAACTTAGAAAATTTTTTTTCTCGAAAACGTGAGCCTTTTGGTGCCTGGTTTTTTCCTTGAAACACACTCTTCTTACTGCTTCTTTTCTTCTTTACCTAAAAGGATAGTTAAACTTCATTTCGTTAAATTACAATTCAAAATATCTCATTGTCTAATGTCTAAAAACCCGTCGTCTAATTTCAAAGTCTTCCCAGTCTTGAATCCTCAGTGAAAACTTGATATAGAAAATTTCGACTGTAATATGTCAAATTTTTATTCAATTTTTACTTTAGATTTTTTGAGGTTTTTAGTTGGACAGTCCTATTGTGACCTCAGTTCCTTTTTTGGTTGAAAAAGACTAAAAACATTCTCTAAATGGAAGACTAGAAGCCATATTGTTTCAACTGTGATCGAAATGTATTTCGAAACATTTTTTTTAATTTATTCGCTGGCAGATTCGAATAGGAAAAAATTATTGAGATCAGAATTGCTGTTTCTACGTTCTACGTTCTCAAACCGAATTTCAAGAATCGGAAGATGTGGAATTGGTTGAACTCATGACCCTTCATATTCATTGACATGAACAATTTGAGCTTAAACTTGAAAAATAATAATATGAATAAGAAAAATTAATAATAATAATAATATTTTTATTGCTTGTCCCGCCTCGCGGTGGGCGGAACAGACCTACATATTTATATGTACATAGTTTAAAAAATTAACTTCTTCCTGACTCACTGCTATTGTGTTCGGAGCAGTGGGGAGAGTGAGATCCGTGCAATAAACTATTATCATTTTCTCAACCCTTGAACTTGGCAGCCTTTACTCAGCAGCTAGGACCACTACCCTTTTTACCACCAAAAACACATTTTATAAATTCTACCTAGAACAAAATATGCTCCTTATTCCTCTAATCTTATGCTGTCACGAGGGCACAGTCACAAGTACAAGAGGGGCTTTGAATGGTTAAAAAAGTTTCTGAACACTTATTTTAAAGGGTAAGGGGGGATGGAGGAGGGGTCATAAAAGAGAAAAAAGAGATGTTAGATAAGTGCAGCGATGCTGATACTGGTAGAAGAAGAATCGAAACTGACTTCTTTCTTCTTCTAAAGATTCTATCTCTCGTTCCCCCTTTTTCCTCTTCGTAGTTTTCTGTTTCTATTTTTAACTCATTTTCTTTTCGCTCTCTTACTCTCTCTCTCTCTCTCCTCTCTCTCAAGTTACTCCTTTTTGCGCTGCTTTCAAACTACTCAATTTTTTCATCCGCTTTCCTCTCTCTGTTTTTATTTTCCTCTGTGCTTCTCGGAGTGTCGAGTTTTCTAGTTTTTCACCGTATTTTACTATGATCTCTCTTCTCTTTTTCATCAAAATCCTCCATGTTCTCTCTCTCTCTCTTTTTCTCTCTGTCTCTCTCTTTCTCTCTCTCTTTCTCTCTGTCTCTCTCTTTCTCTTTGTCTCTCTCTTTCTCTCTCTTTCTATCTGTCTCTCTCTTTCTCTCTCTCTTTCTCTCTGTCTCTCTCTTTCTCTCTGTCTCTCTATTTCTATCTGTCTCTCTCTTTCTCTCTGACTCTCTCTCTCTCTCTTTTTCTCTCTTTTTCTTCCTCTCTCCTTTTTTCTGAGCATTCTTCTCTCAGCATTTTACAGTCGTAAAACCACTGAATTCCCTACACTTTTCGCCAAGCGGAAAACAAAACCGAGCCGGGAACAGAAAGTAAAGAGAGTTATACCTTTAATTATAAAACTCGAATATATGTGAACCACTTAGTATGGAATTCAGAGAAATTCGTTAGGCTATCTAATTCATACGGTTTTTGTACTAGTTGAACAAGATCTAATTATACATAAGAAAGGGATAGAATATATGACTATTTACTAGGTATAATGTACTATTTAAAAGGGGGTAGCACTGAGACCTCGCTAGTTTTTTGGTAACAAGCTCGAATCCCGATGAGAGTTAAAGAGAGACAGCTGGGTTCGACTCCACCACGAAAACTAGTTTTGTCGGTGCGATTGCTGCTTATACATACATTCGTCAAAACAGAATGAAGCATCGGTTGCATGAAGAGTCCGGGAAGGGAGAGAGGGTTTGTTGTCGCTTAGGAAACGATAGGCTCGATAACTATGCAAGAGAGCTACAAAAGAAAATTCCTTAAAAAGAAAAACAGGTGATGTGAATTATGTTATTTGGAACTCAAAGCAAAATTGGAACGGAAAAATAATTAATTTGAAACCCAGTTAATGAATACAATGTACGGTGTAAAAACTTCCACTTCTCCAGCCGCCTCAAATTTCTTTGTGTTAGCATTCAGGCCTAATTCCATTTAGTTCAGACTGGACAAGAAGCGATCCTAAAAGTGTGTAGTTGGCATTCTGGCAGAAGTTGGCAACCTCGAGGTACATTCATACACTAGTTTATCTAATGATCGACCACTCTGTTGAAAAGCGCCCCTGCCTCAATTATATCGAAATAAAAAAACGGTTGGGAATATCTTGGGAATTCGATGAAAATGGATTACTAAAAAGCTTTTAACACCTTTAGTTTTCAGCTCATTTGCATAATTGAACTCGGTACCTAACAGGACTTTAAACACCTTGAGAGCGTGTTTTTCCACCGTGTTCCGCATCATGATATATTATCGTTCAAATTTATCGTATGTGTACTCTCTGGGCACTCACTGGTCAGACCCACCCAGAGAAGCACTCACTGGTCAGCCCCACCCAGAGAAGCACTCACTGGTCAGCCCCACCCAGAGAAGCACTCACTGGTCAGCCCCACCCAGAGAAGCACTCACTGGTCAGCCCCACCCAGAGAAGCACTCACTGGTCAGCCCCACCCAGAGAAGCACTCACTGGTCAGCCCCACCCAGAGAAGCACTCACTGGTCAGCCCCACCCAGAGAAGCACTCACTGGTCAGCCCCACCCAGAGAAGCACTCACTGGTCAGCCCCACCCAGAGAAGCACTCACTGGTCAGCCCCACCCAGAGAAGCACTCACTGGTCAGCCCCACCCAGAGAAGCACTCACTGGTCAGCCCCACCCAGAGAAGCACTCACTGGTCAGCCCCACCCAGAGAAGCACTCACTGGTCAGCCCCACCCAGAGAAGCACTCACTGGTCAGCCCCACCCAGAGAAGCACTCACTGGTCAGCCCCACCCAGAGAAGCACTCACTGGTCAGCCCCACCCAGAGAAGCACTCACTGGTCAGCCCCACCCAGAGAAGCACTCACTGGTCAGCCCCACCCAGAGAAGCACTCACTGGTCAGCCCCACCCAGAGAAGCACTCACTGGTCAGCCCCACCCAGAGAAGCACTCACTGGTCAGCCCCACCCAGAGAAGCACTCACTGGTCAGCCCCACCCAGAGAAGCACTCACTGGTCAGCCCCACCCAGAGAAGCACTCACTGGTCAGCCCCACCCAGAGAAGCACTCACTGGTCAGCCCCACCCAGAGAAGCACTCACTGGTCAGCCCCACCCAGAGAAGCACTCACTGGTCAGCCCCACCCAGAGAAGCACTCACTGGTCAGCCCCACCCAGAGAAGCACTCACTGGTCAGCCCCACCCAGAGAAGCACTCACTGGTCAGCCCCACCCAGAGAAGCACTCACTGGTCAGCCCCACCCAGAGAAGCACTCACTGGTCAGCCCCACCCAGAGAAGCACTCACTGGTCAGCCCCACCCAGAGAAGCACTCACTGGTCAGCCCCACCCAGAGAAGCACTCACTGGTCAGCCCCACCCAGAGAAGCACTCACTGGTCAGCCCCACCCAGAGAAGCACTCACTCGTCAGCCCCACCCAGAGAAGCACTCACTGGTCAGCCCCACCCAGAGAAGCACTCACTGGTCAGCCCCACCCAGAGAAGCACTCACTGGTCAGCCCCACCCAGAGAAGCACTCACTGGTCAGCCCCACCCAGAGAAGCACTCACTGGTCAGCCCCACCCAGAGAAGCACTCACTGGTCAGCCCCACCCAGAGAAGCACTCACTGGTCAGCCCCACCCAGAGAAGCACTCACTGGTCAGCCCCACCCAGAGAAGC
The DNA here is from genome assembly GCA_964056735.1 of Allodiplogaster pararmata. NCBI lineage: Eukaryota > Metazoa > Nematoda > Chromadorea > Rhabditida > Diplogasteridae > Allodiplogaster > Allodiplogaster pararmata. Next base: position 36,084,268 of record OZ057403.1, read on the forward strand.
ACTCACTGGTCAGCCCCACCCAGAGAAGCACTCACTGGTCAGCCCCACCCAGAGAAGCACTCACTCGTCAGCCCCACCCAGAGAAGCACTCACTGGTCAGCCCCACCCAGAGAAGCACTCACTGGTCAGCCCCACCCAGAGAAGCACTCACTGGTCAGCCCCACCCAGAGAAGCACTCACTGGTCAGCCCCACCCAGATAACAGATAAGTCGGTCTGAGGGGGGCGAAACAGACTTTTGTGAATTAGCGTCTACGCAGTGATCGATAGTAATAGTGCTTGAACATTTTCTCCCTTCATTCTTAATTTTCTCATAATGTCTCTAAATTCTACAATACAATCTGCTCGATCTTAATCTGGAGCAAAAATTGAAATAGAACTGTGTGGTTTTGTACTACAATAATCATGACACATTTTGATAATTAAGAGAAAAATACCAAACAGAATAAAAACCTATGAAAAACGATTATGAAGTCACATTTTAAAATTATTTATTTTTGAATTTATGTGTCATATTGCACCTTATACCATTTGAGTCGGCTTTTTCCCCCAAATAGTTCATTTTTTGTTGTTTTTGTTGTTGTAGTTGTTGTTGTTGTATTACGTCGTTATCTGTTGTCTTTCTATACTCTTTTAACGCATACTTTTTCTCCTGATACCTTTTGTTTTATCTTTCTGACTGAATAATATCTTTAGAGTTTCTTAATCTCTCTCATCTTACTATCTCTCTCGTCCAGCATTCTCTCTTTCATTTTCTCTTTCACTCCCCGATCTCTGTTTTTTCCCCTATATTTCTCATCCCATTACTCCTCCCTCTCTCTCATCGTACCACCTTTGGTCTGAAACTCCCTATCCTCTTCCCGTTATCCGCTTTTGCCATCTTGTTTTTACGATCCAGTGCGTAGGACGAATTTTTGGATTAAAAAGGGAAGTGGAAGTGAAAAGAGAGAAGTAGAGAAAGAGAGAAAGAAAGAAAGATAGAGAGAGATTGACAGAGAAATTTATAAGAATGTATGAAGTAGAAGGACAGCTAGTTACCGTAAGAGGACATGTCATCACAATACTGGTGTACAATTGGTAAAGGTGGAAAGAGAAAGGAACACAGAAGGAAAGCGTAAGAGAGAGAGGGGGAGAAAGAATCAGATAAAAAGAAAAAAGAAAAAGAGGTAAAGAAAGAGGAGAAGAGAAAAAGGTAAAGAGAAAAAGAGAAAGAGAGAAAGAGAGAAAGAAAGAGTGAGAGAAACAGATACAGTGGGAAAAGAAAAGAGAGAAAAGAGAAAAGATCAGAGGCAAAGGTTTTAAAAAGTAACAAGAGGAGAAAAAAAGTACAAAGCGAAAAAGTGAAATCTATAAGTGTTAATGATAAATATAAATCGTGTCAATTAAACAAGAAAAAATTAGTTCCGGAGAGATAGAGAGAGAGAGAGAGAGAGAGAGAGAGAGAGAGAGAGAGAGAGAGAGAGAGAGAGAGAGAGAGAGAGAGAGAGATAGAGAGAGAGAGGAAGAAAAGAGAACGATGAAGAGAGGGTAAGAGAAGAAAGAGAGAGAAAGAGAGAGAGAGAGGAAGAAAAGAGAACGATGAAGAGAGGGTAAGAGAAGAAAGAGAGAGAATAGATGAACCAATATAGAAAAGAGAAAGGGCAGATCATGAGTTCCAAAAATATGCCTTTTCTTTGCAACGCTCTCCATTTTCCTTTTTTCGCTTCGAATGATTCGTGCAACGCGGGTTAAGTTTGATAAGATGGAATAGGGAGGGCGTCCAACTTGAAAACACAGCAGACAAGCAAAGAAGATCGAGAATTTTTTTAAAAGCGCACACGTTCTTTTACGAATCATACGACAAGACTCTACGGGAGGAGAGAGATAAAATCCGAAGTTGGAAAAAAGGAAAGAGAGAGAGAGAGAGAGAAAGAAAAAAGAGCAAAAGGAGTAACAGTAAGAGAGATTTAGAAAGAGTGAAAGAGGGACAGAAATAGAAAGCGACTGGATGAGAAAAAATAATATGCAAGAGAGGAAGTTAAATGAATAGAAACAGAATGATCCAGCATTACAAAAAATCAAACAGGTAGATACATACAAAAAAAGGGCGCGATACAAAAAAGGATTAAAGGGTACCGCCTGTCAGGAGACAAGAAAAAGTGGAGAGAGTGACGGGAGAGAAAAGAGACACGACCCAATGGGAGAGGGGCTGACCTGATGATAAATCGGATACTGTAAGAGAGAGCACAAATTGAAGTAACATTTCATCGGAAGGAGAGTAATATGCATGTAAGAGCGGTGTTGATGAGCCGTCCTTCCAGCTGCCGGGAGCTGATATTCTCCCAGCAGGTGTATTGTCAAGTTTACGCTGACGATAAATGGTTGAGGGCATGAGAGAGCAGCAGAGAAAGAGAGTAAAGAGATCGTAAAAGGTGGAAGGAAGATCAATTCGTGAGGGAAAACAGAGAAGATCGGTGTAAAGAGGGGATGGAACAAAGAAAAGAGAGAGAGAGAGAGAGAGAGAAAGAAATAGTAAGGAAGTCATAAACGCTGAGGAGAGTGATAAAATATAAATGAAGATATACTGACCGGAAGAGTCCAGCATGGAAGAAGACGGATAGGCAGTAGGGTTTGCGAATGGGTTCGGGTACTGCTGGGACTGGTAGTACATGTTGGCCGCGGCCGCTGTGTTCCAATTGTGGATGCCATTGTAGAGGTCCGGCGGGCACATTGGGTTAAAGGAGATCATGTCGAAGCCTGCTTAAGTCTCAGGTGAAAGCATGAAGACGACATTTCAATTCTAGAGAAAAAGGTTCGATTAGGAAGTCAAATGAATGAGATTCAATTCATAAGTTTAGTCAATGAGTCTAGTCTAGACTGTAACCCTAAGTTGAGAAGTCGTATCAACAAAGATCATCAAGTTCAATCAATAAGCTGATAAGGACAATAAATAACATTTGAAAAGAGTTCACAATCATTAAAAGTCACGCTAAACCCATTTAAGCGATCGAAACAAGTTTGCAAATTGCGTTTTGGATGAATGCCAAAATGACTATTTAAACTATCGAATAAGCGACAACAACAAAAGACTGACAATGAGTAGCTGCTTCTAAACTATCTGTTATACTCGGTTGAATATGTACGATCGTGTTGAATATGTAGGAAGCATGATTTTTTCTCTTAGCCAAACATGCGCCATCCCTGTTAAGCATGTCTTAGCCCCTTACATCCCTTCTCTTAGCCAAACATGCGCCATCCCTGTTAAGCATGTCTTAGCCCCTTACATTCCTTCTCTTAGCCAAACATGCGCCATCCCTGTTAAGCATGTCTTAGCCCCTTACATTCCTTCTCTTAGCCAAACATGCGCCATCCCTGTTAAGCATGTCTTAGCCCCTTACATTCCTTTTAAAAACTCACTGTCTTTGCCTCTCTTTTTGCGTTCTCCGCGTGCTTCCCTTTATTCTATCCAGCCCCATATTCTTTTTTTCCCTCAATATTTTATATTTAGTTCCACTATCCAAGAAATCTTAGCCTAACCGTGTTTTTCTAATTTCGAAAATGTGAAAACGTTTCTAACGAGAAGAATGAATAATAGACTAGAAAATTCTTTCTTTTTCTTTCCTGCCTTAACTCCCTCTCAACCCTTTCTCTTTTCTCCCTCTCTATCTCTCTTTTTTCTCTCTCTGTGCATCTTTCTCTTTCTTTCTAGGTAAACACCCGGAGTTTTCTCTCGAATACGCTGGTTGTCGTAAAGATCTTTCTTCTCGTCTCTCCAATCATAAAGATTCTAACGGAATTGAGGGCATAAAGTATAAATATAATGTTAGGGGTGAGCTGTAATGAGCGAGCAATGACTACCGGTCCACACGATATAGTCATTTATGTCAGCTGTTAATGTATCAACTTCTTCTGCCCCCCCTTATCACCTTCGCTTTGATAAAGACCCCTAAGGTATTAATCATATGGTACATCTTGATTGAATAATTGATTGATCGTAAAAGCAAAAAAAAAACGCACCGGCTTGGTTGCCAATCGCCCGCGACGCGACCGCTGCAGCCGCGACGCCCGACTGATTGGTTGCAGCGGTAAATGCACGCTGCGCCTGAGCGGCTGCATGCCATTCGTATGCAGTGGTTCCCTGAAAATTGCAGCAATTTCTTAAAAACTTGCAGCCATTGTTTAGAAAATTGCAGCCATTAACATGGAGATAACACTGAGAAAATTTTGAGAGAAAGAGAGAGAGTGGGAGAGCACTCACTTGAAGATATGAAGAAGACGTAGATGACGCAGGTATTCCATTCATTTGTGATGAAGATGGTCCCCCGAGTGAGCCAAGGTTGTTGCTTCCTCCACTCGCGTGATTGTTCGCCGTCCCATTGGCGGACGCGGAAGGCGCGGAAGTCGTTGAAGACGTCGTCGACGAACTGAATGCACTTGCGCCCTTAGTAAGCAGACAAATTTCTACATTATCTAGCAAAGTGCGCAAGTCTTAAATGCACTTGCGCACTTGGAGAATTTCTTCTGACAGCTAGCTACTATAAATATACCACACTGAGAGCGTGGACTACGAAAGATGCGAATTCGCCTTAAGCATTCTTCCTCGAAGGAAAAGAAGGATAGGAATTCTATGATTGCTAACCTGGCGGCGGGAGTTGGAGAGTGAGTTTCTTGCTTCTGCGGCAGATGACCAGCGGCCAATGCAGCCGATTCTGCTGCAGCCACAGCTAGGGCTGAAAAACTGAAATTGCAGCAAAAAAAGAATATATACAAAAATTTATAAAGTTTGAAACGAATTTAATTTGTTTTGCACAAAGCAATTAACAATCAAAATGTCACTTGTTTAGGCGTATAGCTATTAATATTCAAGAATTCGAAAGAATGGAGTTCCAAATCTCAAAAGTATGAGTATTCATACTTTTGAATAAACAGGTCTTTTTTGTGTGCTGTATACTTACATGCTTTGAAGTATTCAAATAAATTTCTTTCAAATTCTCATAAAATAATTCGTTTCAACGAAGGACCCAGTATTACAAACCAGTTGATTTACAAACATAATCAAACCAAGTGGAATACGAGCCTTACCAAGTAGTTTCATAATAAACAAAATTAACCAAGTGGCTGACCAAGTTTACAAAACTGGACAAAAAACCTAACTAAGTGGACAAGTGAACCATACCGATTGGAATTAACAATATTAACAAAACTTAGGGGAGGATAAATCAAACCAGAGTAAACCAAACTAAGTGGATTACCGAGTGAATCTAACCAAGTGGACGACCAACCTCCAGGTGGGGGCGCGAACCCATTTGGATTCCAGCAGGGAAAAGAAGTCGTCGCGGCTGAAGAAGAGGAATGAGGCGGTGGTCGGAAAGGAAAGGAAACGGCGGACGGTGACTGCGAGTCCGTGCTGGAAGAGGGCATCGTCATCACTGAGAGCATTGCATGGGATGAGCGACTGAACGCGCGGATCGCGACCGAAACTAAATCCGGAGAATAGGAGGAGACGAGGACCGCGGCGACAAAGTATGGAGAATAGGCGAGGGTTATCGAAGCAGGAGGATTACAGTGACTTCTGTTGGTATTAGCACAGAAATCCGCTGGAAAAAAAGGAGTTGGTTAGATTCGAATGGTGAACACGGAATTTTGAGCTTGAAAAACACATAAGAATAACTTTATATAAATGTGCGGTAAAGAAGTTTATTAAAAAAAGTAATTTCGCTCAAGTAAAGCATAGTTATGTATGTACCATTATCTACCACGTGATTCTTTTCGTGTAACAAAAACTTCAAAAGTTCACAGTTAGTTATGATAACTCAAATCGTGAAAAAAGGACTGTGCCAAAGAAAGAAAAATTGTCATCTTCCTTGAAGTCTTATGATTGTAATCGCACGTGTTGAGATAAATATGAGCACTAGCTTGATTGATGATGAACTATAAGAAGTCAATAAATGACTATTAATCATTCATTCATATCATTGTTGACCGAATAGCCTAGAGGCAGTTAAAGGTTTGACTGCGGGGAGAAGAATAGGCATGCGTCAAGGAATAACTAGCAGTAAAAAGGACTATTTCGAAGATGGAGTGCGTCATAAACGATAGCCACAAAGCACATCACGGAATATCGGAAATGCGCCCCGAAATCGTCGTCATCAAATGTTTATTCGGGTATTATAGTTCGATGAGTGATGGAAGCCGGCAAACTCTCCGAGGCCATCTAATAAAATCAGACCCTTCTCTCTTTCCCACTCCCCCCCACCTCGTATTGTACTACGGGAGCGGTTAACAAACGTCGAATTGCTAATTAAAAAGTTTTATAAGGGTTATCTGGCCCCGAATGGGCTAGAGAGAGGGGAAGGGAAGATGACATTCATGAGTATGCTGCTGCGATGGGGGGACGCAGAGGGGAGGCGGAGAGGGGCGGGGCTTCCGCTAGCGGGCGGGAGGGGGGACCCGCCCATCTTACAGTAATCGGCTACGACCAGTAGTTGATGAAAGAGGTTGATGATGAGGGAAGAGAGAGAGAGAATGGGAGAGAATAAGAAGAGACCTTTTACCTGTCACTGGGTTTCCAGAGTCATGCTAAGGTCCTGGCGTGGTTGCCAACAAGCTAAAAGAAGACTCTGTCTTCACTCGGCCGAGGCCCCTTTTTAGAACCCACTCCCCTTCCTTTCATCTCTCCAAACACGCTTTTGTGTGCCGATGTCGGTTTGCGTCCCCTTTTACGACTGTTAGCAGTCATCGATTCAGGCCATGATTGCATGTGAGAATAGGAGGAGGAGAATGGGAAGGGGTCGGTGGAGGAGAAAAGAGTTAGAGGGTGGAGGCAGTATCATCGTCCCCTCGGGTACTCAGAGGCTTCGATTCTTTTTCTTCCATGCATTTCACGTAATTTTTGGTTTTCGTTGTATCTTCAGAACTTGCGTGTACGTTCGAGTAACCAAATAATCCGGTATTTTACTGCTACTATGAGCGATGTGCGTTGGCAAGGACTCAGCCTGGGAGTGTTACTGTTACTATCAACATTACCTATTATAGTACATTGTTTTTTACTGGATACCAATAAGAGCTTGTAATTTCACTGCTACCGGTGTCGTCTCATCAAAACTTTTTGGTTTCATGTTGCTTTTATAATGTGCTTGTATAAGCCCATACAGAAACATCCGTTTTTCGAACGAACTTGAGAAAGCTTCTTAGCTATACATAGGAAGTCCGCGAACGAATCGTTGGAAGCTATTATTTACGCTTGCCTCTTACATTTACCGCAGTGACGCATTTGTTGAGAGCCTATTTCTTCTGAGCATATTAATTCTCAGTCTGAAATCTCATTTTTCAGTCACTCTATTCCTCTCTCTGTCTCTCTCTCTCTTCATGTCTCTCTCTATCTCTGTGTCTGTTTTTCCTCTTTTTCTCTCTCTCTTTTCTCTCTCTTTCTCTTTTTTCTCTCACTTCTTAAAATGAACTGCCAGCCAGCTTTTTTTTGCTGCAAAGCTATATGTATAAAAGCGTTAATACTGCAAGTTCATTGAGAAAGTGAAGTGGGAAAGACAATTTAATGTGATTTAATGCCTATAGAGTTAGTTATATAGGAAAAAGGTCGAAGAACACGGAAACTGAGAGAGTAAGCAAGAGAGATAGAAATATAGAAAGAGATGGAAGAGAGATAGAAATATAGAAAGAGATGGAAGAGAGCGGAAGATATCGGGGTGGAGATCGAAAGTGGCCATATTTCACACGGGTACCCCCCGCAATTCAGCCACACTTGTCAGTTGCGTAGAAGCATTAAGGAACCTATTAGGCAGCGTTTTCTCGCCCAATGAGTTGAATGAGAAACGTCCTCAATGCTTCATATCAATACCTACGTAAGTTTTTAGAATGAATATAAACGTGCAAAATTCAGTTATTGTAAAAATTTCGAAGTTTCTTAAGGTTTACATACATATATACAAAGTGGAATTCGTCAATTCTGGTTTCTCTATTGAATTATAACATGGATAAAAGAGAATCCACGGAGCGGTATCGAACCCAGCCCAATCTTCTAGCTCAGCGGTGTGACGAGTACGCCACCTATAATGGTTTCTAAAGTTTAGCTTGAAACGATGTCGATGCCGAATCCGGTAGCAAGCCCCAAGATGGATAATGAATTCCTCTCTCAACTAAAAAAAATACAACCTCTAGTCGTATAGACCATTTCTTCCTCTTTTTAGTTACGCAGTATGTTCCTTTTGTTTTGTATATATGTAATACATTTAGTCCATTTTCGTCAACCATTTAGTCAATTTTAATAAAACAACTAATGTAACCGGAAACCGGCTTAAACTCCCGAACAAAGATATGAAATTTTGTTAGGTTTGATACCACCCGTTGGACTATTTTTTCCGTGTTATAGCTTAATCAATTTTCATATTACTAAAAAAAACAACTTATCACTCGCTTATCTTGTAGTGGTAAATCAATATTTCGTTTCGATGCTTTCTCTTGAATCCCTACACGCAAACTATGCATTTGGACGTCAATAGTAAAAGAGAGCATCGTCATTTCTTAATCGATATAGAATGGGGAGCTGGCTGTAGAATGTCAAGGGAAGGCGATAGTCATAGGCTTGGTTTATGAATTGTTGGTGATCAAGAAAATTATCGAGAGAGAGAGGGAGAGAGAAAGAGAGTGAGAAAGAGAGAGAAATAGAAGAAGAGAGAGTTAGAGAGAAAAAGAGAGAGAGGGATTTAGAAAGAGAGAGAGAGAGAGAGAGAGAAAGAATAGTGAAAGTAAGAGAGAATGGAGAGAGTGAAACAGAGAAATGAAGAAATAAGGAGCAAAAACATTATTTTATAGGAGAGACTGCAGAGAAAGATACATTATGAAGGAATGAGCAGGCTAAGTTTATGATATGCAGGTGCGTATCGGTCTATCTTTCTCTTTATCTCTATCTCTTATTCTTTCTCTCTCTTTCTCTCTCTTTCTCTCTCTTTCTCTCTCTTTCAATATCTGTCTATCTCTCTCTTTATCTCTTTTTACTCTCTCTCTCTCTATCCTCTCTCTCGCAAGATGAAAAGAGAGGCACCACAACAAGAAAAGAGAGATTAGTTGAGAAAAATGAATAATACATACAGGTGAAATTTAGAAAAAGAGAAAGAGAAGTTTTTAACAGAGAGCGAAGCGGTGAGAAATACAGGGCAAGAATAGAATGAAAGAAAAGGGGAAATTGAAAGGGGCATGGGGCTCGAAAAGGGGAAATTGAAGGGGGCATGGGGCTCGAAAGGCTTGTGATTTACGGCAGAGAAACTATAAACAAATATTTTGAGCGAGTAATTTTCATCTTAATGTTTTCAAATGAGCTAAATAAAAGTGTCAAGCAAATAGAATCGAATTGAATGTTTTCACGGGATAACAAGGAGTTTTATGATCCTTGGTTGTCAAAATAATGCTTCAAATTGCACAAAAATGAAAATGAACAGTGTAGTAAGAAAACAGCCGAAAGGAGTATGTAGGTAAAATAAAATGTGACACAGAGAGATAGGGGGAGGGGTTCTTGAAGTGTGATAAGCTGACACGAGAGATAGCGGCATCCTTTGATGATGAAGTAGACTTTGTGAGGTATGCTAGTAATCTGTTATCAGAAGGGGAGGCATCGATGAAGAATGTAGACACTGAAAGATAACCAGAAAATATAGGCAACAAAGATATCAGAGAGTTTGAGAAATAAAAAATGGCAAAAAAAGATTACAGAAAAGAACTAAAATGGCATGGAGGCGAGAATTAATGATTCAAAAGGTTTACAAGCTTACAAGAGGGGAAAAACTAGCTTACAGGAGGGGAAACTAGCTTACTCCTTTGGAAAATTCATTTCTCAAATGAGAAGCGGATATCTCGAATTTATTCAGCCGAAAAATGCTAATTTCGCGTCGTTTTCTGGTGAGGACAAACGCTGTGCTGCTGTTTTACCAAGCTATTCGGGTTCGCTCAGCACTTAGTTTTTGAAGAAAAACTGCTTTGAAAATCTTCTTATGTCTATTACTATTACTTAAAAAGCTGGTTAACAAGTTAGTTATCAGATGGCAATAAATCTTTTTTTTTTAAAAATCGAGTTGGCAGACCCTGCAAGATCAGGTTCTACTTTCTGGAAAAAAAAGGAAAGAACTTTTGTAATTTTTGAACCATTTTTGTATGTAACTAAATGTTTCTCAAGAAAATATAACAATAAATTAGCACTTGCAAAGTCCTAAGATTCAGTCCAAGTGAGATGTGATCAAATAGTTTATGGAGATCCTCAAAAGTATAGCGCACAGATCACATGAAAGACAGAAGATGGAGTGAAAAAGGAGATAAACATAGCAAGACGGTCTATAACAAAAGGCACGCTAAAGTGTTAGTATAATTACGGAATAGAGATATAGGTGGTAAATTAGATTGAACTGGAGGGGAGGGAGCGAGAAAATGGGTATCGGGTAAGATAATGAAGGAGAAGGAGGAATAAGGCAGCCCGAGCCGGGAATGGATAGTGATGGATTACACGACAGACATGCGTTTTGTTGCCCCGGCACATTCTTATCTCTGGCCCCTTGTTTCATTATCTCACTTCTGTCTTTCATCTCAACCTCCACTACCATCCGATACCTTCCTCACCTGTACCCGTTTTTCCATTCTCGAGTTGGGTACTCTTCTCTCTACTCTCTCTATACCTATTTCTTTCTCTCTTTCACATCTTTCTCTTTCTCACTATCTATCTCTATCTATATCTCTTTCTCTCCACTCTCATATTTCTCTCTCCTTCTCTCTCCCTGCCCTCCTTCTCTCTCTCTCTTGCTCGCTCTCCCCATTCGTTTCTCTCTCGTGCTCTCTCTCTTCTTTTTTGTGTGTCGTATTCAAGCTGCCATTGTATACATTCCTAGGGATGATCCGGGGCCACTTGAACTTCTGCAAATATCGCATGCCCCTCTAAGATGGGCATTTCCTCAAACGAAACCTTTGAGGATCTTTGAGGATTGAGGACCTCAAACGAAACCTTTGAGGTCTTACTATCAATTTTTGCGTGAAACACTTTGTTCGGATTCGACGAAAAAATCGATACGGGTTATTTAATTTCTTTATTTTAATAAGTAATGGGCTGATGAATACTTTTAAAGAATTACATTGAACCAATAGTAAAGAGGGTTCAAATAAAAAAAAGTGTTTAAGCTAAACTTCAGTTTTTCTTCATCAAAGTTCCTATGTACATTTAATTCTTCACGAATGGGGTCGAATGACGGTGGAGTGTTTAATTTTATCAAATGGATGCCGGAATGAACCGAGAAAAAAAAGAAGAGAATAGGTAAGAATTCGAATATTAAATATGGACAGCTCGGAAGTCGTCCCCGAGAACATAGAACACTCCTTATACATTGTCCTATCATATTGATCAATGAATGATCTTTTAAGCAAGCGCACTTGTCTTTAAACTCTCTAGCAAATCACGTATTAAACTCTTACAAACATAAAAACCAAATTATAACTCTGAAAAAGTTATTGTATGAAAGTCATTTGAAGTATATGAAAAATCAAAAAAAGCTTCAAAAGTTGTGAGTTAAACCCAAAGATTTCAAGTTTTCCCGCGACTAACAACTGATTTCGTCAAAAACGATTTCCTGAGTCATTACTTCCGTAGCCGAAAAAGCGGAAAACTTTCATCTTGATGAGAAAGTAGCAAGTTCATTTGTATATTGTTTTCTATTATATATTTCTTTCCTTTTATAAATTGTATTTTTACATTTATACATTTATTTATACATTTATACATTTATATTATACATTGTATAATCCTTTCAGGCTCACTAATGTTCAAGTCATTTCGAATAACAAGTGCTAAAAACTATTAACCACAAAGGAAAACACCAACTCGATACCAAATCAACATGTACCCATAAATGTTGCCCCCAACTCTCTACTTTTTCGCATGCACTGATTGCATGCGTATGACTTGTCGATGTTCTCATCGTTAACATCTTTGACTTTTACTAGAAGCGCTCAAGACTGATAAAAAAATGAGAGGATTGAGAAAAAAACTTCCGATGAGAACCTTAAAGAGAAAACGAAATAACAAGAGAAATAAAGAAAAATTTTAGAACTGGAGAATTTGAAAGAGAATGAGAGCTTTAGAAAGAGAAAATGAAGTCAGAGTGAGTGATAGAGGTGGAGGTACAGAGATGAATAGACGGTTGGGAGTGATAGAGATAAAGACAGTGCAACAGAGAGAAAGAGAGAGAAAGAGAAAAATATATATTAAGTGAAAGAGTAAGATAAAAAAAATCAGAAAAGAGCGTGTGAGAGAAAGCGAGAAAGATTGAGGTAGCGATGAGAGACAAGGGTGTGTCTCTTCCCGGAAATGCCATCTTTCCAGATGTTCTTGTGTGGGATTCCCCCCCCCCTTCCCTCTGGTGGGTACAAGTTGATCAAAGGTGCGCGGCGCAAACGCGGCGCAAAATGAGAAGCCAAAGGTGAAGAATATCAGACAACATCTTGCAGATCGAGGAATTTACGGCAGCCCGTCAGGGGTGAACAAGATACCAACGACCGGCGCCATACAGGAGATCACTCATCTGGGCGCCCTTGCTTCAACCATTCAAGGCCAGCATGCCTTAGGGGTTTAATTATGGACCTCTTGCTTCAACCATTCAAGGCCAGCATGCCTTAGGGGTTTAATTATGGACCTCTTGCTTCAACCATTCAAGGCCAGCATGCCTTAGGGGTTTAATTATGGACCTCTTGCTTCAACCATTCAAGGCCAGCATGCCTTAGGGGTTTAATTATGGACCTCTTGCTTCAACCATTCAAGGCCAGCATGCCTTAGGGGTTTAATTATGGACCTCTTGCTTCAACCATTCAAGGCCAGCATGCCTTAGGGGTTTAATTATGGACCTCTTGCTTCAACCATTCAAGGCCAGCATGCCTTAGGGGTTTAATTATGGACCTCTTGCTTCAACCATTCAAGGCCAGCATGCCTTAGGGGTTTAATTATGGACCTCTTGCTTCAACCATTCAAGGCCAGCATGCCTTAGGGGTTTAATTATGGACCTCTTGCTTCAACCATTCAAGGCCAGCATGCCTTAGGGGTTTAATTATGGACCTCTTGCTTCAACCATTCAAGGCCAGCATGCCTTAGGGGTTTAATTATGGACCTCTAAAGCCGTAAAACGCCGTTGTTCACCATATTACACCATGATCACACTTTTGTACTTTTAAGAATTTGAAGAAAAGAACGACCGTGTTTTAAGTAAGGGATGATTGACTCTTGACTCCAACCCCGGACAGATCCACCCAAACCAAGGGGGTTAAGAAATGTTGGTAGTGCTCATACACCAATCTGACTCTCCCCATTGCTGCTATTCACACTAGCAGTGATCTAGCAGGCAGCCACTGTTTCTACCAGGATAGGTCTGTCCTGCATCTCAGGAGAGCGCGTACCCTGCCGCGAGGCGCGAACAAGTGCGAGGAAGATCCTTGATGAGAAGCGAGCTAGAAAGGAAAGACTTCATGCAATGAAGGTCAAGCTTTTTAAAAATCGATCATAAAATAAAAATCGATAAAAATTGCCTCTTTTTCCGCTTTGTCTTCCAATCGGTGTTTCAATACAGCAAACATAAACTTCTAGTAAAGCAAGCAATTGTTAGTTTCAAAAGCTAAGCGGTCTATAAGTGTTTTAATGTAACAACCCAGTTTTTTATCATGCTGTTCTACCTTTCGAATTAAACAAAAACTTGTATTCACAACAAGTTAAAAATTACTCTTACTAAATTAATTTTTTGGCGAGAATTCATTCTTCATTCCTAATATATAAACATAGAATTCATTCTTTATTCCTAATATATAAACATACACAAAATTATGTGAGTGCGAGTTAACGTACTAAAAATACGCACTAAATGATAATCATAATCTTAGATGATTATAATGTGAATTTTACTAAAGTGGTAAAAATGACAAGCTCGGATAGTGATCTCACTTGCAAATATGTGTATTCATCGATTCGCGATAACCGATCGGATCAACCACTCACTCTATAAAGAATCTCTTGTTGTAAATCACTATTATCTTCGACATTTATGTTATCATCTCTCCTTTCCTCAGACTATCCATTCTTGTTGAACTTGTAGTGGGAGAGTTGTGATGATTTACAACCAGGGACTCATTGAGGTTGGTGATTGGTCTCACTCGGCATTGTCAATTCGGCTCTTGAGATAAACATCTTTCCAAGGACCCCGAAAAACCAGGACCTTGGTTCTCGAGTTTTATTGTTACTTTGATTATTCCGGCAATTCAAATTAAGGATTTTGAATGGCAAAAAGGCACTAATTTCAAGATAGACTGACTACTAGTTTGATGACCTGGCTAGAGCTACTTTATGCAAAGGGAACCACTCTATTTGGGAGCATAATGAATAGTTTTGTAATGAGTATAACTCACAATAGGTCATTTACACTTCACAAGAATGAAAATAATCTAGCTTGAAGGGTTGAAAAGGTAAGAGATTCGGCAAAAAAAGTCAAGATCGCTCGCTTTTCTTCAATCTATGTCAAATTCTCGCTCGAAATGCGGTCATTTTACTCTTCTTCAATTTTTCGACAGTGTAGTAGTACTTGTAAAGTAATGAGTCGAAAGTTTCAAACTTCTGAGTTACTCTTTTCGTACCGATAACGTGCTAGAAATTGAATCTTCTTGTTTTTATTTATAAAGTTCTTAGCATATTCTTATGTTTCTCTTGCTTCGTAGGGTCTTTCTTTTCTACCTAATATTTTACAACAAGAGGTTCTAGCATTCTCAAAAGCATTCCCAACGCAGAGGGTCGCGGGGGATAAGAGAACTCATAATATTGTGTTTTGTGGTGATAAAATGTTCATGGGAAGGCATTTCCTGCTGGCGAGGACGGTAAAAAAAGGGCGAGATGGGGGGGGGGCAATCTGCCTCATTCTCTCTCTCTCTGACTTCTTCTTCTTGTTTGCCGACAGAAAAGCGCCGGGGACTGTAAAGATCTGCTCCAGAGATGGAAGGTGTCGCTGCCTGTTGGATAGTTGTAAATATATAGATATGGCGGGAGAGAGGAAGGTTCTTAGAAAGAGACACTTAGAGAGAGAGAGAGAAAGAGAGAGAGAGAGAGAGAGAGAGAGAGAGAGAGAGAGAGAGAGAGAGAGAGAGAGAGCCAAGCAGAGACAGAGCAAGAATGAGAGAAGAAGAAAGAGGAAACAGAGTGAAAAGATGCGGAAGCAGTAGATCACCGACTGCTCTATGTAGTATATGTTCTCATTTATCTCCTCTTGTCAAAGGAGACAAACTCCTTCAGGATAATAAATGTATTTACGTGAATATGACATCTGCTTTCTCAGCTATCTCCTATGGTCTCTCGTATCTCACACCTATCAATCTCTCTGTCGCTACCTCTCTTTCTCTCTCTTCCTCTTTCTTTCTAATTTCATTCTCTCTATATCTCTCTATCTTTTTCTATCTCTTTCTTTATCTCCTCAACTCTATCTCTCTCTCTTTCTTTATCTCTCTCTCTCTCTCTTCCTCTTTCTTTCTATTTTTCCTCCCTATATCTCTATATATATTTCTATCTCTTTCTTTATATCCTCAACTCTATCTCTCTCTTTCTTTCTCTTCCTCTCCTCTTTGATTCTATTCCTCTATCTCTGTAATTAGTTCTCTTCTTCTCTCACTTTCTTACTATTCCTCACTATCTCTATTTCTTTCACTGGTCTCTCTTCTCACCCTCTCTCCCTTCTTCAATAACGCCTTGTCTCTTTTAATCCGCCATTATATCCCCGCAAACCTCCCACCTGGAACAATGTTTTGTCTACCAACTTGCCGGGAGATTACTACCCTATTGTGAGCGATACGAAGTGATGAATAGTGTTCAGAAGGAACAATGGCTCATCGGAACCAGTCCGTCATTTCTCCAACTCTCCAAAGGTTGGATCATCGTCTTTTACGGTTTTACTCTCACCTTCCCTTTGGTAGAGATAAATCAAACTCCGTCTTGAATCTTTACTTTTCAAACACCTCTGTATCAATGTTCGAGAGGAACCTGGTAAACTTGAGACTTATGCTGCTGTTGTGATTCAGTAATGTTAATTTACCGTCGTAAAGAATGTAGATCGCAGATGTTTCAAATTCAGATAATTTTACATTTGAATCTTTTCAAACAATGGTAGTAGATACAACGTCGAATAAAGCTCGGATGATGCAACGTAGAGGGTACCGAGCTCATTGAAAGTTTGAATCTGTTTAGTATCACTGTGAACTTCAGTTATTTTGACATGTGAATTTTTGTTGTTCTCATTTTTTTCGACTGCTTTGCTTCAAAATAGTCTCTTTCATCTATAAGATCACGCGACAGCAGGTGAATCTCGACTTAGTGACTCGAATCTCGACTTAGTGACTCGAATCTCGACTTAGTGACTTGAATCTCGACTTAGTGACTCGAATCTCGACTTAGTGACTCGAATCTCGACTTAGTGACTCGAATCTCGACTTAGTGACTCGAATCCTCACTATAATATTGCCATGGCTCAACAAAAGTCACTTCAAACAATAATAACAAAGAAACTCCCGCTTCGCTCATATTTGTCTGAGCTCTCATTACAGAGATTGGCAGTGTAAGAATAGCCAAATAATTATTCGATTCCACTCACAATCATCGCAAGAAGTCATCATAAAAATAAAGCTCAAGACCATGAACCAGAGATTAGGCCCTATACCAGTTCATTCTCTCATTCGTCTCCCTCCGTGCACGGTTGCTCCTCGCACCGTCTCTTTCCTCGTCTGTTAGAGTCCTTTCCCGAGAAGATTTGGCGCTCCGGGATCGTAGCGCCATCATGAGCGACAGAAGAATGAGATGGAGGGACTACTTTGTCAAAGCCGTTAGTCCTCAATTCTTAAGGAAGGCAGAGAACGCTGAGGAGTGGAGTCGTCACATGTCGCAACAGATCCCATAATCGATGATTTTATATTACCGATGTGGCTTGCTGATCTTGATAAAGCGTTTAAATTGAAAAAAATTGAAAAAATACCAGTTCATTTCGCTTAATTGAAGATTTTATGTAGTTTTATGCTGACTTGGGGTTTTTTGTGCCTGTACATATTTGCAGAACTTATCTTTTTTCCCGTTTCAAATATGGTTGAAGTTTTAGAAAACTTGTGTTGAATATCGGGAAAAAATTCTCAAGAAAGGGTTTGAACATCATTAGTAACCGTTTTGAACAGTTTAAAATTTAATTATGCCTGTGTCATTTTTTGTGAATAAAGAAGTTTCGCATACGTTTTTAAGTCATATTCAAGTCATATGAATCACCACATGAAATATAACATAAAATCGAGTTTTCTATGTTTCAATTGCGAAACACGTATGCTCTGTAATCCAAAATGAAAATGAAACCCCCCATGCAAACGATCTATGACCAATGGGACAGAGAACTTCATTATTTTATTAAATTCCATCCTCGAAACTGACCGGTTTCTATCGAACTTATAGTTTTCAATTGGTCGAATGAAATAGTTGTCTAGACTGTAGCCAATTCGAGTTGAAATTAGAGATTGAGACGAAGGATGGCCTAAAGGTATGTATATGAATAAAATGCTCGAGGTTTTTGCTCGTTGAATCAGAGTCGGAGTCAACGCTGGAATTGAAATAGAAGTAAGGCTTATGAAGAGGTGAGTGGACAGCTGGCCACTCCTTCTTCCCAAGACTTAAAACTAATTTTTAAATTTTTTCTCAAGTTTCTGGAGATTCCTGGTAAGATTTTAGACATACTTAGAAGAGTTAAGAAAATCAAGACGCAACGACGTACCTTCAAAGCGAATCATTATAAAGTTTAAACCTACCTACGAGAATATGAAAACGTTTTTAAGTCCTTTACCCAAACATGAAATGAGGCCTAATTGAGTCTCTCAGGATGATGCTCATCATGGAGTTTACCAGGTCAAGTTGCAGCGTCTGGTTTTTGATCAAGTTAAGATGAAACGCTTCGTCCTCCATGTGATGGGACAAGTGACGTCATTGATCAGAGCTTTCCGCACTCTTCAGCACCAGACACTTCTCTAGTTATTGATTGAAATAGATTAGGGACGGAGATTGTGGACGACAAATAGGTGAGAACGTCCACCATGCTTTGTACATACAGCCTCATACTTCTCTTCTTCATGTGCAAGAGATGATTGTGTCAATCCATTTTGTTTTCGGATGACTTTCGACCCTTATGAATGGACGACACCTCCTCATCGTCTTCGGTTTCTTTGCCAACGCTTTTGAAAGTATGAGATGAATTTATGTAATCTTCATCAATGGCTCTTCTCAACTTGTTTCGATCCTTATTCTCCTTTTTCCCTTTCCATGTTAGTATGAGAAGAAACTGTCTTTTGGTGAATAAAACAATTCAATCCACTTCATGGTTATCACAACGAGGATGGAGGTGAATTGAATGCTGAGTGACCGAAGTTAATCATGTCTCGTCTGAAGCCTAGTCTGAAGCCCCCCCCCCTGTCTCAAGCCTAGTCTGAAGCCCTCTGTCTCAAGCCTAGTCTGAAGCCACCCCCACCCAACTCTAGTCTGAAGCCCTGCTTCAGACTAGATTTCTACATCTGTTTAGATCTTGTTTGAGTCACTGAAATAGGATTGCGATTGCTTTTGCTAATAAGTTTCGAGATAAGTTCTCATAAACGAGTTCAAGTTTTTAAAAAACTGCCAATTACCTATGCATTCGCTTGCCTCTTTTAACTGATTACTCCTCTTCAAAACCGTTTTTGACAGTATGATATTGATCGGATTACATATATATTCATTATACATATTATACATATCATACTTGCTTAGCGCTAAGTTTGTGCCTTTCGCTCTCCAAAATGGTTTTTCTTGAAGATCCGAACGTTTTGCGTGCATGTTTTCAAATATTTTCTTTTAGGACCTGCAAAGGCTCTGTTTTTCTCAAAAATTTTTCTTGCAGAAACGACAATCTGGATATTTTATAACACTGGGTTTCTATTGGGAATATATTTCATCGAAAATGTATCGTTTTCTTTTTCCAATGGTTATCCTAAGAGAACAAATCAAAAACTATTTTAAATGTTTAACTTGAACAATGTTTAAATTACAATTAATCAGTAGCTCGTAATAAAGATAAGCTTCTCATAACTAAGAAGATTCATGGTTATCACACATCATCATTTATTTGGAAAAAGCATAACTCAACCGCGAAGATTCATAGTTTATTCATTCATACATCATCATTGTCGTTTAGAATAAAGACTTTTCTGAGGACTCTAGTAACATGCACTTATTTGAGGATTGTTTACATCCTTCAGGTCGAGTTTCTTAGTTCCTTATAATTAGAAGAGAGAACCGGTAGATAATGGAGACGTATCAGTTGAGAGATTACTGTAGTCCGCCTGAGACGGAATGGAATGAGAGGATGAGATGAACACTCCCAAGTTATAAAGATTGTCATCTCTCTTTCATCTTACTAGCTACACACTACCAGGAGGCTTGGATGTTATGGACTGTATGTGGAGCTTTTCGGCAAGACATACATATATACGAAGATAAAAAGAGAGAAAAAAGAGATAGAGATAGAGAGGAAGATAAAGATAGAGAGGAAGAAAAAAAAGATATAGACGAAGAGAAATAGGAAAAGAGAGGAAAAAAGCGATAGAGAGAAAGGCAAAGACAGAGATAGAAAATAAACAGAAAGACAGAGAAAAAAAACGCGAAGAAGAATGAGAAGAAAATATGAGGTTGAAAAAATAGCAAGACGGTATAGAAAAATGAACTAGAGAGCAGTTACAAGAAAAGAGTACGAAAAGAGAGAAGTAAAAGTATAATGAAAAAGTTGGTAAAGTAAAGAGGAAAGAAAGAGAGAGGAATTGAGTGAGGTAGAGAGAAAGAAAGAGAGGACGATAAAGAGTTAGGGAGAGAGAGAGTGAGAGAGAGAAAGAGAGAGAGAAGTAGAGAGAGAGGGAGAGAGAGAGAAATAACAAGACTGAAATGGATTGCACAATTCGAGAAACGTTGGAAACCAAGGAAGGCCAAGTGGAGCATCTTTTCCCATGTTGCATCTGCCGTGTGAGGCATATCTCCTCAATTAGAAAAGAGAACTTTTACGAGTTTGTGTTGATAGAAAAACAGGAGGAACAGCAAAGAGAAAGAAAGAGAGAGAGAGAGAGAGAGAGAGAGAGAGAGAGAGAGAGAGAAAGACAAAGACAAGTCAGATAGAGAAAGAGGATGAGAGTAAGAGAGACAGGGAGAGAGAATGGGAGAGATAGAGGGATAGAGATAGAAAGAAATAAAGAGTGGAGGACAAGGAGAGAGAAAAGAAGAAGAGAAAGAGGTAGAGTAAGAGAGAAAGGGAGAAAAAGAGAGAGAGACACAGAGGGAGAGAGCGAGAGAGGAAGAGAGAGGTAGATGGAGAGAGCAGATGTTTCTACCAGAACATAAACCCACCGTAGTCTCCTGTCTATTCTCAAACCACCACCAATCGTTTTGTTTCTTCAGCAATTTTCCGTCTTCTTCTCCCGTGTCAATTTGGCCACTGAGGAGTTTAAGGCTTCCTCTTGTGTTGCTCTCTTCATCATCTCATTTTCCGTTTGCATTCCCTCTCTCTTTCTCTCTTCACTCTCTCTCCCTCTCTCTGTGTCTCTCTCTCTCTGTCCTTACTCTTTCACTCTCCCCGCTCTTTCTTTTTCTCTCTTTCCTGTCCTTTCTCGTTCTACTAATTCTATCGTCCACACAATATTTGTAGCTCTCTCATCTCTCTCTCTCTCCCTCTCTCTCTCTCTCTCTCTCTCTCTCTCTCTCTCTCTCTCTCTCTCTCTCTCTCTCTCTCTCTCCGGCTCCTGTTCGTCGGCCTGGTTCGCCAATTAAACAGTGAAATCGTCATAAAAGATAGCAAACGCAAGTGCATCCTTCTGCTCAGCCACCGCCTCTACAAATCGTCTTCGAGATTCTTACGGAGCCGTGAGATGCAATGGAGGAAGTGGAGAGGAGGCAGAGAAAGAGAAGCAGCGAGAGAGTGTGCGAGAAGTGGAACTGGCAGAGGAATTCTCTGGAGTCGGTTTGATGAAAGGAGGGTAGAGGGAAATAAAAAGAGAAGTCGAGGCGAGAGAACAGGAAAGAGGAGATCATGTGGAGGGATCTTCTGGAGGATTGGCGCCGACAGAAGTAGCTTACTGGAGGAAGGCGAATGTTTAGTACGGGAAGGGGAGGGGGGGGCTCAGTTTCACCCCTCACTAACTTCCAATTTTAGATATTATTCTTACAATTAAAACCGCAAAAATGCAACTAATGCATAAAGCAGTCGAACTGCTATTTTCACTCGGCTCGTCTAATTTCGTCTGCGTGGCAAGAAAGAACCCCTTTCCGAGCAAGAATTGGACACCTTGGAGCCGTATTCTCCAAAACATATCAACAAAATTCTTTACTTGCAACACTGAAGAATGGTAATTTTTAGTATATCATGTCGTTGACGTTGAGATAAAGCATTCAAATCAATTCAAAGTGTCTCGACAATGTTGTAGATAAACTGTGTTATCGAACTGAATTTTCTCCTGTAAAGGTTCGAATTCAGTTATTCAATAAAATAACAGTCAGTCCGGGCGGGGCATAATGATAGAGATGCGCAACCAAGGGTCCCAAGTTCGAACTATGTTCTCTCTGGGACCTCATAGGTCGTCCGATGCGATGGCCTCTTAAATCGTGATCGAATGAAAACTCCCTGCTCTTTCCATATCATTTTTCCTTACTCGTACATTGAATGAACTTGGAAAGGTATTTGAACAAATCTTTAGAGAGAAAAAACTTTGTTTTCGTGCCTTTTATCCGATAATTTCAGCGAAATTTGTATTTTTTAAAGCTATTCCGTTACGGTCACTATTCAAACTGGAAATCAGGTAACTTATATTTTCTACATGACACCATGAATTGTATTATTGTTATTGAGTCATATAATAAAAAAACATGATATCCTCTTCTTTCCTGAATAACCTGAATGATAACTATACTCTCTTGTGTTCTCCTAACAGCAAGCTTTAATAATTTTGCTGCGAACAGTTCATTTTTTGAATTGAATTATGCTCTTGTTTACAAATTGAAACTTGTTCAACCTAGGTCATTTACTTTTTACCCTCTCTTTCTAAAACATCTCAGCTAAGAAATATCCCATGTTAATGAGGATTTATATCCCATCATCATAGAACATTCTCCCCCTTCTTCCTGGCACCTTTCTATACTTACTGCACCATGAAAGTGATAACACAACAAGTTATTCCTTGTTATTAAGAATGGAATTGAACTTTTTGAGTGATACAAATTTTTTGGAGGGTTCAAAATTTTCACTGTACAATTTCTATTATAGATTTGTTGCCCTTCCACTGCTCTGCTGCTTTCATTTTGCTTGATCGGAAAGTTTGAATCGTTGAGGAAAAGAAGGCGTATCACTCAAAGCATTTCCAGAACGTTTCCTCTCACCATCAACACCTCAAGATGCTTGACTATCTATACTATTAATGTGTCAAACATGTAGATGGAAAGTCTGAAATGAAACAAATATGACATAAATGTGAGTCTTTGCATGACACTCAAGCAACAAGTTGCTTCCCTTTTAGTGTTTAAGCAGTATAATGTTCTGTGGTATTGTGAATAGATTTGTGTAAAGTATGTATGTAATGTATCACTGCTTCGAATCGTTAAATTTGTTTATAAACTGTATTTGGTAAAGAAAAAAGACCGTACTTTGTGATAATATTCAATTTGAATCACCTTGGTTTGGCACAAATGATAATATATTTCTCTCTTCTTTCGGCTCTAAGTTCTCCTTCAAAATTCATGCAGTGGCCAGATTCGTTGACACAACCAGAAATCAGATTAAATCAACCATTCTACATGTCAATCTTCAAAATCATCGACAACCAAGTAAAAATAATGATAAATAAACTTCCACACGGACAAAAGTTTGTCCACAGAACAAAACCGAACCCAGTGGGATCGAGCACGTTCCGTTCCCGAGTAATTGTGGGTTTTTCACCAAATAAGTTAAATTCTTTTTGTACAGCAAAACATGTTTTTTTAAACTTTTTTAAGATATGAAGAAGAATTTATTAAAAAACCAGTCACAATTTGTCTGAACTTATAATAAAATCCTATAGGATACACTCAATTTGGTAGGAAATTCGAAATTTTGGTAGGAAAAATTCTCAATTTGGTAGGAAATTCGAAAAGCTTGAATACCCAGCAAAATATGCAATCAAACGCGGCGATTCAAAAGAGTAAGACAGGACATGACGGCTGAGTAGAATGACTCATGTTTACGTACAAGAACAGAAAAGAGGAGAGAGATTTTCGGAGAAGTGCATGATTAACAAATCGACCTGGGGCCTTCTTTTTCCTACAGATTGTTCCCTTTGTCCAGTCCCTTACTTCCTGTGCTGGAAAAAAGCAAGTAAGAGAAGAAAAAATACATAGAAAGAAAGAGAAAGAGAGCGAGAAAGAGTGAAAAAGGTACATAGGGGAAAGAGAGAGAATGGGAGAGGAGAGAGAAAGAGAGAAAAGTAGAGAGAGAGGAAAGAGAAAACTAGAGAGAGAATGAGATAGAGAGAATGAGATAGAGAGAGAGGACCATATGAATCTGGGAATCTCTCATGGCAACTCCGATGCTCGTCGGGAGACTCCAGGCACTCAAGCAGAAGACTTCCCGGCCTCTCCCTCACCTTATCCAACCGCCATCTTCTTTTGCTCAACCTTGCATTTTTCATTTCCAAAGATTCTTTCGTATAACGTCAAAAGGAAAACATGATGTCCAGCGACGCATCACATCAGCAGTAACCCTACGACAAGTCGTGATTGTGTCTGCGGTCAGCCCCAAGCTTCTCATCTTAGAAGTCATAAGTCATAAAAACTTGTTGAAGTCTTAAACTCTCAATCTATTCACTTCATCCAGAAGCCAGCCACAAGCTCCAGACCGTGACTGTCATAAGTCATCAAAACTTCTAAGTCAAAAGTAGTCATCAGCTTCCGATCCATCCACGTCCAGCCACAATGGGTGGCGAGGACAACATCGTCGTGGCGGTGCGAGTGCGACCCTTTAACGACCGAGAGAAGGCGAAGAAGGCCGCACTCGTCATTGACATGCCGGACGGAAAAAGAACCGGCATAAGGTACACTCTTTCGCGGCGAGACCATTAAACGTGTGCGCAACTCGTGCATACTGTGCACAATGTAATGTGAGCAAGATGAGGAGATATGTTGATAGATAGAACGGGGATGCTTATAGTGAAAGAGCGATAAAAAAAATTGATAGAGAGATAAAAAACGAAAGAAAGAGAGCATATGAGCAAGAATGAGATTAAGAAAGAGAGAAAGGGGAAAGAGAGAAAAAGAGAAACATAGAAAGAGACAAAGAGAGAAAGAGAGAAAATGAAAAAAGAAAAAGAGATTGAAGTTTAGATAATGTAAACGCTGCAGTTAATTAATTATTCAGGAAATATTTTGATTACGAACTAATAAAGTTGAATAGATTCACATTAGACTGACCACTTGTATTTGTATGGAATTCATGTTAAAAGTGAATATCCTTTTAACATTAACATTATGTACAAAATAAGTCTAGAGAATCTCTATTTTCAAGTTAATCGTTGATGAAGAAAGGGTACATGAAGAATGAAAGGGTACAAGAAAGGGTACAAAGATGAAGAAAGGGTACAAGAAAGGGTACAAATACATCAAAAAGACATGTTGTGTTTGTTTCATTGCTGTGTGATTTAGACATCTTTCGGTCAACTTCCTCATACTCGTTTTTCACTGATCTCTGTGTCTTCTTTTGTTTTAAACCTGCACATTCATTGACAAAGGATAATTTCATGATTGTTTTCTAATATCTCATTCTCTCCATTATCTTCAATCTCTTAGTTTTTCTGTCCCTTTCTCGTACCTTACCCTTTTTTCTCTCTCTTTGTTTCACTAGTTTCTTCTTTCTGACCGACATCTCAGTTCATATCTCACTTTTTCTTCTCTCCCTTTCTTTCTCTCTATCTTTTATCTACTTCTTTCTTATGTATGTCATACAGTAATAACTCTAAAACTATGCTGCGTGCTCATTGCAAGGGGAGATGTCAAAGAAACTTGTAGACGAGAAAAGACGAAAAACCAACCCTTATAAAAACACCGAAAGCAATTGAGAGAGAGACTGAAAGAAAAAAGAAAAGTTTTTCGGGAGTACTGTAAGAGTGGTTAAGCGTTGGTTTAGAAAGCAGAAATAACGAAGTGGATATGAAGAATAGAAAACTTGACAATAGATGTCCCTAAGGTGAAACTTCTAGGGTAAAAACTAATTTTTAGGGACCCAACTCATCCGGACAAGGAGCCAAAGTGGTTCGCTTTCGACCACAGTTACTGGTCTCATGATGGCTTCAAAGAAGAGTCCAATGGCTACTTGTCTCCCGCGGATTCCAAATACGCTGACCAGGTTGACGAATCGATTTTGGTCCTAAGACCATTGGTTTTTAAAGAGATATCGGCCCAGTTTGTGTACGAGACTAGTTGCTAGGGTCGTGAAACCAAGAGAAAGGTAGCCATTTAAAAAAAAGTTAGAAATAAACAGACAGCCGAAAAGAGAGACAGAAAAATAGTTAGAAAAAACCAAGAAAGAGATAAAAAACGAGTAGGGACACGGAGAAGAAACAAAAGGAGAGATGGAAAAAGAGAGAGCGAGACAGAGAGAGAAAGAGAGAAAGAGAGAAAGAGAGAAAGAGAGAAAGAGAGAAAGAGAGAAAGAGGGAAAGAGAAAGAGAGAAAGAGAGAAAGAGAGAAAGGGAGAAAGGGAGAAAGAGAGAAAGAGAGAAAGAGAGAAAGAGAGAAAGAGAGAAAGAGAGAAAGAGAGAAAGAGAGAAAGAGAGAAAGAGAGAAAGTGAGAAAGAGAAAACAGAGAAAGAGAGAAAGAGAGAAAGAGAGAAAGAGAGAAAGCGAGAAAGAGAGAAAGAGAGAAATAGAGACAGAGAGAAAGATAGAGAAAGAAAAAGAGAGAAGAGAGCTCAATGAAAAGAACGAAAGAAAAAAGTAAGAATGTAAGAAAGTAGTAAACAAAACAAAAAAGGAAGAGAGAAGAATAATAAACTTTTTGATGACTTTCTAAGCCCTATGTTAGGGAAGAGAAAAGCAAATTGTTTCAGCTGCAACGACATTATTGTTTTCATCTAAGATGGTGTTTTCAGGGGGATTCTTGATATACATACATACAAAAAATGGGGGCATATATCAAAAATGAGGAAAGAACCAGTTATGTGGAAAAAACAAACAAACAAATTAATGAATAAAGTAAATACAATATTCAGAAAAAAGTGTTCAACGACCTCGGAAAAGGTGTGCTCGACAATGCGTGGCAGGGTTACAACTGCTCCCTTTTTGCATATGGGCAGACGGGAAGTGGAAAGAGTTACTCCATGGTTGGAACTAAAGCAAATAAAGGTTATACTTACAAAGAATAACTATTTAAGTTTCTTTTGTTACTTTGAAAGAATAACTGCGAGTTTGGAAAAGCGAGCGAATATTAAACATCGTTGAGCTTGCTAATTTGCTGTTCGTGCTCTGACAACTAGAGCTGAGAAGAGATACAAAGTTTGTAATAAAAAAGGTTGTCTTTGTTAAAAGGAATATGGCATGTTTACAAAAAGCCAATTACAAAGTGGAATCAAATCAAGCAAGCCGGAAATTATTACATTGTTCACTGTTTAGCCAGAATGTGTTAGTATGCAACAGTTTAACAATTAGTTTCTACGTTTCATTCAATACAATACAGAAAAGAACGTGGAATGGTAATGTGCTCCTCTTATTTTACAAGGAAACGCTAATTTTTCGGAGTTTTGAAAAACCGGGAGCAAGTTTGAGCCGTAAAATATAATACGTTTTCATGCTGTATTTGATGTATAATTCATAACGTGAATATATTTAAGGGTCATCAAAGTATATACGTATTAGAGAGGGGGTTTTAAAAAAAGAAAGTAAAATTGAAGATAAAGATCAGAAAGTGTTACACTTTATGAATACCAATAATTTTGACTATTGCTAGCAGTTGTTTGTGTCTGTTGCTTAAATAGAATGATTATTCAATTTTTTTAAAAAAAATCCAAGCTCTGAGATGCACAGAATCAGCAAGTAAACTTAATACACTAGTCCGCTAATTTGGTTCACGGTATTACTTTCCACTTTTTTGATGTCAATGCACGAGATGTTTAAAGCAACTTTTTCTTTCCAAGGCATTGTCCCGATCGTTTGCGAAGACTTGTTCCAGAGGATCGAGTCTTCTAAAGGGAAGAATATTGAGTACGAGGCCAGTTAATCAAATTTTTTGCGAAAGAGTCATAAAAATATGATTAATGTTTAGAACTACTGAGTCAAGTAAAGTCCTTTTCCTGATTTTCACTAGGAAAAATGACATACAATAGCAAGGAAGGGTATCACGACACTTTGTACCCGCGACACTCTGTACCGGACACTTTGTACCCGAAACATAATTTTTTAAAATTTTTTCATTATTTTCTCGTTCAGACTCAGGTAAAGATAACGCTAACGAGGCCGTACAGCTTAGAAACGAGACGTTTCGAGTACAAAGTGTCGGGTACAAAGTGTCGGTGATCCCAAGGAAGCTGGCTACGATACGAGTTATTAATAACTGATGCCAACGTCCATGACTCGTTCTAAAAGATTCCAAAAAATTTGTTCAATCAAATTTGACGCAATTGCCTTAAAAATTCAGGTGTTTATCTCGATGTTCGAGATATACTGTGAGAAGGTGCGAGACCTGCTTTCGTCCAAGGCGCCACCTAAAGGTGGTTTGAAAGTCCGCGAGCATCCCAAGACCGGCTTTTATGGTGAGTCCGCACTCAATACTCGAGTTTAGAAATTCCGATTCCACGTCCGATACTGGAGGCCCAGTCCGATAATCGAGTTCACGCCCTATACTCGAGTCCAGGCCCGATACTCGAGTCCACTCCCGATACTCGAGTCCAGGCCCGATACTCGAGTCCACGCCCGATACTCGAGTCCACGCCCGATACTCGAGTCCACGCCCGATACTCGAGTCCACGCCCGATACTCAAGTCCACGCGCGATACTCGAGTCCAGGCCCGATACTCGAGTCCTGGACAGATATATTCGAGTTCAGGCCTGATTTTCTAGTCTATGCTTTATAGTCATTTCCAGGCCAAAACATTCGAGTTTAGTTCCAGGAGAGAAGTTTAGGACCGATACTCGAATACAAAATCCATGCTCAAAATCTCTTAACAGTTTTATCAGTTGATATATGTACCTGCAAAATCCGTCAGTCAGGTCGCTCTAGCTTTGAAACCGTTTCATATATGGTTGTTGAGTGGAAAACCTGTCCAGCAGTCCAGTGAACTCGTACAAAGACATTGAAGCAAAGATAAACGAGGGAACAAAGAATCGAACCATAGCGGCGACCAGTATGAATGCCACCAGCAGCAGGTTTTGTTCCATAATCACACCTTTGCATTTATACTTTCTCAGTTACACTACCAGTTACAGTAACTTCGTATTATAAACATCGGTTACTTTTTTCATCAAGAATTTTGTAATTATTCATACTCTGCGCAGATTGTAATTAATCATACTCTATCAGGATACTATTTATTTATTTGCTTTTTAATACATCCATGGTTTGGGAAAGACAACACATCGATTCAAAACCAAAAGATGTTTTACCATTATTTCGTTCACTTTTCAACCACCTGAGTTAAAATTTCATTTAATTTCATTTTTTTTAGATGGGTTTCTGTAATTGAAAATAGTGGGCAAGTTTCTTGAGTCACTTAATAATATGGTTTGATAGATTCCCGGCTAAGTGCTTTCTTTGATTAACTCCTCAATTTTTTTGCATCACTCTAATCAGTTATAACTGCAGAGCTCACACCATCGTCAAAATTCAATTCAATCAGAAATCTGGACAGAAAAGTGGCGGAACCACCAAGCAATCTCAGATCAACCTCGTCGATCTAGCTGGAAGGTTGAAAAGTCATTGTATTCTACAATCTATGGTTTGATGATTTTTTGATGACTGTTGTGACTCAATCAATGACTTTCTGTACAGTGAACGTCAAGGTAAAGCGGAGACAGCGGGAGATCGCATGAAAGAAGGAATTGTCATTAACCAGTCATTAACAACGCTCGGGAGAGTCATCAAAGCTCTCCATGATCAACAAGCAAAGGGCAAGAAGTCGGCAACTCAAGTAGAGTTCTTTCATATATACACATGAAAGATTGATTGTTGAGCGAGCAAATGAGATAACAAGAATTAATCATGAATAAAATAGTGAAATTTTTAGTAAGACTTCAGAACATAAATCGTCCCCCGGTAACCCTTTGTTGAGGGAAAAGGAACTGATGATGAAGTTAATTGAACGGTCACGCTGATGAAAGTTCCAAAAAACCATATAAGAACCGAACTTATAAAATTCAACAAAAGACCCGGAGAAAAGTCGACTCATTAAAGTGAATGATAATTTGTATTAAAAATGTTTTCGCTTTAAAGTTTGGCCTAAGGTTATTCGTAATATAAACAACTTTTAACAATTCAGGCTAGTTTCTTTAGAATTTGATTATGTTTAACGGAGAGAAAAACCTTTTTTTTAAAAATAGAACTTCGAAAATGGAAAAAAACCAAACTGAAGTACCCAACCCAACTTCTAGGTACCCTATCGAGACTCCGTCTTGACATGTCTCCTGAAAAATGCGCTCGGAGGGAACAGTCGAACGATTATGGTGAGTTCCTTATTCCACTCGAGACCCGGATGATAAAAGTTAGCATGTTATTGATTAAATTTGCTTAAGATAGCCGCTCTCTCCCCAGCGGATGATAACTACGAAGAAACTCTCTCCACGCTAAGGTTGGCAGCATTTTTCAGCTTTTTTCTCGGTTTTGTTCTTTCTCGGGTTTTCGAACAATTTTCAAGTTAGTGAATTCGATTAAAAAATCAAAAATGAACTCCATATTTAAATTTTTGTTCTTAGTATTGAAATTTAAGTGATCTTCAGTTTTACTGCAATTTGAATTTTCAAATATTTCTTGTTAATATTTTCTGATATTCGATTGTTCTGTAGTGTTGATTTAGATTGCCTTTTCTCTAATTTAATCTCGAACTGAAAAGTTCATTTTTGCGTAAGCATATTTTCTATGTTTCTTTGGAAAACCTTATTATTTTTTCAATTACGGTGATGAGATCTGAAATGTAAATGGTCTTTCACAGTTGACACTCTTCAGAGAAACCAGAAGAAGAGTTTTGGTTGACAGGTTCGCCGACCATGCCAAGTCCATCAAGACGAAGGCGGTCGTGAACGAATCTGCGACAGAAAGAATGATAAGGGAGCTAAAGGAAGAGAATCTCAAACTGCAACAGCAGATCGGAGGAGGAGGCCACGCAAACACTTCTGTCAGTCAAAACAAAAAACACAAACTCGACCACTCCTCTTAAAATGGCAACATTTA
>OZ057403.1:36114944-36241471 GCA_964056735.1 Allodiplogaster pararmata
CTTGTCTTGTGAAGCTTGAAAGAGAAAGAGAAATAGAGAGAGAGATAGAGAGAGAAAGAGAGGGAGATAGGAGGCAGAACGAGACAAAAATAGAAAAAAATGGAGAAAAAGGAGGGGCACAGAAAGAATAACAGAGAGAGAGTTGATGAAGGGGACGGATAAAGATGAATAAGGACATAAAAATAAAGAATGGAAAAAATGAAGAAAGATATAGAGTGAGCAAGAAAAAAGAAGTAGCTTGAGAGAGGATTGAAATATAAATACAAAGAAGAAAATAGATATTAAAATAAGCAAATACTTCACTGAGTGAAAAAAGGAACTGCTTATGAGATGTACGATTAGTTATATAGTACTAAAAATAGATTAAGTGAGATTTCGATGTTATCCTTCTGGAGCCCTCAATAAATAACAAGGACTTTTCCAGCTGTCGACTCGAGAAACTTCTTTATGGAGCGACTTCTAGTGCTTATCCGACGATGAAGCTCATCGAGAAGAGAAGCTTCATCGCTTCACATCTCTCCAGATTCTTTTTTGGAAAGATGAAACGAGAGCTCGTGGGACATAACATTCATGCAGAGACCTTGAGCTTTAGTTATAGTGAATAATGTGAAGACTCGTTCGCTTTTCATTATTTGAGACCTTCTCCACTCATTCACCGGGGAGAGCGGTAGCTTTTTTTCGAATTTGAACAGTGCAGTTCAATTTGGATGAGTACACATGAATCATTAATTGCTGAAAAACTGAGTTAACTTGATATCTCCATTCCGTCGAATTGACAAACAGGAAGGAAAACAACACATTAAAAATTTTCGTAAATCAACCAACCAAAGCAAAAAGATGACACAAAAAACGTTCTAATTGAAGCTACGCCAGGATCGTCAATTTGACCAACGAAGTAGGCGTAAAAACTTCAAATTTTTGTTTGAAAGTTCTCTTATTTATTTATTTACTAAGTTATTTTTATTTTTGTCTTGGATTTTTTGCAATGCCTATGGGTTCTTTTTTACTTGGGGGGGAGGGGGGTGCGCTTCACTTTGGAGGGGGGCGGGCTTTCAAAAATTACTTTTTAAAAGATTATTTTTACATTAAAACCCGCTTAGGCTTAGAAAAAGTTTATGCTAACGAGGCCGTACGGATTAGGTGAACTGCATAAGAACATTAACATTTTTGTATTTTTTTAAAACATTTTTGAACGCACCGAAAAGAAACCCCCCAAGTGAAGCGGAGCGCCCCCCAAGTAAACTTTTGCCTGCCTATGAATGAAGTGTGATAGTTCATACATTCAAAACAGTTCTATCATCTATCTTTTGTAAGAGTGAGAAGATGAGCGTAGGTCCCAGGGAATATAGAATATGATTTATACGCAGACTTCTCTTCATAAAACTGTTTTTTTCATCTCGATACTTGAGTAAAAAATTTTCTGCGCTCTGAGTACTTCCAGAGTCCGTTGAGTCCGTTAATTATTCGGATTTTCCAGCCTAAATGCTGAGCTCAGAGGATCCTGGAGATCTTGAAGATTCTCAAGAAGTATTCACGGAATCCGTTGATGATCAGCGTCGTAATATTCTGACAGAAGCTGTTGCGCTCAGGTTGGGAATTTGAATAATTTTTCTAAAAAGTGTTTTAATTCAAATTAATGAAATTATACTTCATAGATACACTTTGATCTGTGTCTTGCCTTGTTGATGCGTTGTTGAGAAGAATATGATTTCGAACGTTTCGCTTTATAAAAGCATCGTCAGCGAAATGAATCACCTAAACACAACGGTGAGCACAGCAAACAAAAAAACGGAGGAAAAATTGTGTTAGGTGATTCATTTCGCTGACGATGCTTTTATAAAGCGAAACGTTCGAAATCCTATTCTTCTCAACAACGCATCAACAAGGCAAGACACAGATCAAAGTGTATCGTCTACCGGATTCTCAATCCAATGCGTTTAACTCAGCACAAATTCTTTATACTTCATAGCTTACCAAACCTGTAAAATTTCTCCCGGTCGCCCGCCTAATCTCCGTTTAAAAACTTTAATTCACTAAACTCAAGTTACTTGATACCGGCTTGCCCTCTTCGCGTCTGTGTGATGCTTACGAAATGCGTGATAAAAGCTAGGTTTGAACTTTGCGTGCATGATAACCGAACTTTTGAGATATTCAAAAAAATAATTTTTTTTCGACCTGATCAATCAACAAAAAAACGGAGGAAAAATTGTCCATTGACCCCTCCACCCCCACCTCTTCTTTTCGGGTCACCCGCAGGGGTTTTTTAGTGTGCAAGAAAAAGGAACAGACGCCCGCCGAAGCGGAAAAAAGTTTTTCACATAAGGGGTTTTACATAAAAAAAATTTTCACACATAAAATTTTTCACCCCCTTATGATAAAAAAACAGAAATCCGCGAAATTTTTTTTTGTTGTTTTACATAAGGGTCCCCCCTTAAGATTTGAACAAACAGAAGCCCGCCGACAGAAGGTCTGTCATGACTATTTAAATCCTGGTCACCCGGTCGCCCGCTCTGAATTTTTTCCCAACATTTTCTGGTGAGCTATGTTATATTTGCATTCAAAAATGTACATAGCCTCGCAGGTTCAATACACGGCGCTGCTTTAGATCCAGGGTGTTTCTTAGCACCCACCATAGATAAACTACCAACTGGCAAAAAAAATTTCTGGGGCAACCGACCTACCGACCCTCCCTCACTCTAAATGAGTTATCAGAGTTTTCCCATCTAAAAATGAAAAATCTTCATTTCTCTACTTAAATAGAACATTTCAATAGCCATAAGTAGAAAGTGAAACTTTTAACCCACTTTAACGATCGACCTATAGAAAAATCAAGACATATTTTACCTATTTATCGAGCGCATAGTTTTTTTTAAATTTCAGAGTTCAAGATTAAATTTTGGAATTACCCTACGTAAAATCCGAGAGAAAAAAATTTCCAAGCGCATAGATTTCAATGTTTTTTCTTCAGAAAATGCATAGATTTTTTACCCGCAGTGTGGGTCAGAGAAACACCCTGTTTAGATCTGGCCTTAAAACGAGTTTCAAATCTTACCTTGGCATAGGCTGGCACTTGTTCGCTTCATCGGGTACTCGCGTCGCGGTTCCTTTCGCGTTTTATTTTTACATCAAAAAGTTATTTTTACATTAAAAAACGCTTAGGCTTAGGAAAAAGTTTACGATAACGAGGCCGTACGGCTTAGCTAACGAGGCCGTACGGCGCGAAGGGGGCCGCGACGCGAGTACCCGATGAAGCGAAAAAGTACCCATAGGCTTAGGTTGGTTTTACGCTGGGAAGGCCATAAAGGCTTGAAAATCAATATTGTATTAATCAGACAGTCACATAATCGATGTTATAAGGAAAAAATGTTCAGAATGCAAAGTATTAGTCATTCAATTCACGTAAAGTCTAAATATTTGAAACTGTTTTTGAGCGAGTTGTACTAAGCCAAAAATTTTTGGGACCGCAACTAAAGTAGTACTCATTTTTCTGTGATGAGTACATTTCTTAGCAGAGTTGCACATGAACGGCCGACTCTTATCGAAGAGATGCTGAACAGCATACGGGAGAAGGTCGACGCACTCATCACGGTCCGCATTTCCGCATTTGATGCATAGTTTAAACCGAATTCAAATGAGACCGGACTAAGGCGTGTTTGTGAGCGCCGATCTAGTTGGAAAACAGAAGAAGTAGGGCCAAAAAAAAGGGAAGTAGAGATAAATTAAGATGAAACGAAAGAAGAAGATAGTTTTTGGCGTGAACATGTATACGGTAACGTACCTGGTCCGGTTAAAATTGAACCCCTGAGTTCAACAAAGTTCACTTGTAGAATTTTTTTACATCGAAAATAGCCGCTCTCCGAGTGGAAGAGTCAGTAAGAATAAGAAGTGAGCTAGAGGTAAAAGGGATAAAAGGGGGAGCTTCTCGTCATTCTAGACTCCCCCGCTCAGAAAACGGATTTTTTTGAAAATTATCAACATTGATCTATGATTGCAAGCAGGGGTTAAATGGAGCCGCCCAATTTGGGTTTACATGTATCCACCGCTCAAAGTTTGTAGGAAAAAAGAAAAGGGAATGAAGGAAAAGGGTAAGAAAAGAGAGGGAGTTTTTTGTCAATGGTGTTTGTACATGTATCCGCCGATGGGACCGATCCGGTCACTATTTGACCCCTGATTGCAAGTTGTTAAGACGACAATGGAAAACTTCTGACAGCTCAATTTTACTCTGCAATAGATCATGTAAACCATATTTGAAAAGAAGCAGATTGGGACATGCGTTTTTGAAATTACAATTTTTAAAGAAATAGGTTTGAAGGTTTTAGAGTTGAGGTTTTGAACTGTTCTGTATCAGAAGTTCTCGTTCTGAAACCTAGAAGTTTTTGACTGAGTAAAAGAACGTTCGGATGAGTTTGAAAGAGTTGGTTTTTTAATGATACAAAGACTTATTATCTTAGAATGAATGGGAGAAAACTGAAGAAAATTTCGAAGTGTAACTATTTTATAGGTCACCACATGCATTTGCCAAAAATTGAAAAACCACCGCTAACTTCACAAACTTCTTGAAAACAGAAAATATTTTATTTTTATATAAAGTATATTTAAATAAAGTATAAATATATATATATGTTATGGCTAGAATTGATTAGGCGCTTTAAATTGATCAGAAGTTAGTTTCTTTCTATTTTTACATTAAATTTATTTTTACATCAAAACTTTTCTTATGCTGTCTCGTTAGCATAAAAAATTGTTTTTACATTGGAACGCTTAGGCTTAGGCGAAAGTTTACGCTGAGGAGACCGTACGGATTAGGCTAACGAGACCGCATAAGAAAGTTTCTCATTTTTAGCCGAAAGAGCCATCTGAAAGCCGAAAGAAAGAGATCTGATCAATTTGAAGCGCCTGATCAGTTTGAAGCGCCTGATCAGTTTGAAGCGCCTGATCAATTCTAGCCATAACATTTATAGAAGGGAGTGAGAGGAGGAAAGCAGAGAAAGAAGCATAGCTGGACCACATTTTAGAAAGAAGAAAAAAATGCACTGCTGACTCGAATGGTACTCTATAATAATGAAAAGAGCGATTCTATACAATTTTGACCTCTAATCTTGCAAACTTTGTTTTCTGATTTTTGTTGTTGTGCATTTCACCTTTTGCTCGCTTCATTGTTCTAGTCTCCTGCTTGAAAGAGCGGTCGTTTCTCCGTTTTTCGATGAGTTGAACATATGAGAAGAGAAAGAGAAGCTGTGCAACGTAAGAAGCCAAGGCTCTGGATACCAGCTACTCATTATTCGAGGTCACGGCAGGAAAGAGCGGTCGCTTTTCATTTTTTGGCAGGTGCAGGTGATCCATGCTTCACTGAGCCGCTCTTCTGCAGGCAAATCGCATCGCCAGATTAGCTGCTCCGCCCGCCGTGGTCTCAAATGGCAGGACTTCCTTGGACGAAACGGTCGATATCACTCTTAGTGCGGTCAGTGGCTTACTTTACCAAAGATGTAAAAAAATGTAACTGTTGAAGAGCGACCGCCTCTCTAGCGATGGAGTCTGAAATGACGAGATCAGTATGGTTCTCTGACCCGCACTGCGGGTAAAAAAAATCTATGCGCTCTCCAAAAACCCCGGAAAAACAATCTATGCGCTTGAAAAAATACCTTTCGGATTTTTCGTAGGGAAAATACAAATCCTTGGAAAAATTAAATGTTGAACTCTGAAATTTCAAAAATCTATGCACTCAAAAAAGTTGTGCGGGTGCTAAGAAACACCCTGGCTGAGATGCGAGTTAGAGAGAAAGAGGCGAAGAACTATTCGCTTCTCTTTATTATGGACTTCTCCACTTGAAGAATGGTCATTTTTCAAAGTGCTCAACAGTGCAGGTTAGCTATGGTCCGTTGTCCCGGGGCAAAAAACAGAATTTTATAGCCTTTAGCATATCGGCCTCCCTGCCTCTTTACCGCTATAAACCCACCGTTTCTAACTTATTTCTGTGGTTTACTAACATTCCTTCCATTCTGGCTCAAAAAACCTACTTCTAACTGACACCGAAAGTCAAGTTGTGATTTACTAATGAATTTTCTGCGATTTACTAATTTGAAAGGCATAGAGGGAGGGTGGCTGATTCGCTCAAGTGTGGGTTTTTTTTCCGGAAGAGCGCTCAAAGTTTCGGTAAATATTTGACCGCATTCCGGGTGAGAGAAAATAGCATTATTGTCTTTCGGTTTATTATAGTGAACTCCGAAGACCCAGTGGGAAATATGTGCAGACAGGCGGGGTTTTTCTTCAACCCGCACTGCGGGTGAAGTATTTGTGCAAATCTGCGCTATCGAAAAAGGTTCTAATTCGATTTCTCTGATTAAAAAAGTTACTCCATGCCTCGGTTAATCTCTAGAGCCTGTCGTTCCTTCATGTTTTTTAACGATCGATCTCTTTTTTGGCGGCTGGGAAGAGCCATATTTGTCTTGGCAAGAGCCATGTTTGTCCTGGCAAGAGCCATGTCTGTCCTGGCAAGAGCCATGTCTGTCCTGGCAAGAGCCATGTCTGTCCAAGAGACATTATTTTCATGAAATCAACAAGTTCTATGTCTTAGACCCACTAGTCTTTGGTATTCCATCAGTACTAGCATCCATATTTCAAGGAACAGGCATATTATTAGCGGTCGCTGTATCGATTGGTTTATTGATTGATTGATTTAGCTGGAGCACAATCTGTGGGTACTCGCTGCAGCATCCTCTGTCAAATTCAATGAAGACGCTAACGTATTAATGTCTATTCGCAACGCGACAGGACCAACTGAAGAAGGTAATTGAAGACAATTATGCTCGAATCCATTGATAACATGCACTTGTGAGTTTTAGAACAACCGCTCACCTGCAAAGCTTATTAGGTTGTTCTGAAACTTTCTTCGGGCGGATGACCGAGCGAGCAACCCTTGGCGACCGGGGATCGGGAAGGGGAAGTATAAAATAACTTTTGTTCTTTTTTTCCGAATTCAGTGTATCCTTTTTTGTAGAAAAGGGGGGGGGTTAGCAGGCGTTAAATGAGACCAGTCTCAGGGATGTTTGTGCGCGCAGAACGAGTTAAAAAGTGAAGAAGAGAGGCAAAAAGAGTGCAAAGAGAAGTAGAAAAGAAGAAAAAAAGAACGGAGCAGAAAAGAATGTAGATCATTTCGGCTCGAAAAAACAAAATAGCTGGTCAGGTAACTATTTAACCCCTGGGGGTAGGCGGTGTTTCACTTTCGAAATTCTATCAAGCGAACATTTTGTTTTTTTCTAGATAATAACAACGTCTGTTTTTCTTCATCACTTAAATAAATTCTCTGGGGGGACTGGGCGGGCGACCGGGAGGAAGTTTTCAAGTTTTGTGAGCCATGCCGCCGATGCTCGATCAAATGCGTGCATTTGCATTTCCAAATCAACTGCTTAATGGCAGATTGGTACAAATCAAAATGGTTTTTTGAACCATTTTTTTTGAACCAACCTGAGACATTTTTGCGCTAAACGAAGAGCTAGTGTCGTAAATTCTATATTTGTATAGGTTCTATATTTTTGATCATCTGCTCTCTGTCTCTCTCGGAAGTTTGCACGTTAAGTTTTTATCGGAAAAATACTATGCACCTGGACTTTTGGTACACCCTGTAGTTATTTGACGACTGCTGTGAAACAGCCTGGTACATATTGCTAATTATATTCCGTCCTTTAAATGTTTCAATCATACTGTTTCTTCCCACCCGCATCAAAAAGAGTATGTATATCAATATGATCAATGATGAGGGAACGACAGGCCTTTGAGAGAGCCCGAGATCGTGTGATGAAAACGAGAGGATGCAGACGATCAGAGCATTTCTATCACTAGCTTTCTTGGATAATGCATTTTTTAAAACCCGCACTGCGGGTTAGAGAAACACACTGGTTTTGATTCCCTGAGAAAAGAAAGACACATACTGGTTTTATTCTTTATGTTCAACGATGTCATCTCAATAAAATATTTAATAAGGAAAGTTTATATTCAAAAAAGTTAAGCTTTTCATGGTCGTTTTGGCTCTAAGATGTTTGGTAAACTTGAGTTATATACAAAGATTGGGGCTCATAAGAGTAAAAAGTCTTTCTCATAAACAAAACTCTCATGATACCCTTGTTCTTCTTTTTGTTGTTTGCCCATAGGTGCTGTCGAGGGGAGTCCTTTGGGATAGGTTGGTGAGGATCATTTTGAGTCCTGAGAATTTTTTTCCGTCTACACTCGCACCGGAGACGGCGATCCTCTTCGCGAGACCCATTCGTTAACCGGAGAAGGGCAAGCA
The DNA here is from genome assembly GCA_964056735.1 of Allodiplogaster pararmata. Taxonomy (NCBI): domain Eukaryota; kingdom Metazoa; phylum Nematoda; class Chromadorea; order Rhabditida; family Diplogasteridae; genus Allodiplogaster; species Allodiplogaster pararmata. The sequence continues at coordinate 36,123,229 of OZ057403.1, forward strand.
GGGGTTATTTAGTCATGACAGATCTTCTGTCGGCGGGCCTCTGTGTTCCAAACTTTAGGGGGGGACCCTTATGTGAAGAAAAGGTAAGGGGGACCCTTATGTGAGAAAAAAAAGAAGAAAAAATTTTCACCCTTAAGGGGGGACCCTTATGTGAAAAAAATTTACCGCGTTCGGCGGGCGTCTGTCCCTTTTTCTTTCACACTAAAAAACCCCTGAGGGCAAGAGGCTCTTTTACTGGCGCCTCGACTCGCCATTACAAAGTACATATAAGGGAGTATCGGCTGATGTTTTATCCGGTGGCATGCCCAGGCCAGTCCGGCATCGCCCTCCTTTGAAGAAGTATACTAATTCTTGTGCTTCGTCAACTGAATTAGTAATGTTTACAAAATGAGCAATTAGCCTTCCAAATATTGAAAAATATATAATTTTTCAAGACTCCTTCAATTTCTTTTTCTCGGCTTCCCAAACTCTCTTTCATATGTATCCGTTTTTCCACTCTTTTTATAACGATACCTTTTCTCTGCGTCTCTGTCTGATACTCTTTCTTCTCTCCGCATTCTGGGTCTCGTTTATTTTCCCTTGACGAATCAACGTCGATGCCCTTTGCTGTTGAGTAACAAAAGGCTTCAAGGAATGCTGATGGTGAAAGAGCAGAGAAGCAGACTACTGCAGGGATTGTATCCCAGTCGGTGACATTGTATTGTGATTGTCATGTATTTTATTCCATGCCCTTGTAAATATGTCACTCTTTAGACTGAGAGGCATCTCATGCCCACTCACTTGGAGGCTGAGAGGCATCTCATGCCCACTCACTTGGAGGCTGAGAGGCATCTCATGCCCACTCACTTGGAGGCTGAGAGGCATCTCATGCCCACTCACTTGGAGGCATATAATTGTATTACTCAATTAAGGGACTATCTATCTATCTTCTCATTACTCCTTTCTGTCTTTCTCCATCCTTCTTTCTATTACTCTCTCAATCAACGTCGATGCCCTTTGCTGTTGAGTAACAAAAGGCTTCAAGGAATGCTGATGGTGAAAGAGCAGAGAAGCAGACTACTCTCGCTCTCTCTATCTCTCTCTCTCTCTCTCTTGATCTTCAACGCGTGAACAGCGAAGACGTCTAATCACGATTACCTGATGGGCGGCATCGCTCGCTCCACCATGTGTTGAGCTCCTCCTATAGCGTTTTCCATTCTGTGCTGACGTTCTAGCAGTTGACCGACCTCGTTCTAGCAGTTGACCGACCTCGTTCTAGCAGTTGACCGACCTCTCACAATCAGTAGGCGTTCCATTTTCTTTATCCTTTTTTTAAAAAAAATACAATTTTGTAGGATTCATAGCTCCCTAGGATGTGCTGAAATTTTCTTTTCGGGTGGATGACTGTGCGACCGTTGGGGAGCGGGAGGGGTAGTCAACAAATTTGTGGTCTGTTAGTTCATTGTTTTACACAGGGTTTAAATAGTGACCGGATCGGTCCCGTCAGCGGATACATGTACACACACTATTGACAGAAAAACTCCCTATCTTTTCTTGCCCTTTTCCTTCATCCCCTCTTCTTTTTTCCTCCAAACTTTGAGCGGCGGATACATGTAAACCCAATTTGGGCGGCTCCATTTAACCCCTGGTTTTACGTAGCCAGGGCCAGAGATTAACATCCGAAATTTTGTTAACTTAGAAAGAATTTTTAGTTTTTACAGGGTGGTCCATAAATAAAGTTACAAATGTTCGAAAACATTTCCTGGGAAAGTGACCGCACGTAGCGGTCACTTTTCTCGTTTTCCTGATCCCCCGTTTTTTTTAGTACGTGTCAAGTGAGTTGCGATTGATTCCATCGATGTTTAGGGTAATGACAGCGTCGAATCGCTTGCGCATTGCGATCATTCGCCTACACACTCTTGGCCACGCTCCTACTCGCATTGCTGAAACGCTTCGCCTGCCTCGCATGACAGTGTATCGAGCGATCAAAAGATTCGAGGAGCTTGGCACATCTTTGGACCGTCCAAGGCGAGGTCGTCCTCGCACTGTTCGCACGACACCACTCATCGAAAACGTTCGGAGTCGGATCAACCGAAATTCACGACGAAGCATCAGACAGATGGCGCAGCAGCTCCCGATGAGCCGAACTTCATTGAAACGAATAGTCACGGAGGAGCTGGGACTCAGGTCGTATCGTACACGGAAGGCCGCTTTTCTGTCGGCTCGCAACAAGTCGGGAAGAGTCAAAAGATGTCGCGACCGTCTTCGCCGTACGCAGCTAGGCGAACATTTCAATATGGTGTCCTCTGACGAAAAGCTGTTCACCGTGGAAGAAGTCCACAACTCAAAAAACGTCAGAGTGCTTGCGAAGGACGCAGAGCAAACCGATAGCAAGGGTAGAACGGTCCAACGCAGTGCACATCCAACTCAAGTCATGGTCTGCGCCACAGGAAAAACACCGCTTGTTTTTGTCGAGAAAGGCGTCAAGATCGACACGGAATACTACCTGAACATGTTCTGCAAGACGTGCTCCATCCATGGTCTCAATCGCATTTCAATCAGAGGACATGGACCTTTCAACAAGACTCAGCACCAGCCCACAAAGCTAAAAAGGTCCAAACGTGGTGCAAGGAAAGTTTTCCCGGCTTCATTACAACATCAAAATGGCCGGCCTCATCACCCGACCTGAACCCGCTGGATTATTCCGTTTGAGCCTACTTGGAGTCCAAGGTCAACTCTCGCTCCCACTCAAATATTGATTCCCTGAAGAATGCCCTTCAGGCAGAATGGGACAACATCGGAGTCGAATACCTCCGTACAGTGGTAGAGGCGTTCCCAAAGAGACTTCGAGCTGTAGTTCGAGCAAAAGACGATATTTTGAGCTGAACTTACGCGTGAATGTTGACATTTATGTTGTTGATAAAATATGTTAATTTGAGATGATTTTCTCTGTTTTGAAAAAAGGTATAACAATTCCAATTTGTAACACTATTTATGGACCACCCTGTAATATTATATAGTCGCTTAATTAGCATGCGTGACTAAGAGAACAAGGCATATGAGCCTTTTATATAACACTATCGCACGGAATAGCAATGTGTCCCCGTGGTGTAATGGTAACGCGCGCTCCCGGTTTGAGTCGAGATGGTTTGGTCGAGATGGTTCGATCCCGCCCGGTGTACTAGCTTTTTTTCTGTGCGATGGTTCAATCAAAGAATTTTTAATTTTTTTAAAAATTGAATAACGTCTGTTATATTTTCTTCACCAACACAAAAATTGGGGGTAGGGGGAGGAGAGAAATGCTTGGTGAGGTATGTTCTCTAATTTTCGTTGTGAGTGTCATAGGTCCTTGTGATGAATGGAAAAAGCACCTGTATTTTAGCGAAAGCTTAGAGTATTGAGAAGCGAGTTAGAGATTGAGGTTAGAGAAAAGAGAGAGAGAGAGAGAAATTGGGATAAATGAGAGATCACAACTTAGAAGTCTCACTAGCTTCTTCTTTTGTTGTTGCTCCTCTTCTCCCTTGAATTAGCATTGGTCTTTTTTCGTTCTGTGAAAAACTGAAAGTAGTTTATGGGCATCGAAGACGATGAACATATGTTTCGCTGATATGTCACATACGAGTGAAACAGTCAGTCAAGGTGTTTCGCTTACTCGCACTGCAGTTAACCTGCAGTGCGGGTTTTCTATTCACAAATCTATGCGTTTTGCGCATAAGTATTGGTATAAATTCTCTGTTCGTATGCGTTATCTATTTTCGATACAAGCTCTCGGTCGCTCTCCGTAGTTCGCCGTCTCCTCATAAGTTGGTTTTTTTAATCTACACGCTTCTCTGCTGTTATGTAGTCAGAAACAACCTGCGATCAATGTCATACATTCCAGGTCACAGTTGTTTGATGAGGATGGAAATGTGTTTATAGTTGAGAAGAATGTTTTTGTTGCAGATTTGGCTATAGCCAAGATAGAAGAAGCGGAAAATGCTATAGTACAGGTTTGTATATTCCTTCATTGAAAAATTTCAATCGATAATTTCAGATTTGAAAACTTGATGTCAATCATTTAGTTTTTGGGCAAATTATGTATAATATTACCGTGAGGTTAAGTATACTTACTACATGGATAATTCTAGCGGACCCTGTGCCGAGACAAAAAAATCGAGAAGAAGAATTAAGTTAGAGCGGGAGACGGTCTGTAATAAAAAGAAGTGAGTTAGACGTGTAGAACATAGAAGAGAGAGGGCCTCTAGCGAGCACTCCACTTTTTCATCTTAACCATACCAAAACTCATTATTTTCTGCGATGTTCAAATTTCTGCAACTTCTGATTTGGTTACAGGAAGAGAATAGAGTGTTTGCTGGAGACTTGGTTACAGGAAGAGAATAGAGTGTTTGCTGGAGACTTGGTTACAGGAAGAGAATAGAGTGTTTGCTGGAGACTTGGTTACAGGAAGAGAATAGAGTGTTTGCTGGAGACTTGGTTACAGGAAGAGAATAGAGTGTTTGCTGGAGACTTGGTTACAGGAAGAGAATAGAGTGTTTGCTGGAGACTTGGTTACAGGAAGAGAATAGAGTGTTTGCTGGAGACTTGGTTACAGGAAGAGAATAGAGTGTTTGCTGGAGACTTGGTTACAGGAAGAGAATAGAGTGTTTGCTGGAGACCACAAGAGAATAGAGTGTTTGCTGGAGACTTGGTTACAGGAAGAGAATAGAGTGTTTGCTGGAGACTTGGTTACAGGAAGAGAATAGAGTGTTTGCTGGAGACTTGGTTACAGGAAGAGAATAGAGTGTTTGCTGGAGACTTGGTTACAGGAAGAGAATAGAGTGTTTGCTGGAGACTTGGTTACAGGAAGAGAATAGAGTGTTTGCTGGAGACTTGGTTACAGGAAGAGAATAGAGTGTTTGCTGGAGACTTGGTTACAGGAAGAGAATAGAGTGTTTGCTGGAGACTTGGTTACAGGAAGAGAATAGAGTGTTTGCTGGAGACTTGGTTACAGGAAGAGAATAGAGTGTTTGCTGGAGACTTGGTTACAGGAAGAGAATAGAGTGTTTGCTGGAGACTTGGTTACAGGAAGAGAATAGAGTGTTTGCTGGAGACTTGGTTACAGGAAGAGAATAGAGTGTTTGCTGGAGACTTGGTTACAGGAAGAGAATAGAGTGTTTGCTGGAGACTTGGTTACAGGAAGAGAATAGAGTGTTTGCTGGAGACTTGGTTACAGGAAGAGAATAGAGTGTTTGCTGGAGACTTGGTTACAGGAAGAGAATAGAGTGTTTGCTGGAGACTTGGTTACAGGAAGAGAATAGAGTGTTTGCTGGAGACTTGGTTACAGGAAGAGAATAGAGTGTTTGCTGGAGACTTGGTTACAGGAAGAGAATAGAGTGTTTGCTGGAGACTTGGTTACAGGAAGAGAATAGAGTGTTTGCTGGAGACTTGGTTACAGGAAGAGAATAGAGTGTTTGCTGGAGACTTGGTTACAGGAAGAGAATAGAGTGTTTGCTGGAGACTTGGTTACAGGAAGAGAATAGAGTGTTTGCTGGAGACTTGGTTACAGGAAGAGAATAGAGTGTTTGCTGGAGACTTGGTTACAGGAAGAGAATAGAGTGTTTGCTGGAGACTTGGTTACAGGAAGAGAATAGAGTGTTTGCTGGAGACTTGGTTACAGGAAGAGAATAGAGTGTTTGCTGGAGACTTGGTTACAGGAAGAGAATAGAGTGTTTGCTGGAGACTTGGTTACAGGAAGAGAATAGAGTGTTTGCTGGAGACTTGGTTACAGGAAGAGAATAGAGTGTTTGCTGGAGACTTGGTTACAGGAAGAGACTAGAGTGTTTGCTGGAGACTTGGTTACAGGAAGAGAATAGAGTGTTTGCTGGAGACTTGGTTACAGGAAGAGAATAGAGTGTTTGCTGGAGACTTGGTTACAGGAAGAGAATAGAGTGTTTGCTGGAGACTTGGTTACAGGAAGAGAATAGAGTGTTTGCTGGAGACTTGGTTACAGGAAGAGAATAGAGTGTTTGCTGGAGACTTGGTTACAGGAAGAGAATAGAGTGTTTGCTGGAGACTTGGTTACAGGAAGAGAATAGAGTGTTTGCTGGAGACTTGGTCACAGGAAGAGAATAGAGTGTTTGCTGGAGACTTGGTTACAGGAAGAGAATAGAGTGTTTGCTGGAGACTTGGTTACAGGAAGAGAATAGAGTGTTTGCTGGAGACTTGGTTACAGGAAGAGAATAGAGTGTTTGCTGGAGACTTGGTTACAGGAAGAGAATAGAGTGTTTGCTGGAGACTTGGTTACAGGAAGAGAATAGAGTGTTTGCTGGAGACTTGGTTACAGGAAGAGAATAGAGTGTTTGCTGGAGACTTGGTTACAGGAAGAGAATAGAGTGTTTGCTGGAGACTTGGTTACAGGAAGAGAATAGAGTGTTTGCTGGAGACTTGGTTACAGGAAGAGAATAGAGTGTTTGCTGGAGACTTGGTTACAGGAAGAGAATAGAGTGTTTGCTGGAGACTTGGTTACAGGAAGAGAATAGAGTGTTTGCTGGAGACTTGGTTACAGGAAGAGAATAGAGTGTTTGCTGGAGACTTGGTTACAGGAAGAGAATAGAGTGTTTGCTGGAGACTTGGTTACAGGAAGAGAATAGAGTGTTTGCTGGAGACTTGGTTACAGGAAGAGAATAGAGTGTTTGCTGGAGACTTGGTTACAGGAAGAGAATAGAGTGTTTGCTGGAGACTTGGTTACAGGAAGAGAATAGAGTGTTTGCTGGAGACTTGGTTACAGGAAGAGAATAGAGTGTTTGCTGGAGACTTGGTTACAGGAAGAGAATAGAGTGTTTGCTGGAGACTTGGTTACAGGAAGAGAATAGAGTGTTTGCTGGAGACTTGGTTACAGGAAGAGAATAGAGTGTTTGCTGGAGACTTGGTTACAGGAAGAGAATAGAGTGTTTGCTAGAGACTTGGTTACAGGAAGAGAATAGAGTGTTTGCTGGAGACTTGGTTACAGGAAGAGAATAGAGTGTTTGCTGGAGACTTGGTTACAGGAAGAGAATAGAGTGTTTGCTGGAGACTTGGTTACAGGAAGAGAATAGAGTGTTTGCTGGAGACTTGGTTACAGGAAGAGAATAGAGTGTTTGCTGGAGACTTGGTTACAGGAAGAGAATAGAGTGTTTGCTGGAGACTTGGTTACAGGAAGAGAATAGAGTGTTTGCTGGAGACTTGGTTACAGGAAGAGAATAGAGTGTTTGCTGGAGACTTGGTTACAGGAAGAGAATAGAGTGTTTGCTGGAGACTTGGTTACAGGAAGAGAATAGAGTGTTTGCTGGAGACTTGGTTACAGGAAGAGAATAGAGTGTTTGCTGGAGACTTGGTTACAGGAAGAGAATAGAGTGTTTGCTGGAGACTTGGTTACAGGAAGAGAATAGAGTGTTTGCTGGAGACTTGGTTACAGGAAGAGAATAGAGTGTTTGCTGGAGACTTGGTTACAGGAAGAGAATAGAGTGTTTGCTGGAGACTTGGTTACAGGAAGAGAATAGAGTGTTTGCTGGAGACTTGGTTACAGGAAGAGAATAGAGTGTTTGCTGGAGACTTGGTTACAGGAAGAGAATAGAGTGTTTGCTGGAGACTTGGTTACAGGAAGAGAATAGAGTGTTTGCTGGAGACTTGGTTACAGGAAGAGAATAGAGTGTTTGCTGGAGACTTGGTTACAGGAAGAGAATAGAGTGTTTGCTGGAGACTTGGTTACAGGAAGAGAATAGAGTGTTTGCTGGAGACTTGGTTACAGGAAGAGAATAGAGTGTTTGCTGGAGACTTGGTTACAGGAAGAGAATAGAGTGTTTGCTGGAGACTTGGTTACAGGAAGAGAATAGAGTGTTTGCTGGAGACTTGGTTACAGGAAGAGAATAGAGTGTTTGCTGGAGACTTGGTTACAGGAAGAGAATAGAGTGTTTGCTGGAGACTTGGTTACAGGAAGAGAATAGAGTGTTTGCTGGAGACTTGGTTACAGGAAGAGAATAGAGTGTTTGCTGGAGACTACAGAAGAGAATAGAGTGTTTGCTGGAGACTTGGTTACAGGAAGAGAATAGAGTGTTTGCTGGAGACTTGGTTACAGGAAGAGAATAGAGTGTTTGCTGGAGACTTGGTTACAGGAAGAGAATAGAGTGTTTGCTGGAGACTTGGTTACAGGAAGAGAATAGAGTGTTTGCTGGAGACTTGGTTACAGGAAGAGAATAGAGTGTTTGCTGGAGACATGGTTACAGGAAGAGAATAGAGTGTTTGCTGGAGACTTGGTTACAGGAAGAGAATAGAGTGTTTGCTGGAGACTTGGTTACAGGAAGAGAATAGAGTGTTTGCTGGAGACTTGGTTACAGGAAGAGAATAGAGTGTTTGCTGGAGACTTGGTTACAGGAAGAGAATAGAGTGTTTGCTGGAGACTTGGTTACAGGAAGAGAATAGAGTGTTTGCTGGAGACTTGGTTACAGGAAGAGAATAGAGTGTTTGCTGGAGACTTGGTTACAGGAAGAGAATAGAGTGTTTGCTGGAGACTTGGTTACAGGAAGAGAATAGAGTGTTTGCTGGAGACTTGGTTACAGGAAGAGAATAGAGTGTTTGCTGGAGACTTGGTTACAGGAAGAGAATAGAGTGTTTGCTGGAGACTTGGTTACAGGAAGAGAATAGAGTGTTTGCTGGAGACTTGGTTACAGGAAGAGAATAGAGTGTTTGCTGGAGACTTGGTTACAGGAAGAGAATAGAGTGTTTGCTGGAGACTTGGTTACAGGAAGAGAATAGAGTGTTTGCTGGAGACTTGGTTACAGGAAGAGAATAGAGTGTTTGCTGGAGACTTGGTTACAGGAAGAGAATAGAGTGTTTGCTGGAGACTTGGTTACAGGAAGAGAATAGAGTGTTTGCTGGAGACTTGGTTACAGGAAGAGAATAGAGTGTTTGCTGGAGACTTGGTTACAGGAAGAGAATAGAGTGTTTGCTGGAGACTTGGTTACAGGAAGAGAATAGAGTGTTTGCTGGAGACTTGGTTACAGGAAGAGAATAGAGTGTTTGCTGGAGACTTGGTTACAGGAAGAGAATAGAGTGTTTGCTGGAGACTTGGTTACAGGAAGAGAATAGAGTGTTTGCTGGAGACTTGGTTACAGGAAGAGAATAGAGTGTTTGCTGGAGACCACAAGAGAATAGAGTGTTTGCTGGAGACTTGGTTACAGGAAGAGAATAGAGTGTTTGCTGGAGACTTGGTTACAGGAAGAGAATAGAGTGTTTGCTGGAGACTTGGTTACAGGAAGAGAATAGAGTGTTTGCTGGAGACTTGGTTACAGGAAGAGAATAGAGTGTTTGCTGGAGACTTGGTTACAGGAAGAGAATAGAGTGTTTGCTGGAGACTTGGTTACAGGAAGAGAATAGAGTGTTTGCTGGAGACTTGGTTACAGGAAGAGAATAGAGTGTTTGCTGGAGACTTGGTTACAGGAAGAGAATAGAGTGTTTGCTGGAGACTTGGTTACAGGAAGAGAATAGAGTGTTTGCTGGAGACTTGGTTACAGGAAGAGAATAGAGTGTTTGCTGGAGACTTGGTTACAGGAAGAGAATAGAGTGTTTGCTGGAGACTTGGTTACAGGAAGAGAATAGAGTGTTTGCTGGAGACTTGGTTACAGGAAGAGAATAGAGTGTTTGCTGGAGACTTGGTTACAGGAAGAGAATAGAGTGTTTGCTGGAGACTTGGTTACAGGAAGAGAATAGAGTGTTTGCTGGAGACTTGGTTACAGGAAGAGAATAGAGTGTTTGCTGGAGACTTGGTTACAGGAAGAGAATAGAGTGTTTGCTGGAGACTTGGTTACAGGAAGAGAATAGAGTGTTTGCTGGAGACTTGGTTACAGGAAGAGAATAGAGTGTTTGCTGGAGACTTGGTTACAGGAAGAGAATAGAGTGTTTGCTGGAGACTTGGTTACAGGAAGAGAATAGAGTGTTTGCTGGAGACTTGGTTACAGGAAGAGAATAGAGTGTTTGCTGGAGACTTGGTTACAGGAAGAGAATAGAGTGTTTGCTGGAGACCACAAGAGAATAGAGTGTTTGCTGGAGACTTGGTTACAGGAAGAGAATAGAGTGTTTGCTGGAGACTTGGTTACAGGAAGAGAATAGAGTGTTTGCTGGAGACTTGGTTACAGGAAGAGAATAGAGTGTTTGCTGGAGACTTGGTTACAGGAAGAGAATAGAGTGTTTGCTGGAGACTTGGTTACAGGAAGAGAATAGAGTGTTTGCTGGAGACCACAAGAGAATAGAGTGTTTGCTGGAGACTTGGTTACAGGAAGAGAATAGAGTGTTTGCTGGAGACTTGGTTACAGGAAGAGAATAGAGTGTTTGCTGGAGACTTGGTTACAGGAAGAGAATAGAGTGTTTGCTGGAGACTTGGTTACAGGAAGAGAATAGAGTGTTTGCTGGAGACTTGGTTACAGGAAGAGAATAGAGTGTTTGCTGGAGACTTGGTTACAGGAAGAGAATAGAGTGTTTGCTGGAGACTTGGTTACAGGAAGAGAATAGAGTGTTTGCTGGAGACTTGGTTACAGGAAGAGAATAGAGTGTTTGCTGGAGACTTGGTTACAGGAAGAGAATAGAGTGTTTGCTGGAGACTTGGTTACAGGAAGAGAATAGAGTGTTTGCTGGAGACTTGGTTACAGGAAGAGAATAGAGTGTTTGCTGGAGACTTGGTTACAGGAAGAGAATAGAGTGTTTGCTGGAGACTTGGTTACAGGAAGAGAATAGAGTGTTTGCTGGAGACTTGGTTACAGGAAGAGAATAGAGTGTTTGCTGGAGACTTGGTTACAGGAAGAGAATAGAGTGTTTGCTGGAGACTTGGTTACAGGAAGAGAATAGAGTGTTTGCTGGAGACTTGGTTACAGGAAGAGAATAGAGTGTTTGCTGGAGACTTGGTTACAGGAAGAGAATAGAGTGTTTGCTGGAGACTTGGTTACAGGAAGAGAATAGAGTGTTTGCTGGAGACTTGGTTACAGGAAGAGAATAGAGTGTTTGCTGGAGACTTGGTTACAGGAAGAGAATAGAGTGTTTGCTGGAGACTTGGTTACAGGAAGAGAATAGAGTGTTTGCTGGAGACTTGGTTACAGGAAGAGAATAGAGTGTTTGCTGGAGACTTGGTTACAGGAAGAGAATAGAGTGTTTGCTGGAGACTTGGTTACAGGAAGAGAATAGAGTGTTTGCTGGAGACTTGGTTACAGGAAGAGAATAGAGTGTTTGCTGGAGACTTGGTTACAGGAAGAGAATAGAGTGTTTGCTGGAGACTTGGTTACAGGAAGAGAATAGAGTGTTTGCTGGAGACTTGGTTACAGGAAGAGAATAGAGTGTTTGCTGGAGACTTGGTTACAGGAAGAGAATAGAGTGTTTGCTGGAGACTTGGTTACAGGAAGAGAATAGAGTGTTTGCTGGAGACTTGGTTACAGGAAGAGAATAGAGTGTTTGCTGGAGACTTGGTTACAGGAAGAGAATAGAGTGTTTGCTGGAGACTTGGTTACAGGAAGAGAATAGAGTGTTTGCTGGAGACTTGGTTACAGGAAGAGAATAGAGTGTTTGCTGGAGACCATAAGAGAATAGAGTGTTTGCTGGAGACTTGGTTACAGGAAGAGAATAGAGTGTTTGCTGGAGACTTGGTTACAGGAAGAGAATAGAGTGTTTGCTGGAGACTTGGTTACAGGAAGAGAATAGAGTGTTTGCTGGAGACTTGGTTACAGGAAGAGAATAGAGTGTTTGCTGGAGACCACAAGAGAATAGAGTGTTTGCTGGAGACTTGGTTACAGGAAGAGAATAGAGTGTTTGCTGGAGACTTGGTTACAGGAAGAGAATAGAGTGTTTGCTGGAGACTTGGTTACAGGAAGAGAATAGAGTGTTTGCTGGAGACTTGGTTACAGGAAGAGAATAGAGTGTTTGCTGGAGACTTGGTTACAGGAAGAGAATAGAGTGTTTGCTGGAGACTTGGTTACAGGAAGAGAATAGAGTGTTTGCTGGAGACTTGGTTACAGGAAGAGAATAGAGTGTTTGCTGGAGACTTGGTTACAGGAAGAGAATAGAGTGTTTGCTGGAGACTTGGTTACAGGAAGAGAATAGAGTGTTTGCTGGAGACTTGGTTACAGGAAGAGAATAGAGTGTTTGCTGGAGACTTGGTTACAGGAAGAGAATAGAGTGTTTGCTGGAGACTTGGTTACAGGAAGAGAATAGAGTGTTTGCTGGAGACTTGGTTACAGGAAGAGAATAGAGTGTTTGCTGGAGACTTGGTTACAGGAAGAGAATAGAGTGTTTGCTGGAGACTTGGTTACAGGAAGAGAATAGAGTGTTTGCTGGAGACCACAAGAGAATAGAGTGTTTGCTGGAGACTTGGTTACAGGAAGAGAATAGAGTGTTTGCTGGAGACTTGGTTACAGGAAGAGAATAGAGTGTTTGCTGGAGACTTGGTTACAGGAAGAGAATAGAGTGTTTGCTGGAGACTTGGTTACAGGAAGAGAATAGAGTGTTTGCTGGAGACTTGGTTACAGGAAGAGAATAGAGTGTTTGCTGGAGACTTGGTTACAGGAAGAGAATAGAGTGTTTGCTGGAGACTTGGTTACAGGAAGAGAATAGAGTGTTTGCTGGAGACTTGGTTACAGGAAGAGAATAGAGTGTTTGCTGGAGACTTGGTTACAGGAAGAGAATAGAGTGTTTGCTGGAGACTTGGTTACAGGAAGAGAATAGAGTGTTTGCTGGAGACTTGGTTACAGGAAGAGAATAGAGTGTTTGCTGGAGACTTGGTTACAGGAAGAGAATAGAGTGTTTGCTGGAGACTTGGTTACAGGAAGAGAATAGAGTGTTTGCTGGAGACTTGGTTACAGGAAGAGAATAGAGTGTTTGCTGGAGACTTGGTTACAGGAAGAGAATAGAGTGTTTGCTGGAGACTTGGTTACAGGAAGAGAATAGAGTGTTTGCTGGAGACTTGGTTACAGGAAGAGAATAGAGTGTTTGCTGGAGACTTGGTTACAGGAAGAGAATAGAGTGTTTGCTGGAGACTTGGTTACAGGAAGAGAATAGAGTGTTTGCTGGAGACTTGGTTACAGGAAGAGAATAGAGTGTTTGCTGGAGACTTGGTTACAGGAAGAGAATAGAGTGTTTGCTGGAGACCACAAGAGAATAGAGTGTTTGCTGGAGACTTGGTTACAGGAAGAGAATAGAGTGTTTGCTGGAGACTTGGTTACAGGAAGAGAATAGAGTGTTTGCTGGAGACTTGGTTACAGGAAGAGAATAGAGTGTTTGCTGGAGACTTGGTTACAGGAAGAGAATAGAGTGTTTGCTGGAGACTTGGTTACAGGAAGAGAATAGAGTGTTTGCTGGAGACTTGGTTACAGGAAGAGAATAGAGTGTTTGCTGGAGACTTGGTTACAGGAAGAGAATAGAGTGTTTGCTGGAGACTTGGTTACAGGAAGAGAATAGAGTGTTTGCTGGAGACTTGGTTACAGGAAGAGAATAGAGTGTTTGCTGGAGACTTGGTTACAGGAAGAGAATAGAGTGTTTGCTGGAGACTTGGTTACAGGAAGAGAATAGAGTGTTTGCTGGAGACTTGGTTACAGGAAGAGAATAGAGTGTTTGCTGGAGACTTGGTTACAGGAAGAGAATAGAGTGTTTGCTGGAGACTTGGTTACAGGAAGAGAATAGAGTGTTTGCTGGAGACTTGGTTACAGGAAGAGAATAGAGTGTTTGCTGGAGACTTGGTTACAGGAAGAGAATAGAGTGTTTGCTGGAGACTTGGTTACAGGAAGAGAATAGAGTGTTTGCTGGAGACTTGGTTACAGGAAGAGAATAGAGTGTTTGCTGGAGACTTGGTTACAGGAAGAGAATAGAGTGTTTGCTGGAGACTTGGTTACAGGAAGAGAATAGAGTGTTTGCTGGAGACTTGGTTACAGGAAGAGAATAGAGTGTTTGCTGGAGACTTGGTTACAGGAAGAGAATAGAGTGTTTGCTGGAGACTTGGTTACAGGAAGAGAATAGAGTGTTTGCTGGAGACTTGGTTACAGGAAGAGAATAGAGTGTTTGCTGGAGACTTGGTTACAGGAAGAGAATAGAGTGTTTGCTGGAGACTTGGTTACAGGAAGAGAATAGAGTGTTTGCTGGAGACTTGGTTACAGGAAGAGAATAGAGTGTTTGCTGGAGACTTGGTTACAGGAAGAGAATAGAGTGTTTGCTGGAGACTTGGTTACAGGAAGAGAATAGAGTGTTTGCTGGAGACTTGGTTACAGGAAGAGAATAGAGTGTTTGCTGGAGACTTGGTTACAGGAAGAGAATAGAGTGTTTGCTGGAGACTTGGTTACAGGAAGAGAATAGAGTGTTTGCTGGAGACTTGGTTACAGGAAGAGAATAGAGTGTTTGCTGGAGACTTGGTTACAGGAAGAGAATAGAGTGTTTGCTGGAGACTTGGTTACAGGAAGAGAATAGAGTGTTTGCTGGAGACTTGGTTACAGGAAGAGAATAGAGTGTTTGCTGGAGACTTGGTTACAGGAAGAGAATAGAGTGTTTGCTGGAGACTTGGTTACAGGAAGAGAATAGAGTGTTTGCTGGAGACCGACCACAAGAGAGATAGAATAATATAAAAGTCAAGTTTCAAGACAAGACTCGAAGAAACCGCTGATCTTTAGACCCTCTGAAAAATTGGTAACCTATAATTTTTTGACCTTAAATTTTTTTGAAGGAGCAAGTAGCGGTCGTTCCCGTGGCGGAAGAAAGGCGCGTAACGCGGAGTGCCCTGGAAAAGGAGAGAGAGACACGGATGGCGACGCGGACAGAGAAAAGGGAAATTGGAGAGGACGCTTCTCCGAAAACCCCCGCCTCATCCAAAACAACCCCCTCATCTACCCCCAAAGCCTCCGCCAGGCTCCGCAATCACTCTCCGGACGATGAGGAGAGAGAAAAAGAGAGAGAAATAAAGAAGAGAAAGCGAGAAATTGCACCGAAACCGGAGAACCAGCCAGTAAAGGAAGAGGAGAAAGAAAGAGAAGTGGATAAAGAGGAAGAGGAGAAGAAGGAGAGAGAGGAAGAGAGGTTCAAGAGCGGCAGCAGAGCGAGCGCATCTGGAAAGGCGGAAAAGAAAACGGCAGACCCTGCGCCTTTCGCTCCTGTTTATTGCATTTGCAAAGGAGTTAGTGCCCTTTTTGAAAAGGATTTCGGGCTCACTGTAGATGTCTCAAATTGAGGCTTACGGTTGATGATACAAAACTTACTGTAGACGCCTCAAAACCAGGCCTACTGTAGATGCCTCAAGACCAGGCTTACTGTATATGCCTCAAGACCAGGTTTACTGTAGATTTCTCAAAACCATTCTTACTGTAGATAATATAAGACCACGCTTACAGTAGATTCCACAAGACCAAGGTCATATTGAATTAGAAATTTTAATGTAAATTACTCAAGTTCAATGGCATAGAAGATTTCTTAAGATGAAGTTGCATTTGAATGTGTATGCTTATATCTTTAGATCAGACATACTGTAGATCAGACATACTGTAGATGTCTCAGCTTATACTCGCTTATTATTAGTTTATTTATAAAAAAATTTTTAAATCTGCCTACACATGGGTAATAACAAAAACTTTTATTTGTCTCAGAGCACTTAATGAGGAGATGCGGAGTGTAATAATAAACGGTTTAAATTACAAATTTTTTTATCCTAAATAGGCGCCACTGCCTTTGAACTCTCTAACTGGGAATTTTAATATAACCGAATCATTAGGAAGTCTTAAATAGGCGCCACTGCCTTTGAACTCTCTAACTGGGAATTTTAATATAACCGAATCATTAGGAAGACCATAAAATCGGTTCCAGAAACTATTCTGAGAAAGAAATAGAGAAAGAATGATAATGAGGATTCAAAGCGTATCAGAGATCAGAAACATTTATATCTAGTAAACTGATAACATCAATCAATATATCTCAGACGGCGAACCAAAACAGCGATATGATTGGGTGCGACCAAGTCGGCTGTGTGATAGATTGGTACCACTTCGAGTGTGTCGGGATACGGAGAAAGCCGAAAGGAAAGTGGTACTGTCCCTCCTGTCGGCACCCGGATAACCCGAAAATGCCCAAGGTTGGTTACCGCTTGGTTTGTTGGTTGCTTATATTTGGATGCATAATCGATATATAAGCTTCTTTCGCGCATAGTTAGTAGAAGTAGCTGTTTGATGTCTCAATAAGTTGGTACTAGGAATCAGAGTGTTTCTCACCACACGCATAATTTTTCTCGAGCGCATAGATTTCCAGAATTTGAAAGAGTTTGGAATTTTTTCTTTAAAGATTTGGAATTTTCCTATGTAGGTAAAAATCGAAAACTTCTTTTTCCGAGTGCATAGATTGAATGTTTTTCGGACTTTTTCGAGAGCGCATAGATTTTTTCGAGAGCGCATAGGACTTTTTCGAGAGCGCATAGATTTTTTCACCCGCAGTGCGGGTGAAAGAAACACCCTGCTAGGAATTAAATGAAACCGGTCTAAGAGATGTTTGTGGAAAACCGAGTGAGCCGGAAAAGATATGAGGAAGGGCAAAAAGAGAAGTAGAGTAAAAGTGAAATTTAGAAAGAAAATAGAATGTAGGTTATTACCGTGGCGAACATATATGCGCCAACATATCTTGTCTGGTATTTATGTAACCTTAGGTAGGTACCCGCCGAGATTCGCTCAACAGGGAGGTCGCGTCTAGACCAGGAGTTAAATGGTTACCGGACCAGCTATGTTCGCGCCGAAAATGGTCTACATTCTCTTCTCCTTCCGTTCTGTTTCACTTTTTCTCTGCTTCTATTTTCACTCTTTTTGCCTTTCCCCATTCCCTTTTCCACTCGGTCGGCGCGTACAAGCATGCCTTAGACCGGCCTCATTTAACGCCTGGTCTAGACCGTAGACGAACTTCTGTTTTTTTGTCACTTAAGAGTAATTAGGGTGTCCGTGTTATGAGGATTTGTTTATCGATTAAACTTTTCATATCATACCAGTGGTGATTCGGGTTCCTTCTATGCCTTCGGCAAACCTCGGGAACATTATAGGTGCACTGAACAACTTGCGAGAGATCCAATGGCTGTTTTGCTATTTCAAAAACCATTTTATGACTATTTTAAAATTTATCACCTGCGAACTTTTGATTTTAACCAAAGTAGCCTTTTGTTAGTCATTCGGTACAAAGAAAAAGAAAGAGAAAAAAGCTTCAAAATCAGGGATTGAATGGTTACCGGACCAGCTATTTTGACGCACACATGTTCGCGCCGAAAATGATCTACATTATCTTCTTCTTCTGTTCTATTTTACTTTTCCTCTACTTTTATTTCCCTTTTTTGGCCTTTCCTAAACCCCTTTTCAACTCGCTTGGCGCGTACAAACACGCCTTAGACCGGTCTCATCCAACGCCTGGTCAAAATACAAAAAGCGACCGCTCATTAGATAGAAGACCTGTAATTATGAGTAGCGGATGAGGGGTAAAGAGCAGAGAAATTACAGATTAGGCATAATGAGGGATATAGATTGTTGAGACTGCTCGCTTCTCATTATTGAAGGTTATTGCTCGAATGAACGGTCTTTTTTCGTTCTGCTCGAATGAACCTAAGCTGCAACCAAAGATGAGTATGAGTACTTGCAGACCTGGAACCCGTCTAAAGGATCGAAGAAGTAGAGCGGTATTCGTCCTGACGTAATAGAATTACCGTATGCTTTCTATGACTAATGCGGACCTAAATGGTTTTTGTATACTGTATCATATAATTGATATACTCCAAAATCAAAAGTCTTGTTTTTGTCATAATTTTGCATAATTTCGTTTTAGAGATATGATTTATATCGAAGAACATACTGGTAGCGAAGTTATTCCACAAAATTCGGTGTTTGTAGTACCCGGTGATTAATTTTTCAAAATCTTTTCAATGAATTTTTGTGACTTGTAATGTACATAATGGCTAGGTTTATATGAATTTTGTATTCAAGGCACATTTTGATCTACTTAGTACCAGTTCTTTTCGACTGTGTTTTTCATTAGTAGTTTTAAAAAAAGGTAGACGTTCTTAAACTTGCCAGCATGGTGATTTTTGAATGAAAGCGACTTGATTGGTAGTAATTTTTGTATGTTTGAAGGATTACTGTATGTTGGAAGGATTACTGTATGTTTGAAGGCTCGGAACCTGATGTGTTTGTAGCTCTTTTATCACATAAGATTGTATAAAAATTTTCAATATTCAAGAAGTCTGCTTTTTGTTGATAATTCATCTGGTGTCAAGGCCAGATTGCTTTACCTGTCCCTGAATCAAGAGTGTGTGATTGAATCTTCAAGCTGTTGGCAGGACTCGAGTTTGAGTTTTGGCAATTTTATTATTTGAGGCTGGGGAGTTTGGGTGACCATTATATATAAATTCCTTCAACTTTCGAGTAGACTTCTTTAAATATGTTAGGAACCACTGAAAAAGTTTTGAAACGCGGCTTCAGGAGCGTTGATCTTATAATAAGAAGCGAGTGAATATTCACAGTTCATATTCTCCGAGGCGTAGATATTTACCTCAAATTTTGTTCACGTGTAGTAAGCTGTCGTAAGCTCTATAAAACAGCTGTTGCCTTTGATCTTGTGGTTTAAAGACGGGAATACTGTAACTCTGGTTTACTGTAACTTGATGAATGAGTTACAGTTCCAGTCTTTATGAATGGGTTACAGTAAGAGAGCGATAGAGATGTCAAAAAACGGACTCACAGGAGATAAGCGAATCAAAACATCAGGCGGTTCGTGGTTTTCTTATACATTATTGTGTTGTGCGGGAATGGTTTTCAAAAGAATGATTAATTTCGACAACCGTGACTCCTGTGACCAGATCAGTAGATTAGAATGGTTGTTGTTTCCTCATTGGTCATGTCGAGGGGAGTCCTTTGGGATAGGTTGGTGAGGATCCTTTTGAGTCCGGAGAAATATTCTCCATCTATTAGAATTAGAATGATAGATCTCGCATTACAGGATTCTAACTTGAAGCTTTCAAGGTTCAGGGTCATTAGAGGGTCTCGAGGTTTTTATCGTAACATTGCTGTCTATACTTCTTTCATTTTCCTTTCTTTTTAACTCATATAATGGTTTAAAAAGGTTTCTCAGTTTTCTATGACTGTTATTGATCGTTGAGTTAACAGGAAGAGTGAAGTTATAGAAAGGTGTTCGTATTGGAGAAGTTTTGACTGTAGCGGAATGTGGCGGGTTCGATCTCTGTTCCGGGAACTTTTTTTGCAACCCTGGTTTTTCTGTTCTTCTCATGATAAAACTTCATACTTTGGCAGGAGACACTTTTATTGCTGCCACTCAACGATCCGATGGAACCTGGAGAAAGGCGAGGAGGGTCAAGGATGGATACATACCGCAGGAGGAGCAGCCCAAGTATGAATGATGATGATGTTGATAACATTGATGAGAATAATCTTATTCGAACTTATTTTATCCTTGAGGGGTGGAAGGGAGATGTTTGAAGGGGTGGGGACAGGGGTTATTTGAAGGGGTGCAAGGAAGATATTTGAAGGGGTAGAAGGGGGATATTTCAAGTGGTGGAAGGGAGATGTTTGAAGGGGTGGACGGGTCAAATTGCGTATGCTAAAAACGGAAAATGTCACCCAAACGGAGAATCTCTTTATATATTTTCCTTATACTGTAAAGATTTTTGAACTCTTCACATTCTCCCTGTGCGTGGAATAAATAAATTGAATACTTTTCACGGGCTTTTGGAAAGCTCATAAGTTTGTGAATAGGTTTTACCAAAAAAAAAAAATTATCTGAAAATTTTTTTTGTTGAAAGTATGGTTTTACCAAAGGGCTGAAGAAACATCTTGGTTACCATTAGCCTAACAAGGAAGTGGCTCATTCGGGCAATAGTGTCATGAAAGAGTAAAGGGTTGTTAGATTCTCAACTCTGTACCAGATACGAGAGCAAAGCGAACCAATCGGCAGCTCAGAAGTTTCCAGTCGGGATGCATCCTGCGAAGATGGCCACAGCCACTGGTTTGTCATCCATTTTCGGTTAACTCAAAGGTGCTAAAACAAGTTATTCATATTTGATTGTTATTTAGTTTTAAAAAAAGCCTTCTTCTAAGATTGAATCTAACATCCACTTTGTGTTAGTTTAATTAACTCCTTTTAACCAGTTCGCTTACCGAATTACAATATCAGGCCCCTGTGTAGATACCGAACCGGTTACAGATCGTCCACGTAAACCGATAGTTGCGATCACAGCTCCGAATGCACCCATTACACCACAAGATCACATGAAAAGAAAAATCCAGAATGTGCAGAAGAAGCTGGACGACATTGCTAAATTGGAGGTTGCTTAATTTTTGGAGGTTGCTTAATTTTTGGAGGTTGCTTAATTTTTGGAGGTTGCTTAATTTTTGGAGGTTGCTTAATTTTTGGAGGTTGCTTAATTTTTCAAAGACCGACTGTTTATTTTTATGCGACCAAGAAACAATTGGCTGCATTGACTCAAGGAAGAAAACTTTTATGGCCATGGTAAGTCCAAAGGCGGCAGCTTCTACCAAAATTGAACCTACTTGGACCAAGTCGGGCTAAAACGCGCTTTTAGGACCTTGAAAGCGTGTTGATTGTGAGGGTTATTTCTGTCATTGTATGGATATGAAGCTGCTCCTCTGGGTATAGTTGAATCCAGCCGTATGTATTTTGTTTCTCGTCCAAACAACAAAGCCCAGCATAACCGAGGGCAGGTGTAATACTGTTGGACAATATACAGGAAGGGGTTATACACAGGCGTTAAAGGAGACCGGTCTAAGGCATATTTGTACGCGCCGACCGAGTTGGAAAAAGGATGGGTAAAGGCAGGAAGAGTGGAAAGAGAAGTAAAGGAAAGGTGAAACCGAACGGAAGGAGAAGAGAATGTGAAGAGTGGAAAGAGAAGTAGAGGAAAGGTGAAATAGAACGGAAAGAGAAGAGAATGTATATATCATTTCTAACTAGAACATATATGTGATAACATAGCTAGTCCGGTAACTATTTAACCTCTGCTCATATACCTCGACCATTTTTATCCGATTCGACGATGCATAATAAACTCTTCAAGAGTAATAGAGAGAACATTGGAAAATAACCGGACATTAAAGGAAACTGTGTGATTTTGAAAAAAAAAGTTTTAGTGTAGTCGCATTGACATAGATGCAACACCCTGTACACTCAGGACACCAAGCGTGTCAGCCTACTAATAATCTTCCTCGCGCTTATAGCCGCCTCGTGGCAGGGTTTGTGCTCTCTGAAATGAGATACGGTTCTAAAAACGAAAGTGAACAGAAGAGTTTAAGTTGACAAAAGAAGTAATATGCGGACTGTAACATGGTTATGCAACAAAATAACAGTACTTATCGATTGCAGGAAAGAATCGCCAATGGAGACACGACATTGGAGAAGACACAAATTGAAAAAGTCGAAAGGAAGAAACAGTTGTAACAGGAAATTGAGAAGTTGACAGAAGAGATGAACAAGTTGTAATGAAGTGACTTTGTCAGTGACTTCTGAAAGTGTTAGGGACATTAATCGTTGACAAGCGAAACTAAAAAGAAACGACATTTGAAAGCGGAAGCGACATTGATAATAGAAGTAGAAATGGCATTGGTCAGTGGAAGCATAATTAGCATTTGACAGTGTCATCAGCTCTTGAAAATGATGTCAGAAAAAAGTTCGACTTATTTACTGACCGTGCCTCGGTGCTATGCACTAGAGATTTCCTCTAGTGCTCTTGATTATTCGAATTGAACAAGTTTTAACCTAAATTACGGTTATTTGTGGTTAAATTAACTGGAAAAAGCACACATTAAGAAAGTTCTTTGGTTTTCATTCCTCTAAAAAAGCTTCCATACATTTTTCGGCAATTTTACTGGGTCTTGGACCACACACTTTTAAGAGCAATAGATTTATGGAATAGCCCCGCGTCTGTTGTTAAGTTCTTATACCAGTGATTCATTTCTCCAAAAATACCCCCCGAGAGAAAGGGATAAATAAATGTTATTAGATAAATGATATAAGTAAGGACATCGTTTTCTGAGTCATAACCAAGACCTCGTCTACCCAACCGGAGACCTTCAACGGGCAAAACACAACAACTACAGTAATTGTATTCGAGCGAATCATCTGAACTATTTAAACATTGATTTTTGCTGTTCAGCCTCGACAAAAAACGCCTCGACAAAAAAAAACCTTTTTTTTTCGAGTTTTTAGTGGATTGTAAGATTCCCACATGTGCCTATAATGAGAATAATGTTGAACGTCGATGTATGAATTTATGTTTGAATAGTTATTCACCTAAGTTGTCTAACTCGCTTGCTTTGGTTAACTGCCGAATTTATAATGAAAAAATTTATTTTAAACACAACTTTTAGAAAACGAAAAACTAACTTTATCAAGTTTCTTTATCGAAATTTAGATCACACTGGTCGTTTTATAATGAACTTTAATTTCTTTGAATAAGATTCGCTTGTTTCCAAGCTCCTATTGCATGCTCCTTGAATTTGTTTTTTTATGACTAGATATTTCTGAAAATTTCAATTTTCCATGCAATTCTTTGGAAGAATCATGAACCTAACGCATTTTCGTTCCACTCTATTCTAGAATCTTCTTTCTTCTCCGCTCCTATAGATTTTTTTGTGTTGGAAACATAGCACCTCGCTTTTTTTCTAATTTACTTCAAAAGCTCAATATTTTCATGTTCTGTGAGCTTTCTCGCGGAACTGAGCAATCTTTCTTCATTCAATAATAACTAAGCTGTTCTTAGTTTTTCATCTCATTCTTTTTGTAAAACGAACATTTTATCAGTGATGTCATCAATAAACAATTATTCGAACACTATTCTTACTAAACTTTGTATTGCAAATAGTTTCTGTTTCAACGCATCACACAACCGAGCATTAGAGAGTTCATGTCTCGTAATATTATTTGTCTAATAAATATTCTATTCGCTTCTCTGATTGAGGAATTCGGAGGCGGAAACTTTAGAGGGTGGAGAATCCAAAGAAGGCGGAGACTTTAGAGAGGGTGTGACTGAAAGAAGGGTGATTGAGCCTCCTCAAGGCGCCAGTCGGTACATATACCAGCCCTCGTCAGTCTGATGGGCTGACTCCGCCCCCTCCTTGGGCAGTTCTCGGTTGAAGATGATGCGGTCGTGCAGTCTGCTTGGCTGTCCCTGCCAGAACTCGAAGTAGCTCGGGCGCAGAATGTAGCCGCCCCTGGAAAAACATCCATCATGAGTTCCTCGTTGGTTCTCTCTCACTCTTCATTTGTCTTCTTTTCTCAGTCTTCTCTATCTCTCTCTCACTCACTGTATTTTCTCTATCACTCTCTCTCTCTCTCGTTATATCTCTCTATCTCTCTCGTTATACCTCATCACTATCTCTCTCACTCACTGTATTTTCTCTATCTCTCTCTATCTCTCTCGTTATACCTCATCACTATCTCTCTCTCACTCACTGTATTTTCTCTATCACTCTCGTCCCCTCTCTTTCCTCATGTCTTTTCTCGGTCACTCTCTTTCTTTTTCTCCATCGAACTTTCTTATTTCCTCTTCCTCGTTTTATTCTTCTCCTGTTTTATCACCGTGTTTCTACACGAGTTAGAATTTCCAAAATATCTCCAATATGTGCTTTTTAGATGTTTTTCTTTTTAGAAGAGTTCAATAATTCATTCTATGACAAAGATCTCTTTTTAAAGCAACGGTCCTGTTATTGATGCCAGCCCTCCTCTTCAATAGGCCCGATCCAGCAATACTGTATTGTTCACCCCTTGGTCATCCCTGCTTAAGCCCCTACTCTCATTTATACCTCATCGATAACTAATAACTGCCACTCTTAGAACAATCAAACAATCTTTTTTTCCCCTCAAATCAATAATGAGGTTTGAAGGCCTCATATTTTCACATACTAACCAGTTTTCGGGTCTGGAGATGGCGCTTTCACCTTTCTCTTCCGCTTCTTGTTCCAACTTTTCCTTGATCGCTACCAGGTGCTGAATAAGCCGGTTTTGCATACCTTTTTTCAGTTATCAAATATAATAACGAGGCATGAAGGGAGGGAGAGAGAGAAGGAGAGAAAGAGAGGAGATAAGAGGGAGTTGAGAAACAGAGAGAGAGAGAGTTACGACTGGGTTCGATCCACCCCAATAGACTGGACTCTTACGATAATCTAATCAGAGAAGTGACTCAGTTTGATTTTTTTTGTTGTTGATGAAACTCGTCCATACAACTTATTCATTCATCGTTTGAATTTCTCAACAAAACATTTTGGTTAGTTTATGAACTCAGAGTCAGTACACTTTTGTTCTGTGTTGTGCCCTTTTGTTGTGTTGAAGAAGAAAAGACGAAGTCGAACGTTTCGCTTTATAAAATCATCGTCAGCGAGTTAAAATCACCTTAAAACAACTAAGAACGCATCAAAAGGACACAACACAGAACAAAAGTGTACTGTCTACTGGATATCTCATCCAATGCGTTTAACTCAGCATAAACTCTTCAACTCATTTGAGACGAAAACCTTGCTAGGCTGCAATTCCACAAACCTGCACACCAAAGAGGATGCAGTCCCTATTCTCACAAGCAGGGTGTTTCTTACCACCCGCATAACTTTTTCGAGCGCATAGATTTTCAAAATCCTCAGAATTCAACATTAAATTTTTCCAATGACTCGGATTTTTCCTATTAAAAATCTAAGAATAAAAATTACCAAGCGCATAGATTTAAATGCTTTGCGGGGTTTTTTGAGAGCGCATAAATTTACTTACCCGCAGTGCGGGTCAGAGAAACATCCTGCTCACAAGGCACTCTACCAAAACGATGTTAGGACGTAATATGACAAACCTTTTTCAAATACGATGCTAGGCCCTAATATCGCGAAACTCTCCATCAAATACGATGCTAGGTCCTAATCTTGCGAACCTCTCTATCAAATACGATGTTAGGCCCTAATCTCGCGAACCACTCTATCAAGTACGATGCTACGCCCTAATCTCGCGAACCTCTCTATGAAATACGATGCTAGGCCCTAAACTCGCGAACCTCTCTATCAAGTACGATGATAGGCCCTAATATCGCGAAACTCTCCATCAAATACGATGCTAGGTCCTAATCTTGCGAACCTCTCTATCAAATACGATGTTAGGCCCTAATCTCGCGAACCTCTCTATCAAGTACGATGCTACGCCCTAATTTCGCGAACCTCTCTATGAAATACGATGCTAGGCCCTAAACTCGCGAACCTCTCTATCAAGTACGATGCTAGGCCCTAATATCGCGAAACTCTCCATCAAATACGATGCTAGGTCCTAATCTTGCGAACCTCTCTATCAAATACGATGTTAGGCCCTAATCTCGCGAACCTCTCTATCAAGTACGATGCTACGCCCTTATCTTGCGAACCTCTCTATGAAATACGATGCTAGGCCCTAAACTCGCAAACCTCTCTATGAAGTACGATGCTAGGCCCTAATATCGCGAAACTCTCCATCAAATACGATGCTAGGTCCTAATCTTGCGAACCTCTCTATCAAATACGATGTTAGGCCCTAATCTCGCGAACCTCTCTATCAAGTACGATGCTACGCCCTAATCTCGCGAACCTCTCTATGAAATACGATGCTAGGCCCTAAACTCGCGAACCTCTCTATCAAGTACGATGCTAGGCCCTAATATCGCGAAACTCTCCATCAAATACGATGCTAGGTCCTAATCTTGCGAACCTCTATCAAATACGATGTTAGGCCCTAATCTCGCGAACCTCTCTATCAAGTACGATGCTACGCCCTAATCTCGCGAACCTCTCTATCAAGTACGATGCTAGGCCCTAATCTCGCGAACCTCTCTATCAAATACGATGCTAGGCCCTAATCTCGCGAACTTCTCTATCAAGTACGATGCTAGGCCCTAATATCGCGAAACTCTCCATCAAATACGATGCTAGGTCCTAATCTCGCGAACCTCTCTATCAAGTACGATGCTAGGCCCTAATCTCGCGAACCTCTATCAAATACGATGCTACGCCCTAATCTCGCGAACCTCTCTATGAAATACGATGCTAGGCCCTAAACTCGCGAACCTCTCTATCAAGTACGATGCTAGGCCCTAATCTCGCGAACCTCTCTATCAAGTACGATGCTAGGACCTAATATCGCGAAACTCTCCATCAAATACGATGCTAGGTCCTAATCTCGCGAACCTCTCTATCAAGTACGATGCTAGGCCCTAATCTCGCGAACCTCTATCAAATACGATGCTACGCCCTAATCTCGCGAACCTCTCTATCAAGTACGATGCTAGGCCCTAATCTCGCGAACCTCTCTATCAAGTACGATGCTAGGACCTTATCTCGCGAACCTCACGATCGGGTATTACAGTGCTCTGCTCGCTCGCTTTGCCACTTATCCTTGACCCGAGTGGCCGGCTGTTCCAATACTCATTCCCTGCTTCTTCTGACAGTTTCTCCACACGTCCTTCAATCCGAACCTGCGCATTCATATTGTTGTTGCTGTTTGCCCATTGTTCCTGTCGAGGATTTTCCTTTGGTATGCTATGCCCTAATCTCGTTCATTCTCTCTGCGCATTCATCTCTTTCCTTTCTGTTCTATGATATCAACTTTTGAAATGGTAGAAAAGTCTTTTCACCCTTAATCTGAATGAAAAAATTCAAGAAGGCAGCCGCGTGCCGTTTGCGCCCTCCGCTGTCAAGTTTAATGTTCAATATTCAATCTTCAAGTATAAGAATGCCGGGTTAATCCTCTGCCCAAAAAGAAAGCGGATAAAACCAATTAGAGAAGAATTGCATAGACTTTCAACCTGTCTATGGACTCGCGGCCAATAAAACAACATCGCTGCGTTGGGATTTGCCATCAGATCGTTACCCTGCAATGAACAATCAATCAGGGTTTTTTTTAGTTGGTCCTAAAATCCAACAGACGCCCGCCGGCAGCCGAAATTTTCGTGTTCAGATACTTGCCTTACATCTGGAATTTTTTTTCAAGTTTCAATTTTATGAGATAAAAAGTTTTTAAAAATTCACATAAGGGTCCCCCCTTATGAGTTAAAAGACAGACGTCCGCCGAAGGTCTAAAACGGACGCCCGCCGACAGGCGACCGGACATGACTAAATAACCCCTGCAATCAATAATCTTAATTTGAAGGTCCTGGAGAAAACCCTGAGTGAGACTCATTCAAAATTGAAAGTAAAACCTTGATTTTGACGTCCTGATAGGCTTTTTGAAACTATTTGCTCATTTAAACCCTGAGGAAATGTTGCTCCTTACCTGGTCTTCTCGCTCTGTTTCACTAGCAAGTTACGATAAGGATAAAGGGCTGACTTTCCGGCTACTGTAGTTATAAAGGGCTGACTTTCCGGCTACTGTAGTTATAAAGGGCTGACTTTCCGGCTACTGTAGTTGGTGTAGAAGGAAAATCCCTCCTCACCGTATCCCTTGAGAAGGACCATTCGAGAACTGGGCCGCAAATCTCTGCAGTAGTGAATACTTTCCTGATAACCCATACAATTTCTCTAGCTTTTAAGCCTCATTTTGAAACCATGTGTGTATTTGAGCGGCTTTCGAAAATTAGTATATCAACTATGATTTAAGAGAAAATTTCATGTAAGTCTTTGTACGCATTTGAAATAAGGTAATTTAGGCATGTGAAAGCCCTGCTCTGTAATGTAGTTTTTGTCTCCTACTTTTATAACATCTCATTTTCACTAAAAAGTCAAAAAGTGTTACTTTGAATTTTTTATTATTATATAACCCGAGTTGGGGCTACGAACTCGGAACAAGTACTGAGTGCGACCGCGTTGATCTCTTCGTATGTTAGCTCAGAGTGTCCAGCTAGATTGCGGAACCAAATGTCGAAGAGCGAGAAGGGGTTCTTAGACGGAAGCTCTGTCTCCAGCAGGTACGGTACTTCTTCATTCTTGTACGTTTTTCGCCAATCTTAACAAGTTCAACACTAATTTCTATGAAAGACCATGTCTCTTCTAGAAAAAATCTTCTACAGTCTTTAAAATCATAGTTTTACATCTTATGTAAACAGGACCATGCTCGCGAACTCATTTTGTGTGTGAGAAAAGTGTGAAAATTCGAGATTGGAAAACGAGTTTTTGACTTTCACTTCGCTCCCACTGCGCTAATAGAAGTAAAACTATTGATCCGAACACCACTTTGCACATTCATAGGCCGTTTGAAAACAATAACTATTTACACCAACCTCGAATACGCTAAACTGGTCTTTTCAAGTCACAAACGTTCAAATCGCTTCCTGAGCTCTATCATACAATTTAACTGACTTTTATGACACACTTCCACTGACTTACGATACTTAATATGTGAATAACCTGCCTACGAACAGTTTGAAATTCCTTTTGGCATCTTTCGAAGGCATAAAACTACAAAACTCACTGGCGATATCGGCATAATTCATTCGAGCGGTTGTACTGTAGGGTTTGGGGAAGCGGTTGTACTGTAGGCTACTGTAGCTCAGCGGATCCCGAGAAGAATAACGCACTGGTCGTACGCGACAACGCGATAACAAAATTTGTCCAAACGAAGTCGTATTTCTCAAGAAAAGGGCGGGATTTCGAACAAGTGTGTAATAAGTTTTAAAAAATGGGCGGGCGCTCCCGTAATGGAGACTTTTGTTCTTGAATAAGACGAGGTAAAATTTCAAGAAAAGCTCTTCCCGAGATAGTAGGAGGAACTCGGTGCTTGAAAGGCACTCAAGCATGGATTAGGACAAGAATGTAAGATAGAACACAGCTCAAGGTTGACAGCGATAAATCAAAAAAAGAAAGAAAAAGCGGCACAGAAGAAAAAATCTCACAACATTTTATGTTCGACTAAGGGTAATGAAAAAGAAAAAAGCTAAGAGGAAGAACGTAAACGACTTCGACTCATATATTATTAGCCGAAGAGTTGAATCGTTGGAGCAATTAGCATTTTATATAAACAAGAAGTTCAACGAAAGTGAGATGGGGTTCAAAATACGAATTTTCAAGAAACATTCGAGAAGTTTCTCTCTCTCTTACTTTTTCGAATGCAACCACTCTTTCTTTTGACACAATCCTTTCTCTCGCGTTCATGATAAGCTCTTATCTCATCTAACTTGAAAGGAAGAAACTGTGTCACACTTCCCCTCATGGTTTTCTTAGCGGACAAAACACTTTCATCAGTCTCACGAAATTATCGACGTCTTTCTTCAAAAAATTCTTAGTTCAACTCTTTGATGCGACTTTTTACAGAAATTTCATATGATTTTGCTTTTTACATAAAGAAAACTTGAAAAGGTCGACAAGCATCGCTTTCATCATCCCCTGAGTCATCTTGCGAGTTAGACATGTTTTTATTCAGCTCTTTATTCTCTCTATCCAATGAATGGTCACTTCAAGTCATTGCTGATAGTTATTCATCTCAGTGAATGTAGATGGGAGAAAAGGTTAAAAAATTTTCAAAATTTATTGTTTCCTATATTTCAAAAGCATGTTTTGCCCAAACTCAGACAGACTTTTTGTATTCTCTGGGTGGGTCTCATCAGTGAATGCCCAGAGTACAAAAGGGTACACTACAAGTCGTATAGACAAAAAACCAAACAACAAATTGAGTGGGGTATCTTGAAAGACACTTCAAGTAAATCTTCTTAAACTTTGAAAAAATGAACTTTAAAAATTTTGAAACATTGAATTACATATACTATAAAAACTGAAAATAATGGAACGGAAATTGAAAAAAATATGGAGTAAAGATACATTCAGTTTTGCGGGGAACTAAATGAATAAGCTTATTTCAAAAAATATTTTAGGAAGCTTGGGATAATTTGTGATGAGAAATACATCTGCAAACTCTGCATGAATGATGAGACTATCCGAATGTTAATTTTAACCTCCAATGACATAAACTACTAAAGAGAAATTGCTTCAAGGCTTGCTTCCCTGTTGGTCAAAAATGAAAATATCGTGGCAGATGGTAGATGGATGAGATGAAAACTGTCCATATTCAATTTTTGGTAAGCTTTGAGTCTTAAAAACTGTCCCGCAGCTTCAATGATTTCATAAACTATTTCAGATACTTGGAATGCTACTGAATGTTCAAGTGAATTTTTAAGAGCGTCATCGAGAAACCCGTTCATTTTTGAACACTTTAAGTGTTCATATTGGAGCTAAATCGCATACATGATTAAGAAATTTTGTGGCAAAATTACGACTCGACCTCGGAAAAATTAAATAAAAACTACTCAATTCAAATAACAGTAAAATTCTCAAGTGCGTAAGAAAATAAGTTTTGAACAGAATATTAACAACCTAACTTTTTCAATGAACATGAATATGTAGAATTTTTCAAATTGCACTGAGTGATTTGTCAACGAAGCTATGAGCTATGAATCATACACAACGGTGAGCGTAGAATCATTTTAAGGGCGATGTTGATCATTCGAACTCGAGATCGTAAACTTCACTTGCTGACACCGGAATCCTCTGTCGATTCAGCTACTTGAGAAGCACCTCAATAGTTATGCTAATCTCTCGAAATCATAACAGAATTTTAGTTTTATTCGCTTCTGAATGATTATTCATACCTGAAATCATCAGTTTTATATGACCATTTATCTCGGTCCTCATCATTCAAAATGATCGAAGGAGCTTTTTTAATCCGCGGAGACATGTGACAAGGGGTTAAAAAGTCAAGTCCTGTCGTCTGTTTGCGGGCTTCTGATTCCAACTTCGCGGGTCTCTGCTTACATTTAGAAAGCAAAACTTTACATGAAACACGTATTACTCTCGATCAAACGACATTTTATCGCTACCCGCGGGTCTCTTCTTCAGGCTAATGTTCACTTTCAGCGAGCCACTGTGCCCTATTCGGACGCAGTATACATGTGACCACATCTGCTGGCTTTAGTATTCTCCATAGCTTCATTTCTAAAGTTTTATAAATAGACTTCTTCAACGGCTCTGCCCTTTCCTGTTACTATTTTTCCCAATAGAAACTTGTGTTCATTGTTTGCATTTCATAAAAATACTTTTCAACTATCCTTCAAGGTGTTCTGGTGCCCCATTATAAATGGGAGCCAAGCCTCTCTAACCAAAAAGCGACAAACCTGTTTTTCTAGAATCATTGATCTTTTGAAGAGTCGCGTTGATAAACTCAAGGTCCAACTCGATTGTCTTCGACCAAGTCTCGACATCGCCCACTTCCTGATTTAGGTAAAGTTTCTCTCCTTATTATTCTCCAATCTAAATCACAACGGGCTCACGATCTGTACACAGCAGCCCTAAAACATATATTTAGAGTTAACTCAAAACCCTAACGAAACCCGAAAACTCTACTAATTGAAGATGAGGAACACCTTCTTATTCCCGATATACCATAAATTAAACGACAATCACGAATTCTCATTGCTCTCGCTCCGTCCTTCGACTTTTATGCCATTCTATTCGTCTCCTTCTTTGCTAATTTCGTAATCTCTGTATTTGAACCTTTTCCATTATTCTATGCTAACAACCTATTTTGGTTGCTGACTTTTTGTAACAAGAAATAGGTGATTTTTGTAACAATCACCTATGTCCATAAGCATAATTTATTCGGATGGGGTGCAAACAGAGAAATAGGGGGAAAGTGAGAAAGGAAATGTTTGTCAATGAAAGGATATGTGAAATGTCAACGGTTAAAGAGAAAGTTAGTCAGGGGTGAAAAAAGAGAAAGAGAGAGAGAGAAAGAAAGAGAGTGAAAACCTTGAGAGAAGAGTTAAGCTGATCGGCGATGGCGATCCACTGCTCCGTCTGCTTGCAGAGGACGGCCGAGTTCTGCTCAAACTTCTTTGCCTCGACGTCCAGTCGCTTTTCGTTGTGATATGCTTGGCTTACTCTGCGACATTTATTCGTTCTAGTCTTTTTGAAAAAAAAGATTTCCCGCTCTATTCGTCATCAAATACGAGACGGTCGCGAAAATTTCATTTTCTGAATCGTGTACACTGGCTCGCTTTCACTTGGCTATGATGTCTCAAGTCACCATGTTTTTCTGAAGCTCCATGAATGAGCCGGTGAAATTACAATCGTATAAATAAGAAAGTTGTCTCGTGCTCCGCTATGTAAGAAAGAAGGCCATAATCGAATAGATAACATGATTCAATTTCAATTTTATTACGTGAAAACATTACATGCAGCAACGCATAAATTAATCACGTGGTACGAGATTAAACAATTGAATTGTTTGAATTACATAAATAGGTGAAACAATGCAGATTACATCCAGGCAAACATATATCATTCATCAACACTATTAATTTCGGTGAATATACGAGCTGATCGTATAGAGAAGGCATTTCTTCTGCAAATAGTTCTCGGAGCAGGGTGGATTATTTTGAAAAATGCGCCTCTAGTGTTGGACGCTCTTATTTCAAAGTTGTGGTGCGTCCTGTCAGAGAGTACTTTTTTCCCAAATATCAGTTTCAAGAGTAGTTTGAGGTCGTTAGATTCTCTAACAGAGAGAAGAGATACTAGGCCTAGTTGATTGTTTCTCGTCTGACTACTTGGCATATTATTAAACGAACAACCAAAGCACCGGCGAAAAACGCGACGCGTAAAATAATTTTGAACCTTCTCTAGTACAGCTATGTCCTTAGCGAAATGTGGGGAGTAAACAGTTGTACAGTGTTCTACAATAGATTTAATGTATATCTTGTAAGCGTTAACAAGTACATCCGGTTTACGACTCTTGAGAACTTTAAGAATAAGATGACATTTACGCTTTGCTTTCTGAGCTATTGTTGAGCAATGAGCAGAAAAAGTCAACTTGTTGTCTACAATAAATCCTAAATCACGAATCTCGTTGAGGTAGGGTAGGGAGTGACTATTTATAGAATATGGAAAATGAGGGGAACTCTGGGTACCAATTCTTAACACAGCACATTTTGGTAGAGATAAAGGCAATTGCCAAGCGTCGCACCACTCCACTATGGTATCAATCGAGTGTTGCAGTGTTGTATGAGAGTCTGTTTTAGAAAAAGACTTATAAACTTTCATGTCGTCTGCAAAAACTTTAATTTTACAATTAGAAGAAGTTATCATATTCACTATATCAGATGTATAAATGATGAATAATAATGGGCCTAAGACACTGCCTTGGGGAACACCACTGGTAACCATGAAACTATTAGAAAGTGATTGATTAACTCGAACTTGGTAGGTTCTATTACCTAAATAAGCTTCGATCCACGAAATAATTATGGGAGGGAGTTGAATGGACTTTAGTTTATAAATAAGTTTAGAGTGAGAAACTTTATCGAAGGCTTTCTCAAAATCGGAATAAATGATATCTGTGAACTTTTACTGGTCTACGGCTACAGAACAGTCTTCAAGGAACAGTAACATCAACTGTTCTATTGATCTCTTATGGCGAAACCCGAATTGATCATCTGGCAAAATCTGGTTTATCTCACAATGTTTCTCTATTTCTTCACTCAACACTTTCTCGAATATACGGGAAAATAGTGATGTTATACTGATGGGACGGTAATTGGAAGGACTACTGTAAGGAGGCTTCTTCTTAACTGGTGTGACTATGGAATGTTTCCATCTGTTCGGGATTTCAGATGTAAGGAAAGATTGGTTATAAATTATTTCAAGCGGAATAGACAGAGGGACAGCGATTTTCTTGATAAAAAGCATATTCAGATGATCTGGGGTAGTACAAGAAGACATTGGGTATTTCTCTATTAGTCTACAAATATCATGACGCGTAAACAAGGGTTCTTCTAGAGAGGATGCTCTCAAGACTGAATTATGAGAGAGTGGAGGAAGCTTACCATTGTCTATGGTGTATGACTTCTGGAAGAATTCTCCAAGAAGATTTGCTTTTTCTAAGTCTTTAGATACTGAGATGCCGAGTTCATTCACCAAAGTGTCGACACCGCTTTGTTTCTGGGATGTATTAGACCTTATATACTTGAAGAACAAGTTTTTGTTCTTACTATTAACAATGTTCTTTTCTACATTTAGGTTGAATTTATCTACAAACTTTTTGCATTTCTTACTGGCTTTAACATAAATGTCATAGTCCTCATTTAGTCCACTAGAAACATAGTTGTTCCAGAAGAGAAAACGCTTTTCTTGAGCTCTCTGAATATGCGTTGGAAGAGATGCATGGGTCGCTAGAGAGACCTTCTGGATAGGAGCGAATTGCTCGGAAAAGTCCTCTAGTATGGATAGTAACAATTCGTACATTGAGTCTGTATCTTTGATGGGGTTGAATAAGCAATGCCAATCTAAATTACATAATGAAGGGAGTAATAAGGAATAGTTTATTTTACTGTATATGCGTCGATACGAGTAAAGAGGAATTTCGTGGAATAGGGAAAGTTCGAAACTGATTGATTCGTGGTCTGAATTACTGAATGAGGGAGTGACACATGGGTTCTTCAATAAATCTTGGCTATTGGAGAGGAGGAGGTCTAGAATGTGTGATCCTCTCGTAGGGCATCTAATATATTGATTCATCTGAGTGGCTGAGCAAAATTCAAGAAATGATTTGGAAGCGGGATTCGATGACGCTAGAGGGGATTTATTCCAGTCTATGTCGGGTAAGTTAAAATCTCCCATTATAATACATGGGTGGTTGCAGGTGACTAGATCAATCAAGAGGTTTAATAACCTCTCGCTCTTCGGTGTGTTTATATGAGGGACTCGATATAGACTAATGAAACGTATCACGTGAGATTCTATTTCAATATCAATAGCTAGGATTTCATGAGAATTCTTGATTGATTGAGAATAGATAATTTTGAATGATAATAAGGAGTGTATGAGAAATAGCACTCCCCCGCCATTAGTTATTTCGCTCCTATCACATCGAACAATGTTATATTGAGAGATGAAGGAGGAGAGAACAAAAGAGTCCGGGTAACTATCCGATAGCCATGTCTCACAAAAAGAAATTATAGAGTATCTCTTTGACAGCAAAAGTTGTAGATCATTAATCTTATTCACTAGAGATCTA
Organism: Allodiplogaster pararmata; assembly: GCA_964056735.1. NCBI lineage: Eukaryota > Metazoa > Nematoda > Chromadorea > Rhabditida > Diplogasteridae > Allodiplogaster > Allodiplogaster pararmata. The sequence goes on from OZ057403.1 coordinate 36,158,218, forward strand.
ACATTTGCGAAATAACAATTCACGTGACTTGTGGAAGACCGGCGATTTTGGTCTAGTTTAAAGAACGATTAGGACGAGGTGACATGAATCTTCGAGGAGGTTCAATACGCTCGGCCATCAGTGGGCGAGGTTTGCTATAACTCAGAGGGGGACCGAAAAGAGGAATATGAGGTTTTGGCTTACTCCTATCAGCCAGCCAAGCACGGACTGCCCGGTCATAAGTTCTCTCAGCTCTAGTCTGTGAATGTCTCAAATACAAATCGGAGGAAAAACGGGAAAGTACATCGCGACATAGAAGAGTTTCTTGTTGATGTCCTATTGTTGGGAGTACTATTTTGAGTGGGCGGGGAGGAGCATTTGGTGATTTCGGACGATGAGAAGGCATGCGATAGACTTTAACAGGACATGCTTCAATTTGCATCGCGTCTAGAATGCAACGAACTCTTTCCCAGTCGTCATCGACACGTTGCGAAGCGTTGGGGGAACGGGACTCAGGAAGGCGGAAAAGTACTACACTGCGATGTCTCTCCATCCGATCAGCTATTTCGGATGGAGACTCGTAATACTTGAATGATGGAGAAGTAAGCGGTGGTGGCTGCGGCGTAGGGGTAAAATTGATGATCGGGGGAGGTACAGAAGTAGATGAGAGAGGCTTAGTAGAAGTGGTAATAATCGAAGAGGGAGAAGTATTGCCATGAACACACTGGGGGCTAGCATTCACTTTCAACAATTGTTCGGCGAGTTCCTCTACTTTCATAGTAAGATTCTTAATGAGTTGACCTTGGGCGTCAACAAGGGAGGCCAACTTGGTGTTCTTCTGCTCCAGTAGAAGGTTCTTCTCATCACTTTTCTTCAAATAGTTATAGAGCTCAGTTAGAGGGTCCGCTTCTTCGGTCACTCGTCTTCCTCTCGTTGTTGTGATGTTTCTCATCCTGTTAAAAAGAGAAACGAGCGGGGAGGAAATTTGAGGAGAAATTGAAGACTCCATTTATACGATGATGGATAAGAAGTGATAAAGCGAACTCACTCACCGATTATGGTGCCATATAATTGAAAGCGAGCCTTGGCACCAGGCTTTGAGCGTGGCAGGGTAATCGATATTAGTCCAATAGGAAGAGCAATTTGCCAGAGCGATATGAAGAGTCACCACTCGTTAAGAACACGAAAGGCAAGAATGTAAATGTGAATGTATGTAAAAACGTAAGAATGTAAAAACCTTCGAAGTAAATGTGAATTCTAAATTTAGTAAGAATTTTCTTGAACCTTCTGTCATTTGTGACTCAATTCGAGTACTTTTTGATGATTTCTCAAATGTTTATCAAGTAAATTTCAGCTGATCTCCGTGCTATATACAATTAAAATTTGCAGTTTTCGCTTTCAGAGGTGACGCTATGGAAGTCAGAAACTGTTCAAAAACCCGAAAAATGTAAAAGACACCTAAACACTCAGTTTTACCAAAGACACCTAAATACCTCATGTAGAAATGCCTCCAAGCAATTTGAAAATTTCCGTTTTTTTATTAATATTTGTTAATAATCTCTATGTATTTAGTACTTTTATCTGTTTGATGCTAATAGAATTATCATAACACCTTTACCAAATGAATTCAGATTCACAGCCGTTCAGGTAATTTCTTGAACTTCTTTGCTCCGCAAACATAACACTGCTGAATAATTGACAATCTATGACCATTCCGAATCAAAAGTTTGTTATGAGCAGAAAAGAGAGAGAAAGAAAGAGTAAGAAAAAAGAGAAAGTGAGAAAAGAGAGAAAGGAATAGAAAGATATCGATGAATTTAGAGACAGAGAGGGAGAGCAGGCAACAGAGAGAGATAGAGAGAAAGAAAAGGAAAAAGAAAGAAAGATATAAAACAAAGAAAGAGGTAGAAAAGGGCGAGAGAATGCAGGATATCGCAGAGCCTGGCACATCCTTATATTCAGATAAGAAACAACATATCGGCAGCTAATGGAGGCTCTGACGATGCGTTATATTGAATAAATAAGCGAGGTGTCATTATCACCGGCTGATACTGCCGACAGGTGGAATTGGCGCGTTCGAACTAGGGACCGATTCGCATTTCGCTCATTTTCGAGCACTGAATGTTTTTGACTTCGGTAATTTTTACAATATTTTGAATTAAGTATTCGTAAGGGAGAGAGAATGCAGGATATCGCATTCTCCCTTACTCAATTTGAAAAAAATTATTTAAAAAAACTTCCAAAGTCTAAAATTTAACATTTGAAGCCGAGAGACACAGGTGAATATTTATTCAAAAAAATTATCACTGGAGTATCATACATATCTTAACGTTAAATTTTGATACTAAATGTTTTCGCACAAAAACTTCTTTCAAACAAAGGACCGAGGTATTTATTTCAGTGAAGTTTACTCCAAACTGAATGTTTATAGGTGGTTAGAATAGGGTTGGAATTTCAGAAGTAAGTAACAAAAAAAGGGTTTAAATTAGGGTTGAACTTAATGAATTCTCAACTGACCAAATAGCCACTGCAGATATCCAATTGACGACTCCGATCAGGTTAATCTTTGAGTGCAGGTAGAAGGTTCGGAAGTCGTCTGAGAAGGCAAAGAAGTCAAAGTTGGCGAGTGAGTGAGGAATCAGAAGCAGCAGAAAGACGATGTCAGTGCACGCGAGACAGGCGAGAAGTGCGGTTGCCCTGAAAGCACCATTATTGCTGGCTTCATGATCCTGGACCTGGACATGGACCACATACTTTTTAATGCATCCAAAAAGAAAAGAAGAACCAGCTGGAAACGGTTATCTTTAAGATAGAGACTCGCCAAGGGCAAAATCAAACCGTTCTCATTGACCAGAATACTCTTATCAAAAAGGGTAAGTCCCCCTTATGAAAGGGAAACAGAGTCCCACCGAACGCGAAATCAGAGGAGCGTCGACATGTGGTCGGACATAACCTCATACACCATTCCTTACAGTGGTCGACTCTTTATTTCTCATTCCTTCCCTCATTGCTTCTAATCAACTTCTTCTGATCTATTTTTTCTGAATTTCTTAGCGTAAACTGCAGCATTGAAAGCAGTTACCATCCAAATATTACAATTCTCTCGGGTATTTAATTTTTTATGCATTAATTACTTGAAACATTACGACAAAAAGACTGGAAAAACCATGAATTTATGGGAAACATTAAAATGCTCTGTGAAGAACATGAAGCGTTTTTGTGTGTTGTTGTTTGGCATCCAGGCTTTTCACAGAACAGGAACTGCTTGCCCTCGCAAAAATACGGGCTCCGAAGAGATATATCATCCTTGTCACGCAAACGAGCTCACTACGAACTTAGGAACCTGCGCCCTCAAACTCAATAATTTTGCACAAAAGAGCTCTCGTTTCGTCAAGAACTTGCAAGGTTTTTCTCGAGATTTCTAAGGAAGATAAAATTTTGCACAAGTAGACTTTTATTCTAAAAGCATACTCTGAAAAAGGAAGAGGAGTGAAATCCTCCATGCCTCATATACACATGCGCATAAAATTTAAGACATAGCCATACACTCCAAATATCGGTAACACACCCAAACATAAAACAATAATCAGTTCAATAAGTTTCTATGTGTTTTGAGGTATGACTTCTAGATTTTTTGTCTGTGTATGCCTTTAGAGAAGTAATTGCATGTTATTTTTAAGGTTTTCTATCTACTCTTCTCCCTGGAACGGGATGAGAATGAATACGTGTTGTTGCGATGACTAAAAATGAAACGGTGTTTTTAAGATGACTATTAACGTCATATGAATGACTATGAGTGACTATTGGTGACAAGTTGCTGACTGGTCTAACCGAGACACGCGGGATCCTCCTGTGAGAACCAGCAGGTTCAAAGTGTTCCCTGTCAATCCGAAAAGGGCGATTGGCGGGAAAATGAATCGGTGAAGTGCACTCTCAAGGGAAGATCCCGACAACCTTAACTCGTCACCAGACAGACAGAGATTGCTGGCGTTCGCTATCCCAACCATCTCTTATGCCGTGGCAAAAGAAGCAAAGGACGGGAATAGAAACGAGTCCGCCAATGTTTTCCTTAAGTATTTGTCTGATGCATTAGTTGGCATTCGAATTCGAAACTCGTTCCACCAGTCGCTCTCTCATTGTCTTACTTCTTCGCTCTCTCGTCAAAAGACCGGAAAACTCGAAACTTTTTTCAAGATGCCGATTTGTCTTATTTGCAAATTTATCTTATAAGAAGCAAATGCACATTTATATAAAACATATAAGGAAGAGCCGATGAGCATACAACGCGCCGCATTAAGAATATTTATTATTTTCAAACTTATCAATATATTTGTGACATCAGTTCTGGATATTTCATAACTGATAACAAATTTGAGATCGTTTCGCGGTTTATTTGATGTGGAACTGTTTTACTCAGAAACTATGCTTTTTGTCTTTAATTGCCTTCCCGTTCGAAACACAAAAACATAACAAGAAAGAAAAACAACACAAAACTAACAAATTTAATCATATTTTGAAGTGTTTACGCGAAACTAATCAATCAATCTGCAACACAAATTATGTTTCGAATCACAAGAACAAAAAACTATGAAAGTTTGACAAAGAAAGATTTTGTTTGTTTTCCCCTGAGTTACGAAATGGAATCAAAAAAGGAGGATAAAGAGAGTTGAAATTTTGTTGAGAATACGACAGAAAAAAAAGAGAAAATGAAAGAGTGAAGAAGTGAATGACACAGAGAGTAGGAGAGAAAGAGGAAGAAAGAGGGAGACAGAGAGAGAGAGAGGAAGTTGTAGAGATAATGAAAATGAAAAAAAGAGAAAAAGAAGAGAGAAAAGGAGAAAAAAGAGAGAACAAATGAAGAAAAAGATGAAGATGAAGGCAACCATAAAAACAAAAAGATTCAGAAAGAGGAAGAAAAAGAATAGAAAAGAGAGATATATATGAAGAAGGAGGAACACCGGAGAAAACGAGAAAAGACACTCGCATTGTCATTTTTGACAGGAATTGACAATGCTTTAAAAATAAGCTGAAAAAAGCTAAGCATCGTCTCACATGCGAATTGACCATTTCCAGCTGACAAAACGAGTGGTTGAAGTTTGAAAAGGGGGTGGAGAGAGGAAAAAGGAACTTATTACTTTTTTCTCCCTTTTTCTCGCATTTCTTTCTGTACATCTCTCGTTATTTCTCTCTTTCTGTACTCTCTTTGTCTCTCTATTCTCTCTCTCCTCTCTCTCTCTCTCTCTCTCTGTCTCTCTCTCTCTGTTTTCCTTCATCATTCTCTCGCCTTATAAAAAAGATAAGTAAACGGATAGAAGGACAGATTTAGGTATATCAAAGAGAAAAATGCAAGGATTGAGACAGATTGATACAGAATGTCAGAATGTGAATATGGCGGAAGAGGTAAACAAATTTCTATAAGAACAAAATTAATAAATGGGAATAAGTAAAAGAGAGGAAAGAGAGACTATGGCACAAAGAAAGGCAGTAACAGAAGATGAAAAGAAAAAGAAAGAAAAGAAATGGGGAAAGAAAAGTTGAGCGAAGAGAGAAGAGTTAAAGATAGGCAGTGAATAGATGAAGAGAGTTGAAGAGAGAGGTAAAGAGAGAGAGAGATGAAGAGAGTTAGAGAGAGAGGTAAAGAGAGAGAGATAGAGGTAAAGAGTTATAGAGGATGAGAAGCAGTTCGTAGCAGAAGATCGCAAGAAAAAAGAAAGCCGTGCTAGCCACGTTTGGAACACTAACTATTGTTAACTATTGTTGAGATTTTTTTGAAAGGAACAATTTAGACTGACCGAAGAAGAGTGAGGATAAGTATGGAGGGAGGCGTCTAAGAAGGACTGATAGCTGGAGAGAAATAGTTGAAAAGGGGAGGCATAGAGGGAGAGGGAGAGAGATAGCGAAATCGAGAGAGAGGAGTGAAAGAGAGAGATAGAGAAAGAGATAGAAGAATAGAGAGAGATAGCTAGAGGCAGAGCGACAAGCAAAAAAAAAGAGAGAGAGAGAGAGAGAGAGGAATTGAAAAGAATGACCAGAGGACGGGGACAGAAACGGGAAAACTCTGAGCGCGAGAGAAAAAAAGATAACGACTGGATGAAGATAATTGCAATAAAAGAAGGGGTGGAGAATATTATATAAGGAGAGAACATGGGGTAAAATGCTGAAACGGACGCCTTGGGTATGACGTCTACTTGATAACAGAAACATTGGATAAGCTATACACATGTTTTCCGTGGCAAGCCTTAATTTTCATGGGTCGAAAAGACTTCCAGGTAATACTTGGCGAGAGGAGAAGAGAGATACAGAAAGAGAGAGAGAGAGAGAGAAAGGGGAAGAGAGAACCACATATATGTAGAGAAAAATATAAACACAGAGAGAGGGAGAGAGAGAGAGAAGGGAAGACAGAAACACATATGTATAGAGAAAAAAATGAACATAGATAGGATGAGACAGGTATATGTATACACGAATACAGTGACAGAAAAAATTAAAAAAATGAGAACACTAATTTACGTTTTGATCTACACGTGTTTCTCGTCAATGATCAGTATGGAATTCTTTGGATTAAGAAATAGTAAAAGAAAATATTAGCAAGATATTCAAAAAGAATATACTGAATTTGCCTGTTCATGTTATTAAGTATCTTTCTCATGTTTTTGATTGTTGAATAACTAATTTATATTTATCAATAATCAACATTCTTTCCCTTCCCCTGCTCTCGAGATGGTTGCGTTTGCTAGTCTCCACTCTTCAACTGCCCCGTGAAATCATCAATCCCCTTCCCCCTCCTTTCATGACTTCATTTTAAACCACATGTCACTACTTCCATCGCCTTCTTTTTTCTGATTCCTCGTTCTTCTTCTCCACTACACTAATTTATCATGAGGTCGCTTCGGCTCCCAAACACCCCATCAGATGAACCCCAGCTCGTCAGAAAAACCCCTTCCTCCTGTATTTGGTACTTTGAAACTCGCATTAGCGACATTCCTCCTTTGTAAATATTCAATATGTAATTGCAAGGAATAAATTCATTCATTCAATAATTTCTCCACCCCTCCCCCCTTTCCCTTTCCCTCAAACTAAAGCGACCGTTCGCTCATACATACACCGCCACCAAAAAGATAGCCCATGCATATCCGCAATGATTATTGTTGTGTGCAAGAAATAAAGATTGAATGAATATCTTTTTTCTCTTTCTTTTTCTCATCTCAAAGAATGTCACAATGAGAAACTTTTGAGTGGCTTCCGACGTCAGTCTTAACTTGTCAAGGAAGTAATCCGATGTACTCACTACATCGCCAGTCCTACTTGGACTATCTATAGGTCTTATGTACTTCGGCCTTATATTCACATTTACATTTACCACGCAGGACTTAGTCGGAGAAAAAGAGAGGAAAGAGATTATTAACAGAAGCCACTGAATCGGCAGCTGGTGAAAAGATGGAAAGAAATACAGAGAGCCCTTGAAGCGAAATAAAGAGAAAATAGGAGAGAGCGAGCGAGAGAGAGAAAGAGAGAGAGAGAGAGAGAGAGAGAGAGAGAGAGAGAGAGAGAGAGAGAGAGAAAGAAAGAGAGAGAAGAGAGAATGATTGACGAAGAGGATGAATATATAGAAAGAGATAAAGGTAATTGAAGAGAACGATAGAACAGAGTTAAAAGATAGATAAGAAGAAGAAGAAAAGAAAATGAAGAAGAGAGAAAGAGTGTGAGAGGAAGATATAGAGAAAGGAAAAGAGATGTAGAGAGAAGTAGAGAGCGATAATGAGAAAGTAAGAGAAAAGGATAAGGGGGTGAGCAAAAAGAGAACGATGTTTCACGAATAAGTTCCGCCAAGGAACTCATGTTTTGATGTTCAGCCGGAATGAAACATTTGTTACAATCCATCAATCCATGTTACAATCCAATGTTACAATCCATGTTACAATACAATCCAAAGAAGGGTGTTATATGGGCCTTAAAATGTGCATTATCATGTGTGCGTAGGTAGCTCAGGGAGAAGAGTATTCGCCCGGAACGCGAAAGGTCACGGGTTTGGTTCCCGTCACACCAAACGATTTTTGCACGAGTTTCTGCGAACAATCCGCTCCTCTGCTCGGTATAAAAATCCGTTGCTTGTGAACAACGAGGAGTAGGGAATACTCTACTTTACATGGGGGCCGAACCGGGATGAGAAGGAAAGGATAAAAAGAAAAAAAAGAAGAAAGCCCGAGCATGAGCTACTTCGCAGAAACAAAGGCGCCTATACCTCTGACCCTAGACCTCGAGAGACCTGGTGTTGAGAGGGAAGCATGTTGTATGGGCCTTAAAATGTGCATTATCATGTGTGTGTAGCTCAGTGGGAAGAGTATTCGCCCGGAATGCGAAAGGTCACGGGTTCGGTTCCCGTCACACCACACGATTTTTGCACGAGTTTCTGCGAACAATCCGCTCCTCTGTAAGGAGTCCTGGTCTTTAATCTCGTTATCGTTTATTGTATTGTTGTTCCATGATCTACTTTTATTGTTATTGGTTTTAAGTAGCTTTTTTTCTATAATTCTTTCGCCATGCTATTTTTGTAATGATGTGTTGGACAGTTGTGTAATTGTTATGTTCTCTAGGTTGATATGGGTTATGTGAGGAAAGGAAAAACCTCGCGCGCATAGGAGGCCTGATCAGCCTATAGAGAAGAGGAAGTGTGTTGATTATCAATTGGACCGCGGTCCGGAGTGCTTTTGTTTTGTTTTGTGGCCTTTGTTGTTGATAAAAGTGGATATCCCAGGACCCGTTGCCTGCGAACAGCGAGGAGTAGAGGATACTCTAACATTACATGGGGGCCGAACCGCTCGAATAAATTTGAGTGGACATCGGGATTGCTCAATAATTTGAGTAATTTGTGCCATTGTTCAAGAGGTTGGACTTTGAGAGCACGGATCATCCAATAAGTTGGAGATCGAAGTCGGGTTCAAGAGGTTGGACACCGTGGAATTTGAACGAAAGAGAGAAGTCTTTCAGACTGATAATTGAAGGAAAGGAGGAAAGTAAAGAGTTGCTTGAAGCGACAAGTGTTGCACCCCTGAGAAGCGACGCGGTCAGGCGTGGCGGTTGAGCCGCGTGATTCGTTGAAGAGACGGGTACTTTGAAAATTGTTTGAAGTATTTCGGGTTATAAAAGTTGTGGTACCAAGGATAACTCGCTGTTGATTCTCGAATAATTCGCTGTTGATTGTCGAACTCTTGTGTAGACGGTACAACTGAAATATTGATTACAGTTGAAAAGTATGGAAGAAGAGGACGTCTTCGATCCCCTCGCCCTGGAAGAACTGTGGCCAGCAGATGATCGCCAAAACGAAGAACAGGTTAGCAAAACAAGACTACAAAAATTTCACAGAAAAGTAGACCACAAACTGGCACTAGTAGAAAAACTAGCTAAAGATCCCAAATTTTCGAAAAAGAACATGGCGGAAATCATTATTCGGTTGGGAGAAGATTGCAAAGATTGGGCTACTTCGTGCGAAAGTTGGGAAAAAGAGATAACAGTGATGATTCAAAAAACCCTTCAGTCTCACGCCGAAAAGCAAGATGAGCCACAGCAGCAGCATCTTCAGCAGAGCCAGCAGCAGAAGATACAACAACAGCAGAAACTCATTGAAGGTGAGAAAGAAGAAAACAAAAGAGACAGAAGACTCCAGAGTTTTGAATTCAATGAGGAAAATACTTTTGTGCAGAACTGCTCGCGGAGAGGACAGCCCGGGAGAATCGAGCTGGAGAGAAAGTCGATGGAGAGCAGACGACAAGAAACAGGTATCAATTCATTCATCGAGAAAGAGAGAACAGAAAGAGAGAGATGGGAATATGAAAGGAGAGCTGCAGAAAGAAATATTGGAAGAGAAAGCGATGGCACAGTAGAAAAATTGGGAGCCGTAATGACATCGATGGCGATGCCAAGTATTCGAAGTTTTTCCGGTAGAGGTGGGTTGCGAGAGTTCAAAGACTTCGTTGATAGAATCGATCTGAAGTATGGTCAACTTATTGGCGAGGATCAGCTGATAACAGTTTTTAGACAGCACTTAGAAGGAGATGCTTTGAATATATTTGATACCCTGCCAAGAGAGATAAGGGACGGTTCGTACAGAGGTATAGTATTAAAAATGAAGGATCGCTTCAGGGGTGATCAAACCCTCAAGAAATACGATGCTCAAAGGAAGCTCGATAGGATACAGAAAAGAGAGAGAGAGACTGTAGTTCAGTTCTGCTGTGCCTTGGAATCCCTAACCATGGAGGCTTACCCTGATGCTTCCCCGGTAATGCTCTCTGAAATAAGAGCGGGAAAACTAGTCAACGCACTCCCGGATTTTGAGCACCAAATACAGCTGTTTAAGATCTTGGATGAGACAGAGGACTATGACAAGTATGAAAGACTGAGAGAAGAGGCCCAAAAGTTGGAGTTGTTGGAAAGAAGGAAATCAATAATGAGAGAAGAGAAAATAATTAGATACCCTATGAGAACGGTTGACCGAAGGTGGCAAAGAGATGAAATAGGGAAAAGAAGGAAACAGTAGGTTCCCCAAACTTACGAATGAGTGGGATGGACCCTATCGTGTGGAAGAAGTGAGTGACAACTCCGCTAAAGTAATGAAACTTGAAGACAAAAGCGTTTTACGGATCCCATTTGATCAGTTAAGATTCATGAAAAAGGAACTAGAAAACCAAAGTTCAGAAACAGTAAAGAAAAGAAAGCAGAAAGGGATGGATCAATTATTACAGAAATCGCCTGACAACGTTGGTCATCATGAAATAGAGAGACGCCGCCTCCATCAAGAACTCCAAGGACGTGCACATCGTGAGATACACCACCAACGCAGAGATGATAACTGCGATAGAAAGGATGAAATGCGACCAAGGAGTGGCAATCATCCTGCTGCCTTTCTGGGACTCAATCACTGCCCAACAGTGGACGAGCCCTCTCCAGCCCCGCAGATATCAGCCATACGATAGGCACCCTACTCGTCGTGGGCGTCGAGTTTAAAAGGGGGGCATGTAAGGAGTCCTGGTCTTTAATCTCGTTATCGTTTATTGTATTGTTGTTCCATGATCTACTTTTATTGTTATTGGTTTTAAGTAGCTTTTTTTTCTATAATTCTTTCGCCATGCTATTTTTGTAATGATGTGTTGGACAGTTGTGTAATTGTTATGTTCTCTAGGTTGATATGGGTTATGGGGTTATGTGAGGAAAGGAAAAACCTCGCGCGCATAGGAGGCCTGATCAGCCTATAGAGAAGAGGAAGTGTGTTGATTATCAATTGGACCGCGGTCCGGAGTGCTTTTGTTTTGTTTTGTGGCCTTTGTTGTTGATAAAAGTGGATATCCCAGGACCCGTTGCCTGCGAACAGCGAGGAGTAGAGGATACTCTAACATTACACCTCTGCTCGGCATAAAAATCCGTTGCTTGAGAACAACGAGGAGTAGGGAATACTCTACTTTACATGGGGCCGAACCGGGATGAGAAGGAGAGGATAAAAAGATGAAAAAGAAGAAAGCCCGAGCATGAGCTAGTTCCCAGAAACAAAGGCGCCTATACCTCTGACCATAGACCTCGAGAGACCTGGTGTTGAGAGGGAAGCATGTTGTACGGGCCTTAAAATGTGCATTATCATGTGTGTGTAGCTCAGTGGGAAGAGTATTCGCCCGGAATGCGAAAGGTCACGGGTTCGGTTCCCGTCACAACACACGGTTTTTGCACGAGTTTCTGCGAACTATACGTTCCTCTGCTCGGTATAAAAATCCGTTGCTTGAGATCAACGAGGAGTAGGAAATACTCTAATTTACAAGGGGTGTCGGGTATGTTTTTAATAAAAATAAAAATAAATCCGCATTGGATGCTGTAAAAATACTCTTAGTTCAACAAACCACTTTTACAAGTATTCCTATTTGTGACACACATAATATTTTCCAGGATTTTTGGTGTGGACACAAGGAAACAAGGGAGGAAACTAGTGGACAGAACCTAAGGAAGTTTAAACTAGAGCCAATTTCTGGATGATTCAGAAGGGTGGGAAATGGGTAAAATTACTAGAAAGAGAAGAATAAGCAACAAAAGAGGCAGCATTTTTAAACAGTAAGCTCAATCATTGAGGAAAAAAGCACAGGAGACAAAAAACACTTGAGCTACAGAGGAGAAAAAAAGAGGGAAAAAGGATCAAAAGACACGAGCTGTGTCTTTTGAAGAAAGAGAAAAAGGAGAAGTGAGGAAGAGACGCAGAAAGGAAGAGACGCAGAAAGGTTGTTTTCTTTAGAGAAAAGCAAAAATTAAAAAGATGAAGCGACCAAAAACTGTGGATAGAGTTTCAAATTACACAACGAATTTCATATCACTGCCGGTTACAAAACTCTCTATTTCTCTCTCTTTTCATACCCCTCTACTTCTCTCTTCTCTTTCTATTACTATATTTCCCCCTCTCTCTCTTGCCTCTCTCTTTCCTCAATTCTCTCTCGCTCGCTTCTTTTTAGTTTCTTGCTCTCTGCGTCCACTTTTTATCTCTCTTTCTCACTTTCCATCCTTTATTTTCCCCTCTCTTTTTCCTCATGTTCTTGTATCATCTTTCAACTGAAGTTTACCCGTGACATCAGAATGACTCAGTTTGACCTCCAAGAAAACATCTTGTTGTCCTTGTACCTCAGGCTATTACAACAGTAATACCGTGTACCTCAGGCTATTACAACAGTAATACCGTGTACCTCAGGCTATTACAACAGTAATACCGTGTACCTCAGGCTATTACAACAGTAATACCGTGTACCTCAGGCTATTACAACAGTAATACGAATTTGTCCTGAATTGTATATCGCATATCCTACAACTCTTCAATTCTACAACAGGTCTCGACGATCTTACAATATGTTTCGAATATCCTAGAACATGTGTTACATATGTAGTTTAAAACCTGTCTATTCTAAAACATGTCTCGCCAATCTTACAAAATGTCTCGATTATTTTTGAACATGTCTCGCCCTTTATACAAATCGTCTCATTTCTTAGGTTCAACTCTTGTGATTTAAAAAAAAACTTTGTACACCCTTCCATCTAGATTTCTATCTTTTAGTCCTGTTTTCTATATGCCTCTCTCGCTCCCCTCTTTCTCGCTTTCATTCTATTGCTTCTATTTCGTTCTATATCTCTCATCTCTCTCTTTCTTTATCTGTCTCTCTCTACCTCTCTCACACACGTGCACACACTCTCTGCATATATTTCTCGACGTCTTTTCTCTCTGTATTTATTTCCCTTTTTATCTTTGTCTTTCTCTATCTATTTGCTCTTTTTAATTTTTTCTTGTTTGTTTTCACTTTTTTTCTTTTTTCATTATTTTCTATATACTACTTCGTTTTACATGTTATTTTTTAAAATTCTTTTCACTTTCTGTTTTAAATATTTCTTTTTCATGTTTGATCTCACGGGTTCTAAGAAACTAAGATCTCACGGGTTCTAAGAAACTAAGTTTTACTCTCATTTTCAGAAAAAAAACTAATGAAATGAGACAGAATTTATGGAAAAGCCTAATCCTCGGATATAATTTGATTGTTTTTTTTAAGGATTTACTCTCATGCTCTGAGTTTGTGAAAAAAATATATAAACGAAGTAAAATATCAATACATGATTGAGAGCTTTTGATTAGTATAAATTCAAATGCTGATGAAATTATACTCAATTATTGAATTATACTTTCAAAAATAACCTATCCTTGATTTATAGAGAAAACAATATAACCGAGTTGTGAAACTTGTAGTGAATCGAACCTTAATACGCACAATACAAAAAATTTAATATATAAATTCAGAGAACAACCCATCGCAGTAAAATAGGTTACGTTGCTTTAGAAACAAAGATCTACAATAGAAGGTTCGAAACAAGAAGAATACAAAATGAGGGAAGAAAGGGTTTAAAATGAAATCAGGACTCATTCCTACCTTCAGGCCAGTCTTTGCAGTTCATCAAAGCAACTTTAAGCATTCAGCATTCACGTGTTTGTTGGTTTGTTTGGTTTTTTTAAATGTTGTTTTGAAAGTCTGAGAACAGTTATGATCGATAATAGTCTATCCGACCCTATTCCCGTAATATCAGGTATACCTCAAGGATCATCTTTAGGCCCGTTGTTATTCTTGTTGTACATCGACTCTGTTAAAGAAGCTATCCCCGATTCTATCAAATTTTGCTTATTCGCCGATGATATAAAGATAATGGGACGCGCTACCTCTTGTAATTATATCCAACTAGCTTTGAATCGTATAACTGATTGGTGCCTAGAGTGGAATTTGTCCCTATCCATATCTAAGTGTAATGTACTTCATCTCGGATCATCCAATTCTCGCAGCGTCTATTACATGAACAGTCAACCTCTAGTAGTTGGTAGAGTTGCGAAAGGTCTTGGTGTAATCATATGTGATCGTTTCTCTTATCGTAATCATGTTGAAGACAAATGTAAAAAGGCTCTGCTCTTGTTAACATGATGTTAAAAGCCTTCAAGTCACAATGTCCGAGGCGGACTTCAGCTTTTAAAATTTTAACTTTTAACTTCAGCTTTTAAAATTTATGTCAGACCTGTTCTTGAATACGCTAGTGAGTTATGGAATCCCTCATCCCCCGGCTTAGTAAAATCTATTGAAAAAGTTCAGCGGTCGTTTACGAGAAGAATCCTAGCAAGATCTGGCCATTCCAGACTTCCCTATTCACAAAGAATCTCCATGTTAGGCCTAGAAACTCTTGAATATCGTCGTGCTATATCTGACCTTTTATTTTTTCATAAATGTGTCCACAAAAAATGTGAACTTGAAACTATGAACTTGTTTCAATTGTCCGCAGTACAGAGATTTTCTCGCCATTCTCATGATCTCAGGCTAAAAACACCTCATAATATTAGCAAATGTTCTATTTCTACATGTGTTTCTCGCCAGCTATCAGTATGGAATTCATTACCTTTTGAGATCGTCAGTACACCTAATACTGCTAGTTTCAAAAAACAATTATTATCTCTGCCTACTGAAAAGATATTACCTAAACCTTTCGTTCATGACTAATATAATTGTCGATTTTAAGTATATCACCCTCCCCCCTTTTTCATATATACCGCAACCCCTAAACACCGCCACTTAAAAGAAAGTCCATGCATTTAACTTTGTTTTTGTTTGTGTTTTCATGATATCTCATGTGCTTGGAATAAAGAAATGAAATGAAATGAACTAGAAGTCTTCGGTGCAACTCTGATCTATGCTGTTTCTGTCATGAATCCTTTGATTGTCAAATGAAGAATTTAAAGGCTTCTATCAAATAATATTCTAGCCTGAATAGCAAAAAAGGAAAAAAGTAGAAGTAGAGCCAAAATTAGAACCTGAAGCTCTACTTGACAAGTGAAGAAGTACATGCTCTCTCAACGCTTTCTCTAAGAAAGTTTTCGATCTTTTTCAGTGCCATATATGCCACAAGTACACTTATAAAAAGACGCATATGTAAGTCCCAAACCACCTTATATTTCCAGTGCGTATGTTCAGAATCCTCAAACTTGAGACCAATTTGGGCACAACTATATTATATAAATGTAGACGAGCTCAATTTCTACACAATGTCAATAACCAAACCTCTATACCCCGAAGCTGTAATGAACGGGAAAAAAGACTTTGTAGGTTGTTAGGACAATACGGTTTTGAAAACGTTAGGACTAGGTAAGCCCTGCCAGAAGCCGGCTGCGGGCGTGTTGGTTACTTGGAACGGCAGAAAGAAGGCGAGCGACCGCCCAGGACATTGGCAAAATCGCGGAATGTCACTCTGTCATTCTACGGTTTACCAGTAGCACTCTCCGGTATGCCAATGTCTGTACTTGGGTCATCGCACCTGACTTTTAGAACGAAGAAGAAATTGTCTCTGAATCTGCACCTGACTTTTAGCGCAAAGAAGACACATTCAAGCACTATTGCTCCAATCTTCAAATGCTCAGTTACATAGTTTAAAGGCAGTCACGCCTGGTTAAGACGAGCATGCTATTGCTCTAATTATTTCAGCATCTCTCATCTTTTAAATACTCGTAGATGATCCCGTTTTACAGCTCGAATCACCAGGTTTTATTGTTTTCTTTTTCTCGATTTTGTTACGAGCCCGCTGAAATTAGAATAATTTTGAGTGTATCCATTGGTTTTCTTCTCGGTTGTTTGACCGTTACATCCATATCAAAGGCGTGTCTTTCGATGTTAATCGCACATGCTTATACCATCCAAGCCTATGAGCCAAATCGTCTAGCATAACATATTCAATGCAATCGGATGAAGATTGTTTTCGGTCGCACGCGTTGAAAACTAGGTCTCCGTGAGATACATGTGCACAAAACGGGTCGCGGTCAAAATGGATATCTTTCATTAAATGCCAATATGTAGCTTATCACAAAGGACATGCGTAGCTTCTTTCCATTTTATTTACGCTGTGTTTACTTTACTGTCAATTCCTAGACTCTTTATCGAGAATAAATCGCTTCACTTAATCATTTTTTTAGTAAAAGGTTTTCATCGTTTTTGCTTCAATTATGACATTAGACATACTTTGAACTTCGGTATTCAAAACCGGATTAGTTATGATATTTTCCTCCTTTCAAAATAACAACTTCTATCATATCAACAAGAACAAACATATTAATGAATTTGTTCTCAAAAATATCAACTTCGTTGTTATATTAATATTCCAACTCAATCCGCTCGAAAAAATTTTCCCTTTTCATAAACTTTACATATTCCTTTTATAGTCTTATCCTTTCACGGACAAATAGTTTTTTAGTGTTCAAAAGTTCTTTGCTCGCTTTCGTAGAATCCAAGGATTACTATTTACACATCGTCAGTGGTAAAAGAACCACCATACTTTCATAATAAGGAGCCATAGTATTATTGTTTTCCCATGTGGGAGTAGACTTTGTAATTCTATTGAAGAAAAAAAGACCATGATGATATCACTTAAACTACACTTCTTCCTTTTTTGGACTTCTCAATTCTTCGCTGGACTCCCCCACTTGTATGCCTAATTGTTCCAATTCTGCTCCGTTCTTAGACTACAATCAGCATGACTAAGAGAGCAGTTCGAAAGAAAGATTAGCACAAGTTCCCCAGGCAATCTTCAACATAATCAGGAACTCCACTCCTTTCAAATTGTCAGCAATACTTTGAAAACGACCGTTAGTTAATCACATGAGGTTTTGAGAAGCAATTAAAGTTGAGCTGTGGAAAAAAACTTCAAAAAATGGAGCAACTCAGGATGAAAAAAAGGGAGGTTAACATTTATTCCTATAGAAACGTGAGAGAGAGAAATAAGAACACATGCAAGTCATTAGAGAGAAAGAAAGAGAAAACGAGACGAAGCAAAAGAGAGAGGAAGAGAGTTAGTAAAAAATGATGAGAACGCATCGAAAAAAGAGAGAAAAGTCAGGATATAAAAAATTGGTGAAAGAGACTGGTAAAGAGAAAGACGGATATTTTTGATGAAGATGAAATGAGAGAAAGCTATGAAGAAGGAAGCAGATTCATATAGATAGAGATAGAGATAGAGAAAGAGAAAGAGAAAGAGAAAGAGAAAGAGAAAGAGAAAGAGAAAGAGAAAGAGAAAGAGAAAGAGAAAGAGAAAGAGAGAGAGATGAGAGAGAGAGAGGAGAGAGAGAGAGAAAGATAGAGAAAGAGAGAGAGAGAGAGGAGAGAGAGATAGAGAGAGGAGAGAGAGATATATATAGAGAGAGGGGGGGGGGAAGCGCGCAACAAGAGAGGGAAGAGAAAGATTAATTAGCGAGAAGGAGAGAGAAAAAATGAAAAGGATAGAATTAAAAAAAGTATTTTGTGCCAAAAGCGTGGGAACTTGCCGGAAGATGGAAATTAGGACATGCCTTTCGGGTCGGACGGAAGGGAGGATTGGGCTGTTCTTACCAATTTTACTCCTGGTTTCCGATGGCGGTGCGATGATGCCCGTTCTCCTTCTCCCCTACCGCCTCCCCTTCTTCTTTCTCGTCCCTATTTCCCCTCCAATCCTCGGCTATTTGGCATTCGCATCTAGCCCCATTCGTACGACTTCCGTCTTCTCCCCCAACTTGTTTTGTTTCTTTTTTCTCTTCTGTTTTTTTTCGAGCCTGGAAGCAGTCAACTGATTCCGTTCACTTCATGGGAGAGGTCTCGACGAGAGGCCAGGGAGGGTCCTAGAGCGAGAAGGACGCTTTTCTGAGGGCAGAAACTGGATAGGCAGGCCGAAGAAAGAGGAGAAGAGAGTACTTGAAAGTGCAATAAAGTAGCTCTCAAACCATTTCCGTAAAAATATCGTTCGTTTCATTTCTACATTATGTATATGAATATTTTTTTAAACCGTTTCACTGCTATTAATAAAAATTCAAACTTATTAATTTCAGGGTTGCTCGGAAATGGTATTTTGCATTCACAATGGAAAAAAAACTTTTATATCACCATTCTCATAGTTTCTTTAGGGCACTTGAAATTTTCAAAATCACAAAAGAAGGAAAAAAAACCTACCGTTTTTCGAAACCGGAGTTCAACAAGAAACGTGATAGAGGTGGTGACCAGAGTAAGGAGAGAGAATCGATAATGAAAAAGTTTACTTTAAAAAAAACGATAATGAAAAATCGATAATGAAAAACTTTGGAGACTCGCTTGCTTCTCTTCTCTTTAGGCCAATAGTTTAATTGTTAGATCAAACCGTCTCCCGTCGGGCCTTTGTTTCAACATTCTATTGCTGTCCGCTCTCAATTTGAGAAGTCACCTACATGAAAACGTCGTCTTCTCTTGAATGAAGTGATTAATTTTCCCGCCGGTAGGCCTCATTACGGTGTCGGGAACTGAGGGCTTATTTGCCTAAAATGAGTTTTTTTAAAACACGCATTGAAACTCTTCATAGGCTTATCGGGTGACCTATGACCCTTTTCTGCCTTTTTTCGTTTTCAATAACAATAATTGTTGCAATGGTAATTTCAGATGAAGCAGGCAGAAAGTCAAACTTTGAGACCAGTTTTAGCCTGAACTTTTAAAAGAATGAATTTTTTTTGAAGCATCATCCTCGAATGCATCTTGCAAATAAAAATAAAAGTATGAAGAAAAAAACACGTATATATCTCAAAAATATGACTGAAAAACTTCTAAAGTATTTATAGAGTTAGATCAATCATACATATAACTTACGAATATTTATACCTTTGACTTAAAGTAACTCATTAGTCATGACTAATGTTTTGTGAGTGTGACCAAAGCTCAGATTTTCAGTTCACCGATTTGAAACATTGCGAAGAATCGCAGGAGATAAAAACAAACAAACGAATTCCCCCGGGCATTATAAATAAAGCGCTTGTGTTTTTCCACATACATCTTCATGTAGAATGATAGCCGAAAACTAGCAAAAGTTATTTTTAGTGTTTGGCGTGTATTTGAGAGTAGAGGTGAGAAGACGCATTTTTCCGCATCCGCAAACAGATTGCCAACTTCCACGGCATGAGCGACAGCACTCAGAACTTCATACGGCATTTTCGATTAAAACTTGTCTTGTGAAGCTTGAAAGAGAAAGAGAAATAGAGAGAGAGATAGAGAGAGAAAGAGAGGGAGATAGGAGGCAGAACGAGACAAAAATAGAAAAAAATGGAGAAAAAGGAGGGGCACAGAAAGAATAACAGAGAGAGAGTTGATGAAGGGGACGGATAAAGATGAATAAGGACATAAAAATAAAGAATGGAAAAAATGAAGAAAGATATAGAGTGAGCAAGAAAAAAGAAGTAGCTTGAGAGAGGATTGAAATATAAATACAAAGAAGAAAATAGATATTAAAATAAGCAAATACTTCACTGAGTGAAAAAAGGAACTGCTTATGAGATGTACGATTAGTTATATAGTACTAAAAATAGATTAAGTGAGATTTCGATGTTATCCTTCTGGAGCCCTCAATAAATAACAAGGACTTTTCCAGCTGTCGACTCGAGAAACTTCTTTATGGAGCGACTTCTAGTGCTTATCCGACGATGAAGCTCATCGAGAAGAGAAGCTTCATCGCTTCACATCTCTCCAGATTCTTTTTTGGAAAGATGAAACGAGAGCTCGTGGGACATAACATTCATGCAGAGACCTTGAGCTTTAGTTATAGTGAATAATGTGAAGACTCGTTCGCTTTTCATTATTTGAGACCTTCTCCACTCATTCACCGGGGAGAGCGGTAGCTTTTTTTCGAATTTGAACAGTGCAGTTCAATTTGGATGAGTACACATGAATCATTAATTGCTGAAAAACTGAGTTAACTTGATATCTCCATTCCGTCGAATTGACAAACAGGAAGGAAAACAACACATTAAAAATTTTCGTAAATCAACCAACCAAAGCAAAAAGATGACACAAAAAACGTTCTAATTGAAGCTACGCCAGGATCGTCAATTTGACCAACGAAGTAGGCGTAAAAACTTCAAATTTTTGTTTGAAAGTTCTCTTATTTATTTATTTACTAAGTTATTTTTATTTTTGTCTTGGATTTTTTGCAATGCCTATGGGTTCTTTTTTACTTGGGGGGGAGGGGGGTGCGCTTCACTTTGGAGGGGGGCGGGCTTTCAAAAATTACTTTTTAAAAGATTATTTTTACATTAAAACCCGCTTAGGCTTAGAAAAAGTTTATGCTAACGAGGCCGTACGGATTAGGTGAACTGCATAAGAACATTAACATTTTTGTATTTTTTTAAAACATTTTTGAACGCACCGAAAAGAAACCCCCCAAGTGAAGCGGAGCGCCCCCCAAGTAAACTTTTGCCTGCCTATGAATGAAGTGTGATAGTTCATACATTCAAAACAGTTCTATCATCTATCTTTTGTAAGAGTGAGAAGATGAGCGTAGGTCCCAGGGAATATAGAATATGATTTATACGCAGACTTCTCTTCATAAAACTGTTTTTTTCATCTCGATACTTGAGTAAAAAATTTTCTGCGCTCTGAGTACTTCCAGAGTCCGTTGAGTCCGTTAATTATTCGGATTTTCCAGCCTAAATGCTGAGCTCAGAGGATCCTGGAGATCTTGAAGATTCTCAAGAAGTATTCACGGAATCCGTTGATGATCAGCGTCGTAATATTCTGACAGAAGCTGTTGCGCTCAGGTTGGGAATTTGAATAATTTTTCTAAAAAGTGTTTTAATTCAAATTAATGAAATTATACTTCATAGATACACTTTGATCTGTGTCTTGCCTTGTTGATGCGTTGTTGAGAAGAATATGATTTCGAACGTTTCGCTTTATAAAAGCATCGTCAGCGAAATGAATCACCTAAACACAACGGTGAGCACAGCAAACAAAAAAACGGAGGAAAAATTGTGTTAGGTGATTCATTTCGCTGACGATGCTTTTATAAAGCGAAACGTTCGAAATCCTATTCTTCTCAACAACGCATCAACAAGGCAAGACACAGATCAAAGTGTATCGTCTACCGGATTCTCAATCCAATGCGTTTAACTCAGCACAAATTCTTTATACTTCATAGCTTACCAAACCTGTAAAATTTCTCCCGGTCGCCCGCCTAATCTCCGTTTAAAAACTTTAATTCACTAAACTCAAGTTACTTGATACCGGCTTGCCCTCTTCGCGTCTGTGTGATGCTTACGAAATGCGTGATAAAAGCTAGGTTTGAACTTTGCGTGCATGATAACCGAACTTTTGAGATATTCAAAAAAATAATTTTTTTCGACCTGATCAATCAACAAAAAAACGGAGGAAAAATTGTCCATTGACCCCTCCACCCCCACCTCTTCTTTTCGGGTCACCCGCAGGGGTTTTTTAGTGTGCAAGAAAAAGGAACAGACGCCCGCCGAAGCGGAAAAAAGTTTTTCACATAAGGGGTTTTACATAAAAAAAATTTTCACACATAAAATTTTTCACCCCCTTATGATAAAAAAACAGAGGTCCGCGAAATTTTTTTTTGTTGTTTTACATAAGGGTCCCCCCTTAAGATTTGAACAAACAGAAGCCCGCCGACAGAAGGTCTGTCATGACTATTTAAATCCTGGTCACCCGGTCGCCCGCTCTGAATTTTTTCCCAACATTTTCTGGTGAGCTATGTTATATTTGCATTCAAAAATGTACATAGCCTCGCAGGTTCAATACACGGCGCTGCTTTAGATCCAGGGTGTTTCTTAGCACCCACCATAGATAAACTACCAACTGGCAAAAAAAATTTCTGGGGCAACCGACCTACCGACCCTCCCTCACTCTAAATGAGTTATCAGAGTTTTCCCATCTAAAAATGAAAAATCTTCATTTCTCTACTTAAATAGAACATTTCAGTAGCCATAAGTAGAAAGTGAAACTTTTAACCCACTTTAACGATCGACCTATAGAAAAATCAAGACATATTTTACCTATTTATCGAGCGCATAGTTTTTTTTAAATTTCAGAGTTCAAGATTAAATTTTGGAATTACCCTACGTAAAATCCGAGAGAAAAAAATTTCCAAGCGCATAGATTTCAATGTTTTTTCTTCAGAAAATGCATAGATTTTTTACCCGCAGTGTGGGTCAGAGAAACACCCTGTTTAGATCTGGCCTTAAAACGAGTTTCAAATCTTACCTTGGCATAGGCTGGCACTTGTTCGCTTCATCGGGTACTCGCGTCGCGGTTCCTTTCGCGTTTTATTTTTACATCAAAAAGTTATTTTTACATTAAAAAACGCTTAGGCTTAGGAAAAAGTTTACGATAACGAGGCCGTACGGCTTAGCTAACGAGGCCGTACGGCGCGAAGGGGGCCGCGACGCGAGTACCCGATGAAGCGAAAAAGTACCCATAGGCTTAGGTTGGTTTTACGCTGGGAAGGCCATAAAGGCTTGAAAATCAATATTGTATTAATCAGACAGTCACATAATCGATGTTATAAGGAAAAAATGTTCAGAATGCAAAGTATTAGTCATTCAATTCACGTAAAGTCTAAATATTTGAAACTGTTTTTGAGCGAGTTGTACTAAGCCAAAAATTTTTGGGACCGCAACTAAAGTAGTACTCATTTTTCTGTGATGAGTACATTTCTTAGCAGAGTTGCACATGAACGGCCGACTCTTATCGAAGAGATGCTGAACAGCATACGGGAGAAGGTCGACGCACTCATCACGGTCCGCATTTCCGCATTTGATGCATAGTTTAAACCGAATTCAAATGAGACCGGACTAAGGCGTGTTTGTGAGCGCCGATCTAGTTGGAAAACAGAAGAAGTAGGGCCAAAAAAAAGGGAAGTAGAGATAAATTAAGATGAAACGAAAGAAGAAGATAGTTTTTGGCGTGAACATGTATACGGTAACGTACCTGGTCCGGTTAAAATTGAACCCCTGAGTTCAACAAAGTTCACTTGTAGAATTTTTTTACATCGAAAATAGCCGCTCTCCGAGTGGAAGAGTCAGTAAGAATAAGAAGTGAGCTAGAGGTAAAAGGGATAAAAGGGGGAGCTTCTCGTCATTCTAGACTCCCCCGCTCAGAAAACGGATTTTTTTGAAAATTATCAACATTGATCTATGATTGCAAGCAGGGGTTAAATGGAGCCGCCCAATTTGGGTTTACATGTATCCACCGCTCAAAGTTTGTAGGAAAAAAGAAAAGGGAATGAAGGAAAAGGGTAAGAAAAGAGAGGGAGTTTTTTGTCAATGGTGTTTGTACATGTATCCGCCGATGGGACCGATCCGGTCACTATTTGACCCCTGATTGCAAGTTGTTAAGACGACAATGGAAAACTTCTGACAGCTCAATTTTACTCTGCAATAGATCATGTAAACCATATTTGAAAAGAAGCAGATTGGGACATGCGTTTTTGAAATTACAATTTTTAAAGAAATAGGTTTGAAGGTTTTAGAGTTGAGGTTTTGAACTGTTCTGTATCAGAAGTTCTCGTTCTGAAACCTAGAAGTTTTTGACTGAGTAAAAGAACGTTCGGATGAGTTTGAAAGAGTTGGTTTTTTAATGATACAAAGACTTATTATCTTAGAATGAATGGGAGAAAACTGAAGAAAATTTCGAAGTGTAACTATTTTATAGGTCACCACATGCATTTGCCAAAAATTGAAAAACCACCGCTAACTTCACAAACTTCTTGAAAACAGAAAATATTTTATTTTTATATAAAGTATATTTAAATAAAGTATAAATATATATATATGTTATGGCTAGAATTGATTAGGCGCTTTAAATTGATCAGAAGTTAGTTTCTTTCTATTTTTACATTAAATTTATTTTTACATCAAAACTTTTCTTATGCTGTCTCGTTAGCATAAAAAATTGTTTTTACATTGGAACGCTTAGGCTTAGGCGAAAGTTTACGCTGAGGAGACCGTACGGATTAGGCTAACGAGACCGCATAAGAAAGTTTCTCATTTTTAGCCGAAAGAGCCATCTGAAAGCCGAAAGAAAGAGATCTGATCAATTTGAAGCGCCTGATCAGTTTGAAGCGCCTGATCAGTTTGAAGCGCCTGATCAATTCTAGCCATAACATTTATAGAAGGGAGTGAGAGGAGGAAAGCAG
The DNA here is from genome assembly GCA_964056735.1 of Allodiplogaster pararmata. Taxonomy (NCBI): domain Eukaryota; kingdom Metazoa; phylum Nematoda; class Chromadorea; order Rhabditida; family Diplogasteridae; genus Allodiplogaster; species Allodiplogaster pararmata. The sequence goes on from OZ057403.1 coordinate 36,182,704, forward strand.
AGAAAGAAGCATAGCTGGACCACATTTTAGAAAGAAGAAAAAAATGCACTGCTGACTCGAATGGTACTCTATAATAATGAAAAGAGCGATTCTATACAATTTTGACCTCTAATCTTGCAAACTTTGTTTTCTGATTTTTGTTGTTGTGCATTTCACCTTTTGCTCGCTTCATTGTTCTAGTCTCCTGCTTGAAAGAGCGGTCGTTTCTCCGTTTTTCGATGAGTTGAACATATGAGAAGAGAAAGAGAAGCTGTGCAACGTAAGAAGCCAAGGCTCTGGATACCAGCTACTCATTATTCGAGGTCACGGCAGGAAAGAGCGGTCGCTTTTCATTTTTTGGCAGGTGCAGGTGATCCATGCTTCACTGAGCCGCTCTTCTGCAGGCAAATCGCATCGCCAGATTAGCTGCTCCGCCCGCCGTGGTCTCAAATGGCAGGACTTCCTTGGACGAAACGGTCGATATCACTCTTAGTGCGGTCAGTTGCTTACTTTACCAAAGATGTAAAAAAATGTAACTGTTGAAGAGCGACCGCCTCTCTAGCGATGGAGTCTGAAATGACGAGATCAGTATGGTTCTCTGACCCGCACTGCGGGTAAAAAAAATCTATGCGCTCTCCAAAAACCCCGGAAAAACAATCTATGCGCTTGAAAAAATACCTTTCGGATTTTTCGTAGGGAAAATACAAATCCTTGGAAAAATTAAATGTTGAACTCTGAAATTTCAAAAATCTATGCACTCAAAAAAGTTGTGCGGGTGCTAAGAAACACCCTGGCTGAGATGCGAGTTAGAGAGAAAGAGGCGAAGAACTATTCGCTTCTCTTTATTATGGACTTCTCCACTTGAAGAATGGTCATTTTTCAAAGTGCTCAACAGTGCAGGTTAGCTATGGTCCGTTGTCCCGGGGCAAAAAACAGAATTTTATAGCCTTTAGCATATCGGCCTCCCTGCCTCTTTACCGCTATAAACCCACCGTTTCTAACTTATTTCTGTGGTTTACTAACATTCCTTCCATTCTGGCTCAAAAAACCTACTTCTAACTGACACCGAAAGTCAAGTTGTGATTTACTAATGAATTTTCTGCGATTTACTAATTTGAAAGGCATAGAGGGAGGGTGGCTGATTCGCTCAAGTGTGGGTTTTTTTTCCGGAAGAGCGCTCAAAGTTTCGGTAAATATTTGACCGCATTCCGGGTGAGAGAAAATAGCATTATTGTCTTTCGGTTTATTATAGTGAACTCCGAAGACCCAGTGGGAAATATGTGCAGACAGGCGGGGTTTTTCTTCAACCCGCACTGCGGGTGAAGTATTTGTGCAAATCTGCGCTATCGAAAAAGGTTCTAATTCGATTTCTCTGATTAAAAAAGTTACTCCATGCCTCGGTTAATCTCTAGAGCCTGTCGTTCCTTCATGTTTTTTAACGATCGATCTCTTTTTTGGCGGCTGGGAAGAGCCATATTTGTCTTGGCAAGAGCCATGTTTGTCCTGGCAAGAGCCATGTCTGTCCTGGCAAGAGCCATGTCTGTCCTGGCAAGAGCCATGTCTGTCCAAGAGACATTATTTTCATGAAATCAACAAGTTCTATGTCTTAGACCCACTAGTCTTTGGTATTCCATCAGTACTAGCATCCATATTTCAAGGAACAGGCATATTATTAGCGGTCGCTGTATCGATTGGTTTATTGATTGATTGATTTAGCTGGAGCACAATCTGTGGGTACTCGCTGCAGCATCCTCTGTCAAATTCAATGAAGACGCTAGCGTATTAATGTCTATTCGCAACGCGACAGGACCAACTGAAGAAGGTAATTGAAGACAATTATGCTCGAATCCATTGATAACATGCACTTGTGAGTTTTAGAACAACCGCTCACCTGCAAAGCTTATTAGGTTGTTCTGAAACTTTCTTCGGGCGGATGACCGAGCGAGCAACCCTTGGCGACCGGGGATCGGGAAGGGGAAGTATAAAATAACTTTTGTTCTTTTTTTCCGAATTCAGTGTATCCTTTTTTGTAGAAAAGGGGGGGGGTTAGCAGGCGTTAAATGAGACCAGTCTCAGGGATGTTTGTGCGCGCAGAACGAGTTAAAAAGTGAAGAAGAGAGGCAAAAAGAGTGCAAAGAGAAGTAGAAAAGAAGAAAAAAAGAACGGAGCAGAAAAGAATGTAGATCATTTCGGCTCGAAAAAACAAAATAGCTGGTCAGGTAACTATTTAACCCCTGGGGGTAGGCGGTGTTTCACTTTCGAAATTCTATCAAGCGAACATTTTGTTTTTTTCTAGATAATAACAACGTCTGTTTTTCTTCATCACTTAAATAAATTCTCTGGGGGGACTGGGCGGGCGACCGGGAGGAAGTTTTCAAGTTTTGTGAGCCATGCCGCCGATGCTCGATCAAATGCGTGCATTTGCATTTCCAAATCAACTGCTTAATGGCAGATTGGTACAAATCAAAATGGTTTTTTGAACCATTTTTTTTGAACCAACCTGAGACATTTTTGCGCTAAACGAAGAGCTAGTGTCGTAAATTCTATATTTGTATAGGTTCTATATTTTTGATCATCTGCTCTCTGTCTCTCTCGGAAGTTTGCACGTTAAGTTTTTATCGGAAAAATACTATGCACCTGGACTTTTGGTACACCCTGTAGTTATTTGACGACTGCTGTGAAACAGCCTGGTACATATTGCTAATTATATTCCGTCCTTTAAATGTTTCAATCATACTGTTTCTTCCCACCCGCATCAAAAAGAGTATGTATATCAATATGATCAATGATGAGGGAACGACAGGCCTTTGAGAGAGCCCGAGATCGTGTGATGAAAACGAGAGGATGCAGACGATCAGAGCATTTCTATCACTAGCTTTCTTGGATAATGCATTTTTTAAAACCCGCACTGCGGGTTAGAGAAACACACTGGTTTTGATTCCCTGAGAAAAGAAAGACACATACTGGTTTTATTCTTTATGTTCAACGATGTCATCTCAATAAAATATTTAATAAGGAAAGTTTATATTCAAAAAAGTTAAGCTTTTCATGGTCGTTTTGGCTCTAAGATGTTTGGTAAACTTGAGTTATATACAAAGATTGGGGCTCATAAGAGTAAAAAGTCTTTCTCATAAACAAAACTCTCATGATACCCTTGTTCTTCTTTTTGTTGTTTGCCCATAGGTGCTGTCGAGGGGAGTCCTTTGGGATAGGTTGGTGAGGATCATTTTGAGTCCTGAGAATTTTTTTCCGTCTACACTCGCACCGGAGACGGCGATCCTCTTCGCGAGACCCATTCGTTAACCGGAGAAGGGCAAGCAGGGGTTATTTAGTCATGACAGATCTTCTGTCGGCGGGCCTCTGTGTTCCAAACTTTAGGGGGGGACCCTTATGTGAAGAAAAGGTAAGGGGGACCCTTATGTGAGAAAAAAAAGAAGAAAAAATTTTCACCCTTAAGGGGGGACCCTTATGTGAAAAAAATTTACCGCGTTCGGCGGGCGTCTGTCCCTTTTTCTTTCACACTAAAAAACCCCTGAGGGCAAGAGGCTCTTTTACTGGCGCCTCGACTCGCCATTACAAAGTACATATAAGGGAGTATCGGCTGATGTTTTATCCGGTGGCATGCCCAGGCCAGTCCGGCATCGCCCTCCTTTGAAGAAGTATACTAATTCTTGTGCTTCGTCAACTGAATTAGTAATGTTTACAAAATGAGCAATTAGCCTTCCAAATATTGAAAAATATATAATTTTTCAAGACTCCTTCAATTTCTTTTTCTCGGCTTCCCAAACTCTCTTTCATATGTATCCGTTTTTCCACTCTTTTTATAACGATACCTTTTCTCTGCGTCTCTGTCTGATACTCTTTCTTCTCTCCGCATTCTGGGTCTCGTTTATTTTCCCTTGACGAATCAACGTCGATGCCCTTTGCTGTTGAGTAACAAAAGGCTTCAAGGAATGCTGATGGTGAAAGAGCAGAGAAGCAGACTACTGCAGGGATTGTATCCCAGTCGGTGACATTGTATTGTGATTGTCATGTATTTTATTCCATGCCCTTGTAAATATGTCACTCTTTAGACTGAGAGGCATCTCATGCCCACTCACTTGGAGGCTGAGAGGCATCTCATGCCCACTCACTTGGAGGCTGAGAGGCATCTCATGCCCACTCACTTGGAGGCTGAGAGGCATCTCATGCCCACTCACTTGGAGGCATATAATTGTATTACTCAATTAAGGGACTATCTATCTATCTTCTCATTACTCCTTTCTGTCTTTCTCCATCCTTCTTTCTATTACTCTCTCAATCAACGTCGATGCCCTTTGCTGTTGAGTAACAAAAGGCTTCAAGGAATGCTGATGGTGAAAGAGCAGAGAAGCAGACTACTCTCGCTCTCTCTATCTCTCTCTCTCTCTCTCTTGATCTTCAACGCGTGAACAGCGAAGACGTCTAATCACGATTACCTGATGGGCGGCATCGCTCGCTCCACCATGTGTTGAGCTCCTCCTATAGCGTTTTCCATTCTGTGCTGACGTTCTAGCAGTTGACCGACCTCGTTCTAGCAGTTGACCGACCTCGTTCTAGCAGTTGACCGACCTCTCACAATCAGTAGGCGTTCCATTTTCTTTATCCTTTTTTTAAAAAAAATACAATTTTGTAGGATTCATAGCTCCCTAGGATGTGCTGAAATTTTCTTTTCGGGTGGATGACTGTGCGACCGTTGGGGAGCGGGAGGGGTAGTCAACAAATTTGTGGTCTGTTAGTTCATTGTTTTACACAGGGTTTAAATAGTGACCGGATCGGTCCCGTCAGCGGATACATGTACACACACTATTGACAGAAAAACTCCCTATCTTTTCTTGCCCTTTTCCTTCATCCCCTCTTCTTTTTTCCTCCAAACTTTGAGCGGCGGATACATGTAAACCCAATTTGGGCGGCTCCATTTAACCCCTGGTTTTACGTAGCCAGGGCCAGAGATTAACATCCGAAATTTTGTTAACTTAGAAAGAATTTTTAGTTTTTACAGGGTGGTCCATAAATAAAGTTACAAATGTTCGAAAACATTTCCTGGGAAAGTGACCGCACGTAGCGGTCACTTTTCTCGTTTTCCTGATCCCCCGTTTTTTTTAGTACGTGTCAAGTGAGTTGCGATTGATTCCATCGATGTTTAGGGTAATGACAGCGTCGAATCGCTTGCGCATTGCGATCATTCGCCTACACACTCTTGGCCACGCTCCTACTCGCATTGCTGAAACGCTTCGCCTGCCTCGCATGACAGTGTATCGAGCGATCAAAAGATTCGAGGAGCTTGGCACATCTTTGGACCGTCCAAGGCGAGGTCGTCCTCGCACTGTTCGCACGACACCACTCATCGAAAACGTTCGGAGTCGGATCAACCGAAATTCACGACGAAGCATCAGACAGATGGCGCAGCAGCTCCCGATGAGCCGAACTTCATTGAAACGAATAGTCACGGAGGAGCTGGGACTCAGGTCGTATCGTACACGGAAGGCCGCTTTTCTGTCGGCTCGCAACAAGTCGGGAAGAGTCAAAAGATGTCGCGACCGTCTTCGCCGTACGCAGCTAGGCGAACATTTCAATATGGTGTCCTCTGACGAAAAGCTGTTCACCGTGGAAGAAGTCCACAACTCAAAAAACGTCAGAGTGCTTGCGAAGGACGCAGAGAAAACCGATAGCAAGGGTAGAACGGTCCAACGCAGTGCACATCCAACTCAAGTCATGGTCTGCGCCACAGGAAAAACACCGCTTGTTTTTGTCGAGAAAGGCGTCAAGATCGACACGGAATACTACCTGAACATGTTCTGCAAGACGTGCTCCATCCATGGTCTCAATCGCATTTCAATCAGAGGACATGGACCTTTCAACAAGACTCAGCACCAGCCCACAAAGCTAAAAAGGTCCAAACGTGGTGCAAGGAAAGTTTTCCCGGCTTCATTACAACATCAAAATGGCCGGCCTCATCACCCGACCTGAACCCGCTGGATTATTCCGTTTGAGCCTACTTGGAGTCCAAGGTCAACTCTCGCTCCCACTCAAATATTGATTCCCTGAAGAATGCCCTTCAGGCAGAATGGGACAACATCGGAGTCGAATACCTCCGTACAGTGGTAGAGGCGTTCCCAAAGAGACTTCGAGCTGTAGTTCGAGCAAAAGACGATATTTTGAGCTGAACTTACGCGTGAATGTTGACATTTATGTTGTTGATAAAATATGTTAATTTGAGATGATTTTCTCTGTTTTGAAAAAAGGTATAACAATTCCAATTTGTAACACTATTTATGGACCACCCTGTAATATTATATAGTCGCTTAATTAGCATGCGTGACTAAGAGAACAAGGCATATGAGCCTTTTATATAACACTATCGCACGGAATAGCAATGTGTCCCCGTGGTGTAATGGTAACGCGCGCTCCCGGTTTGAGTCGAGATGGTTTGGTCGAGATGGTTCGATCCCGCCCGGTGTACTAGCTTTTTTTCTGTGCGATGGTTCAATCAAAGAATTTTTAATTTTTTTAAAAATTGAATAACGTCTGTTATATTTTCTTCACCAACACAAAAATTGGGGGTAGGGGGAGGAGAGAAATGCTTGGTGAGGTATGTTCTCTAATTTTCGTTGTGAGTGTCATAGGTCCTTGTGATGAATGGAAAAAGCACCTGTATTTTAGCGAAAGCTTAGAGTATTGAGAAGCGAGTTAGAGATTGAGGTTAGAGAAAAGAGAGAGAGAGAGAGAAATTGGGATAAATGAGAGATCACAACTTAGAAGTCTCACTAGCTTCTTCTTTTGTTGTTGCTCCTCTTCTCCCTTGAATTAGCATTGGTCTTTTTTCGTTCTGTGAAAAACTGAAAGTAGTTTATGGGCATCGAAGACGATGAACATATGTTTCGCTGATATGTCACATACGAGTGAAACAGTCAGTCAAGGTGTTTCGCTTACTCGCACTGCAGTTAACCTGCAGTGCGGGTTTTCTATTCACAAATCTATGCGTTTTGCGCATAAGTATTGGTATAAATTCTCTGTTCGTATGCGTTATCTATTTTCGATACAAGCTCTCGGTCGCTCTCCGTAGTTCGCCGTCTCCTCATAAGTTGGTTTTTTTAATCTACACGCTTCTCTGCTGTTATGTAGTCAGAAACAACCTGCGATCAATGTCATACATTCCAGGTCACAGTTGTTTGATGAGGATGGAAATGTGTTTATAGTTGAGAAGAATGTTTTTGTTGCAGATTTGGCTATAGCCAAGATAGAAGAAGCGGAAAATGCTATAGTACAGGTTTGTATATTCCTTCATTGAAAAATTTCAATCGATAATTTCAGATTTGAAAACTTGATGTCAATCATTTAGTTTTTGGGCAAATTATGTATAATATTACCGTGAGGTTAAGTATACTTACTACATGGATAATTCTAGCGGACCCTGTGCCGAGACAAAAAAATCGAGAAGAAGAATTAAGTTAGAGCGGGAGACGGTCTGTAATAAAAAGAAGTGAGTTAGACGTGTAGAACATAGAAGAGAGAGGGCCTCTAGCGAGCACTCCACTTTTTCATCTTAACCATACCAAAACTCATTATTTTCTGCGATGTTCAAATTTCTGCAACTTCTGATTTGGTTACAGGAAGAGAATAGAGTGTTTGCTGGAGACTTGGTTACAGGAAGAGAATAGAGTGTTTGCTGGAGACTTGGTTACAGGAAGAGAATAGAGTGTTTGCTGGAGACTTGGTTACAGGAAGAGAATAGAGTGTTTGCTGGAGACTTGGTTACAGGAAGAGAATAGAGTGTTTGCTGGAGACTTGGTTACAGGAAGAGAATAGAGTGTTTGCTGGAGACTTGGTTACAGGAAGAGAATAGAGTGTTTGCTGGAGACTTGGTTACAGGAAGAGAATAGAGTGTTTGCTGGAGACTTGGTTACAGGAAGAGAATAGAGTGTTTGCTGGAGACCACAAGAGAATAGAGTGTTTGCTGGAGACTTGGTTACAGGAAGAGAATAGAGTGTTTGCTGGAGACTTGGTTACAGGAAGAGAATAGAGTGTTTGCTGGAGACTTGGTTACAGGAAGAGAATAGAGTGTTTGCTGGAGACTTGGTTACAGGAAGAGAATAGAGTGTTTGCTGGAGACTTGGTTACAGGAAGAGAATAGAGTGTTTGCTGGAGACTTGGTTACAGGAAGAGAATAGAGTGTTTGCTGGAGACTTGGTTACAGGAAGAGAATAGAGTGTTTGCTGGAGACTTGGTTACAGGAAGAGAATAGAGTGTTTGCTGGAGACTTGGTTACAGGAAGAGAATAGAGTGTTTGCTGGAGACTTGGTTACAGGAAGAGAATAGAGTGTTTGCTGGAGACTTGGTTACAGGAAGAGAATAGAGTGTTTGCTGGAGACTTGGTTACAGGAAGAGAATAGAGTGTTTGCTGGAGACTTGGTTACAGGAAGAGAATAGAGTGTTTGCTGGAGACTTGGTTACAGGAAGAGAATAGAGTGTTTGCTGGAGACTTGGTTACAGGAAGAGAATAGAGTGTTTGCTGGAGACTTGGTTACAGGAAGAGAATAGAGTGTTTGCTGGAGACTTGGTTACAGGAAGAGAATAGAGTGTTTGCTGGAGACTTGGTTACAGGAAGAGAATAGAGTGTTTGCTGGAGACTTGGTTACAGGAAGAGAATAGAGTGTTTGCTGGAGACTTGGTTACAGGAAGAGAATAGAGTGTTTGCTGGAGACTTGGTTACAGGAAGAGAATAGAGTGTTTGCTGGAGACCACAAGAGAATAGAGTGTTTGCTGGAGACTTGGTTACAGGAAGAGAATAGAGTGTTTGCTGGAGACTTGGTTACAGGAAGAGAATAGAGTGTTTGCTGGAGACTTGGTTACAGGAAGAGAATAGAGTGTTTGCTGGAGACTTGGTTACAGGAAGAGAATAGAGTGTTTGCTGGAGACTTGGTTACAGGAAGAGAATAGAGTGTTTGCTGGAGACTTGGTTACAGGAAGAGAATAGAGTGTTTGCTGGAGACTTGGTTACAGGAAGAGAATAGAGTGTTTGCTGGAGACTTGGTTACAGGAAGAGAATAGAGTGTTTGCTGGAGACTTGGTTACAGGAAGAGAATAGAGTGTTTGCTGGAGACTTGGTTACAGGAAGAGAATAGAGTGTTTGCTGGAGACTTGGTTACAGGAAGAGAATAGAGTGTTTGCTGGAGACTTGGTTACAGGAAGAGAATAGAGTGTTTGCTGGAGACTTGGTTACAGGAAGAGAATAGAGTGTTTGCTGGAGACTTGGTTACAGGAAGAGAATAGAGTGTTTGCTGGAGACTTGGTTACAGGAAGAGAATAGAGTGTTTGCTGGAGACTTGGTTACAGGAAGAGAATAGAGTGTTTGCTGGAGACTTGGTTACAGGAAGAGAATAGAGTGTTTGCTGGAGACTTGGTTACAGGAAGAGAATAGAGTGTTTGCTGGAGACTTGGTTACAGGAAGAGAATAGAGTGTTTGCTGGAGACTTGGTTACAGGAAGAGAATAGAGTGTTTGCTGGAGACTTGGTTACAGGAAGAGAATAGAGTGTTTGCTGGAGACTTGGTTACAGGAAGAGAATAGAGTGTTTGCTGGAGACTTGGTTACAGGAAGAGAATAGAGTGTTTGCTGGAGACTTGGTTACAGGAAGAGAATAGAGTGTTTGCTGGAGACTTGGTTACAGGAAGAGAATAGAGTGTTTGCTGGAGACTTGGTTACAGGAAGAGAATAGAGTGTTTGCTGGAGACTTGGTTACAGGAAGAGAATAGAGTGTTTGCTGGAGACTTGGTTACAGGAAGAGAATAGAGTGTTTGCTGGAGACTTGGTTACAGGAAGAGAATAGAGTGTTTGCTGGAGACTTGGTTACAGGAAGAGAATAGAGTGTTTGCTGGAGACTTGGTTACAGGAAGAGAATAGAGTGTTTGCTGGAGACTTGGTTACAGGAAGAGAATAGAGTGTTTGCTGGAGACTTGGTTACAGGAAGAGAATAGAGTGTTTGCTGGAGACTTGGTTACAGGAAGAGAATAGAGTGTTTGCTGGAGACTTGGTTACAGGAAGAGAATAGAGTGTTTGCTGGAGACTTGGTTACAGGAAGAGAATAGAGTGTTTGCTGGAGACTTGGTTACAGGAAGAGAATAGAGTGTTTGCTGGAGACTTGGTTACAGGAAGAGAATAGAGTGTTTGCTGGAGACCGACCACAAGAGAGATAGAATAATATAAAAGTCAAGTTTCAAGACAAGACTCGAAGAAACCGCTGATCTTTAGACCCTCTGAAAAATTGGTAACCTATAATTTTTTGACCTTAAATTTTTTTGAAGGAGCAAGTAGCGGTCGTTCCCGTGGCGGAAGAAAGGCGCGTAACGCGGAGTGCCCTGGAAAAGGAGAGAGAGACACGGATGGCGACGCGGACAGAGAAAAGGGAAATTGGAGAGGACGCTTCTCCGAAAACCCCCGCCTCATCCAAAACAACCCCCTCATCTACCCCCAAAGCCTCCGCCAGGCTCCGCAATCACTCTCCGGACGATGAGGAGAGAGAAAAAGAGAGAGAAATAAAGAAGAGAAAGCGAGAAATTGCACCGAAACCGGAGAACCAGCCAGTAAAGGAAGAGGAGAAAGAAAGAGAAGTGGATAAAGAGGAAGAGGAGAAGAAGGAGAGAGAGGAAGAGAGGTTCAAGAGCGGCAGCAGAGCGAGCGCATCTGGAAAGGCGGAAAAGAAAACGGCAGACCCTGCGCCTTTCGCTCCTGTTTATTGCATTTGCAAAGGAGTTAGTGCCCTTTTTGAAAAGGATTTCGGGCTCACTGTAGATGTCTCAAATTGAGGCTTACGGTTGATGATACAAAACTTACTGTAGACGCCTCAAAACCAGGCCTACTGTAGATGCCTCAAGACCAGGCTTACTGTATATGCCTCAAGACCAGGTTTACTGTAGATTTCTCAAAACCATTCTTACTGTAGATAATATAAGACCACGCTTACAGTAGATTCCACAAGACCAAGGTCATATTGAATTAGAAATTTTAATGTAAATTACTCAAGTTCAATGGCATAGAAGATTTCTTAAGATGAAGTTGCATTTGAATGTGTATGCTTATATCTTTAGATCAGACATACTGTAGATCAGACATACTGTAGATGTCTCAGCTTATACTCGCTTATTATTAGTTTATTTATAAAAAAATTTTTAAATCTGCCTACACATGGGTAATAACAAAAACTTTTATTTGTCTCAGAGCACTTAATGAGGAGATGCGGAGTGTAATAATAAACGGTTTAAATTACAAATTTTTTTATCCTAAATAGGCGCCACTGCCTTTGAACTCTCTAACTGGGAATTTTAATATAACCGAATCATTAGGAAGTCTTAAATAGGCGCCACTGCCTTTGAACTCTCTAACTGGGAATTTTAATATAACCGAATCATTAGGAAGACCATAAAATCGGTTCCAGAAACTATTCTGAGAAAGAAATAGAGAAAGAATGATAATGAGGATTCAAAGCGTATCAGAGATCAGAAACATTTATATCTAGTAAACTGATAACATCAATCAATATATCTCAGACGGCGAACCAAAACAGCGATATGATTGGGTGCGACCAAGTCGGCTGTGTGATAGATTGGTACCACTTCGAGTGTGTCGGGATACGGAGAAAGCCGAAAGGAAAGTGGTACTGTCCCTCCTGTCGGCACCCGGATAACCCGAAAATGCCCAAGGTTGGTTACCGCTTGGTTTGTTGGTTGCTTATATTTGGATGCATAATCGATATATAAGCTTCTTTCGCGCATAGTTAGTAGAAGTAGCTGTTTGATGTCTCAATAAGTTGGTACTAGGAATCAGAGTGTTTCTCACCACACGCATAATTTTTCTCGAGCGCATAGATTTCCAGAATTTGAAAGAGTTTGGAATTTTTTCTTTAAAGATTTGGAATTTTCCTATGTAGGTAAAAATCGAAAACTTCTTTTTCCGAGTGCATAGATTGAATGTTTTTCGGACTTTTTCGAGAGCGCATAGATTTTTTCGAGAGCGCATAGGACTTTTTCGAGAGCGCATAGATTTTTTCACCCGCAGTGCGGGTGAAAGAAACACCCTGCTAGGAATTAAATGAAACCGGTCTAAGAGATGTTTGTGGAAAACCGAGTGAGCCGGAAAAGATATGAGGAAGGGCAAAAAGAGAAGTAGAGTAAAAGTGAAATTTAGAAAGAAAATAGAATGTAGGTTATTACCGTGGCGAACATATATGCGCCAACATATCTTGTCTGGTATTTATGTAACCTTAGGTAGGTACCCGCCGAGATTCGCTCAACAGGGAGGTCGCGTCTAGACCAGGAGTTAAATGGTTACCGGACCAGCTATGTTCGCGCCGAAAATGGTCTACATTCTCTTCTCCTTCCGTTCTGTTTCACTTTTTCTCTGCTTCTATTTTCACTCTTTTTGCCTTTCCCCATTCCCTTTTCCACTCGGTCGGCGCGTACAAGCATGCCTTAGACCGGCCTCATTTAACGCCTGGTCTAGACCGTAGACGAACTTCTGTTTTTTTGTCACTTAAGAGTAATTAGGGTGTCCGTGTTATGAGGATTTGTTTATCGATTAAACTTTTCATATCATACCAGTGGTGATTCGGGTTCCTTCTATGCCTTCGGCAAACCTCGGGAACATTATAGGTGCACTGAACAACTTGCGAGAGATCCAATGGCTGTTTTGCTATTTCAAAAACCATTTTATGACTATTTTAAAATTTATCACCTGCGAACTTTTGATTTTAACCAAAGTAGCCTTTTGTTAGTCATTCGGTACAAAGAAAAAGAAAGAGAAAAAAGCTTCAAAATCAGGGATTGAATGGTTACCGGACCAGCTATTTTGACGCACACATGTTCGCGCCGAAAATGATCTACATTATCTTCTTCTTCTGTTCTATTTTACTTTTCCTCTACTTTTATTTCCCTTTTTTGGCCTTTCCTAAACCCCTTTTCAACTCGCTTGGCGCGTACAAACACGCCTTAGACCGGTCTCATCCAACGCCTGGTCAAAATACAAAAAGCGACCGCTCATTAGATAGAAGACCTGTAATTATGAGTAGCGGATGAGGGGTAAAGAGCAGAGAAATTACAGATTAGGCATAATGAGGGATATAGATTGTTGAGACTGCTCGCTTCTCATTATTGAAGGTTATTGCTCGAATGAACGGTCTTTTTTCGTTCTGCTCGAATGAACCTAAGCTGCAACCAAAGATGAGTATGAGTACTTGCAGACCTGGAACCCGTCTAAAGGATCGAAGAAGTAGAGCGGTATTCGTCCTGACGTAATAGAATTACCGTATGCTTTCTATGACTAATGCGGACCTAAATGGTTTTTGTATACTGTATCATATAATTGATATACTCCAAAATCAAAAGTCTTGTTTTTGTCATAATTTTGCATAATTTCGTTTTAGAGATATGATTTATATCGAAGAACATACTGGTAGCGAAGTTATTCCACAAAATTCGGTGTTTGTAGTACCCGGTGATTAATTTTTCAAAATCTTTTCAATGAATTTTTGTGACTTGTAATGTACATAATGGCTAGGTTTATATGAATTTTGTATTCAAGGCACATTTTGATCTACTTAGTACCAGTTCTTTTCGACTGTGTTTTTCATTAGTAGTTTTAAAAAAAGGTAGACGTTCTTAAACTTGCCAGCATGGTGATTTTTGAATGAAAGCGACTTGATTGGTAGTAATTTTTGTATGTTTGAAGGATTACTGTATGTTGGAAGGATTACTGTATGTTTGAAGGCTCGGAACCTGATGTGTTTGTAGCTCTTTTATCACATAAGATTGTATAAAAATTTTCAATATTCAAGAAGTCTGCTTTTTGTTGATAATTCATCTGGTGTCAAGGCCAGATTGCTTTACCTGTCCCTGAATCAAGAGTGTGTGATTGAATCTTCAAGCTGTTGGCAGGACTCGAGTTTGAGTTTTGGCAATTTTATTATTTGAGGCTGGGGAGTTTGGGTGACCATTATATATAAATTCCTTCAACTTTCGAGTAGACTTCTTTAAATATGTTAGGAACCACTGAAAAAGTTTTGAAACGCGGCTTCAGGAGCGTTGATCTTATAATAAGAAGCGAGTGAATATTCACAGTTCATATTCTCCGAGGCGTAGATATTTACCTCAAATTTTGTTCACGTGTAGTAAGCTGTCGTAAGCTCTATAAAACAGCTGTTGCCTTTGATCTTGTGGTTTAAAGACGGGAATACTGTAACTCTGGTTTACTGTAACTTGATGAATGAGTTACAGTTCCAGTCTTTATGAATGGGTTACAGTAAGAGAGCGATAGAGATGTCAAAAAACGGACTCACAGGAGATAAGCGAATCAAAACATCAGGCGGTTCGTGGTTTTCTTATACATTATTGTGTTGTGCGGGAATGGTTTTCAAAAGAATGATTAATTTCGACAACCGTGACTCCTGTGACCAGATCAGTAGATTAGAATGGTTGTTGTTTCCTCATTGGTCATGTCGAGGGGAGTCCTTTGGGATAGGTTGGTGAGGATCCTTTTGAGTCCGGAGAAATATTCTCCATCTATTAGAATTAGAATGATAGATCTCGCATTACAGGATTCTAACTTGAAGCTTTCAAGGTTCAGGGTCATTAGAGGGTCTCGAGGTTTTTATCGTAACATTGCTGTCTATACTTCTTTCATTTTCCTTTCTTTTTAACTCATATAATGGTTTAAAAAGGTTTCTCAGTTTTCTATGACTGTTATTGATCGTTGAGTTAACAGGAAGAGTGAAGTTATAGAAAGGTGTTCGTATTGGAGAAGTTTTGACTGTAGCGGAATGTGGCGGGTTCGATCTCTGTTCCGGGAACTTTTTTTGCAACCCTGGTTTTTCTGTTCTTCTCATGATAAAACTTCATACTTTGGCAGGAGACACTTTTATTGCTGCCACTCAACGATCCGATGGAACCTGGAGAAAGGCGAGGAGGGTCAAGGATGGATACATACCGCAGGAGGAGCAGCCCAAGTATGAATGATGATGATGTTGATAACATTGATGAGAATAATCTTATTCGAACTTATTTTATCCTTGAGGGGTGGAAGGGAGATGTTTGAAGGGGTGGGGACAGGGGTTATTTGAAGGGGTGCAAGGAAGATATTTGAAGGGGTAGAAGGGGGATATTTCAAGTGGTGGAAGGGAGATGTTTGAAGGGGTGGACGGGTCAAATTGCGTATGCTAAAAACGGAAAATGTCACCCAAACGGAGAATCTCTTTATATATTTTCCTTATACTGTAAAGATTTTTGAACTCTTCACATTCTCCCTGTGCGTGGAATAAATAAATTGAATACTTTTCACGGGCTTTTGGAAAGCTCATAAGTTTGTGAATAGGTTTTACCAAAAAAAAAAAATTATCTGAAAATTTTTTTTGTTGAAAGTATGGTTTTACCAAAGGGCTGAAGAAACATCTTGGTTACCATTAGCCTAACAAGGAAGTGGCTCATTCGGGCAATAGTGTCATGAAAGAGTAAAGGGTTGTTAGATTCTCAACTCTGTACCAGATACGAGAGCAAAGCGAACCAATCGGCAGCTCAGAAGTTTCCAGTCGGGATGCATCCTGCGAAGATGGCCACAGCCACTGGTTTGTCATCCATTTTCGGTTAACTCAAAGGTGCTAAAACAAGTTATTCATATTTGATTGTTATTTAGTTTTAAAAAAAGCCTTCTTCTAAGATTGAATCTAACATCCACTTTGTGTTAGTTTAATTAACTCCTTTTAACCAGTTCGCTTACCGAATTACAATATCAGGCCCCTGTGTAGATACCGAACCGGTTACAGATCGTCCACGTAAACCGATAGTTGCGATCACAGCTCCGAATGCACCCATTACACCACAAGATCACATGAAAAGAAAAATCCAGAATGTGCAGAAGAAGCTGGACGACATTGCTAAATTGGAGGTTGCTTAATTTTTGGAGGTTGCTTAATTTTTGGAGGTTGCTTAATTTTTGGAGGTTGCTTAATTTTTGGAGGTTGCTTAATTTTTGGAGGTTGCTTAATTTTTCAAAGACCGACTGTTTATTTTTATGCGACCAAGAAACAATTGGCTGCATTGACTCAAGGAAGAAAACTTTTATGGCCATGGTAAGTCCAAAGGCGGCAGCTTCTACCAAAATTGAACCTACTTGGACCAAGTCGGGCTAAAACGCGCTTTTAGGACCTTGAAAGCGTGTTGATTGTGAGGGTTATTTCTGTCATTGTATGGATATGAAGCTGCTCCTCTGGGTATAGTTGAATCCAGCCGTATGTATTTTGTTTCTCGTCCAAACAACAAAGCCCAGCATAACCGAGGGCAGGTGTAATACTGTTGGACAATATACAGGAAGGGGTTATACACAGGCGTTAAAGGAGACCGGTCTAAGGCATATTTGTACGCGCCGACCGAGTTGGAAAAAGGATGGGTAAAGGCAGGAAGAGTGGAAAGAGAAGTAAAGGAAAGGTGAAACCGAACGGAAGGAGAAGAGAATGTGAAGAGTGGAAAGAGAAGTAGAGGAAAGGTGAAATAGAACGGAAAGAGAAGAGAATGTATATATCATTTCTAACTAGAACATATATGTGATAACATAGCTAGTCCGGTAACTATTTAACCTCTGCTCATATACCTCGACCATTTTTATCCGATTCGACGATGCATAATAAACTCTTCAAGAGTAATAGAGAGAACATTGGAAAATAACCGGACATTAAAGGAAACTGTGTGATTTTGAAAAAAAAAGTTTTAGTGTAGTCGCATTGACATAGATGCAACACCCTGTACACTCAGGACACCAAGCGTGTCAGCCTACTAATAATCTTCCTCGCGCTTATAGCCGCCTCGTGGCAGGGTTTGTGCTCTCTGAAATGAGATACGGTTCTAAAAACGAAAGTGAACAGAAGAGTTTAAGTTGACAAAAGAAGTAATATGCGGACTGTAACATGGTTATGCAACAAAATAACAGTACTTATCGATTGCAGGAAAGAATCGCCAATGGAGACACGACATTGGAGAAGACACAAATTGAAAAAGTCGAAAGGAAGAAACAGTTGTAACAGGAAATTGAGAAGTTGACAGAAGAGATGAACAAGTTGTAATGAAGTGACTTTGTCAGTGACTTCTGAAAGTGTTAGGGACATTAATCGTTGACAAGCGAAACTAAAAAGAAACGACATTTGAAAGCGGAAGCGACATTGATAATAGAAGTAGAAATGGCATTGGTCAGTGGAAGCATAATTAGCATTTGACAGTGTCATCAGCTCTTGAAAATGATGTCAGAAAAAAGTTCGACTTATTTACTGACCGTGCCTCGGTGCTATGCACTAGAGATTTCCTCTAGTGCTCT
Source organism: Allodiplogaster pararmata (assembly GCA_964056735.1). Taxonomy (NCBI): domain Eukaryota; kingdom Metazoa; phylum Nematoda; class Chromadorea; order Rhabditida; family Diplogasteridae; genus Allodiplogaster; species Allodiplogaster pararmata. The sequence continues at coordinate 36,200,049 of OZ057403.1, forward strand.
TGATTATTCGAATTGAACAAGTTTTAACCTAAATTACGGTTATTTGTGGTTAAATTAACTGGAAAAAGCACACATTAAGAAAGTTCTTTGGTTTTCATTCCTCTAAAAAAGCTTCCATACATTTTTCGGCAATTTTACTGGGTCTTGGACCACACACTTTTAAGAGCAATAGATTTATGGAATAGCCCCGCGTCTGTTGTTAAGTTCTTATACCAGTGATTCATTTCTCCAAAAATACCCCCCGAGAGAAAGGGATAAATAAATGTTATTAGATAAATGATATAAGTAAGGACATCGTTTTCTGAGTCATAACCAAGACCTCGTCTACCCAACCGGAGACCTTCAACGGGCAAAACACAACAACTACAGTAATTGTATTCGAGCGAATCATCTGAACTATTTAAACATTGATTTTTGCTGTTCAGCCTCGACAAAAAACGCCTCGACAAAAAAAAACCTTTTTTTTTCGAGTTTTTAGTGGATTGTAAGATTCCCACATGTGCCTATAATGAGAATAATGTTGAACGTCGATGTATGAATTTATGTTTGAATAGTTATTCACCTAAGTTGTCTAACTCGCTTGCTTTGGTTAACTGCCGAATTTATAATGAAAAAATTTATTTTAAACACAACTTTTAGAAAACGAAAAACTAACTTTATCAAGTTTCTTTATCGAAATTTAGATCACACTGGTCGTTTTATAATGAACTTTAATTTCTTTGAATAAGATTCGCTTGTTTCCAAGCTCCTATTGCATGCTCCTTGAATTTGTTTTTTTATGACTAGATATTTCTGAAAATTTCAATTTTCCATGCAATTCTTTGGAAGAATCATGAACCTAACGCATTTTCGTTCCACTCTATTCTAGAATCTTCTTTCTTCTCCGCTCCTATAGATTTTTTTGTGTTGGAAACATAGCACCTCGCTTTTTTTCTAATTTACTTCAAAAGCTCAATATTTTCATGTTCTGTGAGCTTTCTCGCGGAACTGAGCAATCTTTCTTCATTCAATAATAACTAAGCTGTTCTTAGTTTTTCATCTCATTCTTTTTGTAAAACGAACATTTTATCAGTGATGTCATCAATAAACAATTATTCGAACACTATTCTTACTAAACTTTGTATTGCAAATAGTTTCTGTTTCAACGCATCACACAACCGAGCATTAGAGAGTTCATGTCTCGTAATATTATTTGTCTAATAAATATTCTATTCGCTTCTCTGATTGAGGAATTCGGAGGCGGAAACTTTAGAGGGTGGAGAATCCAAAGAAGGCGGAGACTTTAGAGAGGGTGTGACTGAAAGAAGGGTGATTGAGCCTCCTCAAGGCGCCAGTCGGTACATATACCAGCCCTCGTCAGTCTGATGGGCTGACTCCGCCCCCTCCTTGGGCAGTTCTCGGTTGAAGATGATGCGGTCGTGCAGTCTGCTTGGCTGTCCCTGCCAGAACTCGAAGTAGCTCGGGCGCAGAATGTAGCCGCCCCTGGAAAAACATCCATCATGAGTTCCTCGTTGGTTCTCTCTCACTCTTCATTTGTCTTCTTTTCTCAGTCTTCTCTATCTCTCTCTCACTCACTGTATTTTCTCTATCACTCTCTCTCTCTCTCGTTATATCTCTCTATCTCTCTCGTTATACCTCATCACTATCTCTCTCACTCACTGTATTTTCTCTATCTCTCTCTATCTCTCTCGTTATACCTCATCACTATCTCTCTCTCACTCACTGTATTTTCTCTATCACTCTCGTCCCCTCTCTTTCCTCATGTCTTTTCTCGGTCACTCTCTTTCTTTTTCTCCATCGAACTTTCTTATTTCCTCTTCCTCGTTTTATTCTTCTCCTGTTTTATCACCGTGTTTCTACACGAGTTAGAATTTCCAAAATATCTCCAATATGTGCTTTTTAGATGTTTTTCTTTTTAGAAGAGTTCAATAATTCATTCTATGACAAAGATCTCTTTTTAAAGCAACGGTCCTGTTATTGATGCCAGCCCTCCTCTTCAATAGGCCCGATCCAGCAATACTGTATTGTTCACCCCTTGGTCATCCCTGCTTAAGCCCCTACTCTCATTTATACCTCATCGATAACTAATAACTGCCACTCTTAGAACAATCAAACAATCTTTTTTTCCCCTCAAATCAATAATGAGGTTTGAAGGCCTCATATTTTCACATACTAACCAGTTTTCGGGTCTGGAGATGGCGCTTTCACCTTTCTCTTCCGCTTCTTGTTCCAACTTTTCCTTGATCGCTACCAGGTGCTGAATAAGCCGGTTTTGCATACCTTTTTTCAGTTATCAAATATAATAACGAGGCATGAAGGGAGGGAGAGAGAGAAGGAGAGAAAGAGAGGAGATAAGAGGGAGTTGAGAAACAGAGAGAGAGAGAGTTACGACTGGGTTCGATCCACCCCAATAGACTGGACTCTTACGATAATCTAATCAGAGAAGTGACTCAGTTTGATTTTTTTTGTTGTTGATGAAACTCGTCCATACAACTTATTCATTCATCGTTTGAATTTCTCAACAAAACATTTTGGTTAGTTTATGAACTCAGAGTCAGTACACTTTTGTTCTGTGTTGTGCCCTTTTGTTGTGTTGAAGAAGAAAAGACGAAGTCGAACGTTTCGCTTTATAAAATCATCGTCAGCGAGTTAAAATCACCTTAAAACAACTAAGAACGCATCAAAAGGACACAACACAGAACAAAAGTGTACTGTCTACTGGATATCTCATCCAATGCGTTTAACTCAGCATAAACTCTTCAACTCATTTGAGACGAAAACCTTGCTAGGCTGCAATTCCACAAACCTGCACACCAAAGAGGATGCAGTCCCTATTCTCACAAGCAGGGTGTTTCTTACCACCCGCATAACTTTTTCGAGCGCATAGATTTTCAAAATCCTCAGAATTCAACATTAAATTTTTCCAATGACTCGGATTTTTCCTATTAAAAATCTAAGAATAAAAATTACCAAGCGCATAGATTTAAATGCTTTGCGGGGTTTTTTGAGAGCGCATAAATTTACTTACCCGCAGTGCGGGTCAGAGAAACATCCTGCTCACAAGGCACTCTACCAAAACGATGTTAGGACGTAATATGACAAACCTTTTTCAAATACGATGCTAGGCCCTAATATCGCGAAACTCTCCATCAAATACGATGCTAGGTCCTAATCTTGCGAACCTCTCTATCAAATACGATGTTAGGCCCTAATCTCGCGAACCACTCTATCAAGTACGATGCTACGCCCTAATCTCGCGAACCTCTCTATGAAATACGATGCTAGGCCCTAAACTCGCGAACCTCTCTATCAAGTACGATGATAGGCCCTAATATCGCGAAACTCTCCATCAAATACGATGCTAGGTCCTAATCTTGCGAACCTCTCTATCAAATACGATGTTAGGCCCTAATCTCGCGAACCTCTCTATCAAGTACGATGCTACGCCCTAATTTCGCGAACCTCTCTATGAAATACGATGCTAGGCCCTAAACTCGCGAACCTCTCTATCAAGTACGATGCTAGGCCCTAATATCGCGAAACTCTCCATCAAATACGATGCTAGGTCCTAATCTTGCGAACCTCTCTATCAAATACGATGTTAGGCCCTAATCTCGCGAACCTCTCTATCAAGTACGATGCTACGCCCTTATCTTGCGAACCTCTCTATGAAATACGATGCTAGGCCCTAAACTCGCAAACCTCTCTATGAAGTACGATGCTAGGCCCTAATATCGCGAAACTCTCCATCAAATACGATGCTAGGTCCTAATCTTGCGAACCTCTCTATCAAATACGATGTTAGGCCCTAATCTCGCGAACCTCTCTATCAAGTACGATGCTACGCCCTAATCTCGCGAACCTCTCTATGAAATACGATGCTAGGCCCTAAACTCGCGAACCTCTCTATCAAGTACGATGCTAGGCCCTAATATCGCGAAACTCTCCATCAAATACGATGCTAGGTCCTAATCTTGCGAACCTCTATCAAATACGATGTTAGGCCCTAATCTCGCGAACCTCTCTATCAAGTACGATGCTACGCCCTAATCTCGCGAACCTCTCTATCAAGTACGATGCTAGGCCCTAATCTCGCGAACCTCTCTATCAAATACGATGCTAGGCCCTAATCTCGCGAACTTCTCTATCAAGTACGATGCTAGGCCCTAATATCGCGAAACTCTCCATCAAATACGATGCTAGGTCCTAATCTCGCGAACCTCTCTATCAAGTACGATGCTAGGCCCTAATCTCGCGAACCTCTATCAAATACGATGCTACGCCCTAATCTCGCGAACCTCTCTATGAAATACGATGCTAGGCCCTAAACTCGCGAACCTCTCTATCAAGTACGATGCTAGGCCCTAATCTCGCGAACCTCTCTATCAAGTACGATGCTAGGACCTAATATCGCGAAACTCTCCATCAAATACGATGCTAGGTCCTAATCTCGCGAACCTCTCTATCAAGTACGATGCTAGGCCCTAATCTCGCGAACCTCTATCAAATACGATGCTACGCCCTAATCTCGCGAACCTCTCTATCAAGTACGATGCTAGGCCCTAATCTCGCGAACCTCTCTATCAAGTACGATGCTAGGACCTTATCTCGCGAACCTCACGATCGGGTATTACAGTGCTCTGCTCGCTCGCTTTGCCACTTATCCTTGACCCGAGTGGCCGGCTGTTCCAATACTCATTCCCTGCTTCTTCTGACAGTTTCTCCACACGTCCTTCAATCCGAACCTGCGCATTCATATTGTTGTTGCTGTTTGCCCATTGTTCCTGTCGAGGATTTTCCTTTGGTATGCTATGCCCTAATCTCGTTCATTCTCTCTGCGCATTCATCTCTTTCCTTTCTGTTCTATGATATCAACTTTTGAAATGGTAGAAAAGTCTTTTCACCCTTAATCTGAATGAAAAAATTCAAGAAGGCAGCCGCGTGCCGTTTGCGCCCTCCGCTGTCAAGTTTAATGTTCAATATTCAATCTTCAAGTATAAGAATGCCGGGTTAATCCTCTGCCCAAAAAGAAAGCGGATAAAACCAATTAGAGAAGAATTGCATAGACTTTCAACCTGTCTATGGACTCGCGGCCAATAAAACAACATCGCTGCGTTGGGATTTGCCATCAGATCGTTACCCTGCAATGAACAATCAATCAGGGTTTTTTTTAGTTGGTCCTAAAATCCAACAGACGCCCGCCGGCAGCCGAAATTTTCGTGTTCAGATACTTGCCTTACATCTGGAATTTTTTTTCAAGTTTCAATTTTATGAGATAAAAAGTTTTTAAAAATTCACATAAGGGTCCCCCCTTATGAGTTAAAAGACAGACGTCCGCCGAAGGTCTAAAACGGACGCCCGCCGACAGGCGACCGGACATGACTAAATAACCCCTGCAATCAATAATCTTAATTTGAAGGTCCTGGAGAAAACCCTGAGTGAGACTCATTCAAAATTGAAAGTAAAACCTTGATTTTGACGTCCTGATAGGCTTTTTGAAACTATTTGCTCATTTAAACCCTGAGGAAATGTTGCTCCTTACCTGGTCTTCTCGCTCTGTTTCACTAGCAAGTTACGATAAGGATAAAGGGCTGACTTTCCGGCTACTGTAGTTATAAAGGGCTGACTTTCCGGCTACTGTAGTTATAAAGGGCTGACTTTCCGGCTACTGTAGTTGGTGTAGAAGGAAAATCCCTCCTCACCGTATCCCTTGAGAAGGACCATTCGAGAACTGGGCCGCAAATCTCTGCAGTAGTGAATACTTTCCTGATAACCCATACAATTTCTCTAGCTTTTAAGCCTCATTTTGAAACCATGTGTGTATTTGAGCGGCTTTCGAAAATTAGTATATCAACTATGATTTAAGAGAAAATTTCATGTAAGTCTTTGTACGCATTTGAAATAAGGTAATTTAGGCATGTGAAAGCCCTGCTCTGTAATGTAGTTTTTGTCTCCTACTTTTATAACATCTCATTTTCACTAAAAAGTCAAAAAGTGTTACTTTGAATTTTTTATTATTATATAACCCGAGTTGGGGCTACGAACTCGGAACAAGTACTGAGTGCGACCGCGTTGATCTCTTCGTATGTTAGCTCAGAGTGTCCAGCTAGATTGCGGAACCAAATGTCGAAGAGCGAGAAGGGGTTCTTAGACGGAAGCTCTGTCTCCAGCAGGTACGGTACTTCTTCATTCTTGTACGTTTTTCGCCAATCTTAACAAGTTCAACACTAATTTCTATGAAAGACCATGTCTCTTCTAGAAAAAATCTTCTACAGTCTTTAAAATCATAGTTTTACATCTTATGTAAACAGGACCATGCTCGCGAACTCATTTTGTGTGTGAGAAAAGTGTGAAAATTCGAGATTGGAAAACGAGTTTTTGACTTTCACTTCGCTCCCACTGCGCTAATAGAAGTAAAACTATTGATCCGAACACCACTTTGCACATTCATAGGCCGTTTGAAAACAATAACTATTTACACCAACCTCGAATACGCTAAACTGGTCTTTTCAAGTCACAAACGTTCAAATCGCTTCCTGAGCTCTATCATACAATTTAACTGACTTTTATGACACACTTCCACTGACTTACGATACTTAATATGTGAATAACCTGCCTACGAACAGTTTGAAATTCCTTTTGGCATCTTTCGAAGGCATAAAACTACAAAACTCACTGGCGATATCGGCATAATTCATTCGAGCGGTTGTACTGTAGGGTTTGGGGAAGCGGTTGTACTGTAGGCTACTGTAGCTCAGCGGATCCCGAGAAGAATAACGCACTGGTCGTACGCGACAACGCGATAACAAAATTTGTCCAAACGAAGTCGTATTTCTCAAGAAAAGGGCGGGATTTCGAACAAGTGTGTAATAAGTTTTAAAAAAAGGGCGGGCGCTCCCGTAATGGAGACTTTTGTTCTTGAATAAGACGAGGTAAAATTTCAAGAAAAGCTCTTCCCGAGATAGTAGGAGGAACTCGGTGCTTGAAAGGCACTCAAGCATGGATTAGGACAAGAATGTAAGATAGAACACAGCTCAAGGTTGACAGCGATAAATCAAAAAAAGAAAGAAAAAGCGGCACAGAAGAAAAAATCTCACAACATTTTATGTTCGACTAAGGGTAATGAAAAAGAAAAAAGCTAAGAGGAAGAACGTAAACGACTTCGACTCATATATTATTAGCCGAAGAGTTGAATCGTTGGAGCAATTAGCATTTTATATAAACAAGAAGTTCAACGAAAGTGAGATGGGGTTCAAAATACGAATTTTCAAGAAACATTCGAGAAGTTTCTCTCTCTCTTACTTTTTCGAATGCAACCACTCTTTCTTTTGACACAATCCTTTCTCTCGCGTTCATGATAAGCTCTTATCTCATCTAACTTGAAAGGAAGAAACTGTGTCACACTTCCCCTCATGGTTTTCTTAGCGGACAAAACACTTTCATCAGTCTCACGAAATTATCGACGTCTTTCTTCAAAAAATTCTTAGTTCAACTCTTTGATGCGACTTTTTACAGAAATTTCATATGATTTTGCTTTTTACATAAAGAAAACTTGAAAAGGTCGACAAGCATCGCTTTCATCATCCCCTGAGTCATCTTGCGAGTTAGACATGTTTTTATTCAGCTCTTTATTCTCTCTATCCAATGAATGGTCACTTCAAGTCATTGCTGATAGTTATTCATCTCAGTGAATGTAGATGGGAGAAAAGGTTAAAAAATTTTCAAAATTTATTGTTTCCTATATTTCAAAAGCATGTTTTGCCCAAACTCAGACAGACTTTTTGTATTCTCTGGGTGGGTCTCATCAGTGAATGCCCAGAGTACAAAAGGGTACACTACAAGTCGTATAGACAAAAAACCAAACAACAAATTGAGTGGGGTATCTTGAAAGACACTTCAAGTAAATCTTCTTAAACTTTGAAAAAATGAACTTTAAAAATTTTGAAACATTGAATTACATATACTATAAAAACTGAAAATAATGGAACGGAAATTGAAAAAAATATGGAGTAAAGATACATTCAGTTTTGCGGGGAACTAAATGAATAAGCTTATTTCAAAAAATATTTTAGGAAGCTTGGGATAATTTGTGATGAGAAATACATCTGCAAACTCTGCATGAATGATGAGACTATCCGAATGTTAATTTTAACCTCCAATGACATAAACTACTAAAGAGAAATTGCTTCAAGGCTTGCTTCCCTGTTGGTCAAAAATGAAAATATCGTGGCAGATGGTAGATGGATGAGATGAAAACTGTCCATATTCAATTTTTGGTAAGCTTTGAGTCTTAAAAACTGTCCCGCAGCTTCAATGATTTCATAAACTATTTCAGATACTTGGAATGCTACTGAATGTTCAAGTGAATTTTTAAGAGCGTCATCGAGAAACCCGTTCATTTTTGAACACTTTAAGTGTTCATATTGGAGCTAAATCGCATACATGATTAAGAAATTTTGTGGCAAAATTACGACTCGACCTCGGAAAAATTAAATAAAAACTACTCAATTCAAATAACAGTAAAATTCTCAAGTGCGTAAGAAAATAAGTTTTGAACAGAATATTAACAACCTAACTTTTTCAATGAACATGAATATGTAGAATTTTTCAAATTGCACTGAGTGATTTGTCAACGAAGCTATGAGCTATGAATCATACACAACGGTGAGCGTAGAATCATTTTAAGGGCGATGTTGATCATTCGAACTCGAGATCGTAAACTTCACTTGCTGACACCGGAATCCTCTGTCGATTCAGCTACTTGAGAAGCACCTCAATAGTTATGCTAATCTCTCGAAATCATAACAGAATTTTAGTTTTATTCGCTTCTGAATGATTATTCATACCTGAAATCATCAGTTTTATATGACCATTTATCTCGGTCCTCATCATTCAAAATGATCGAAGGAGCTTTTTTAATCCGCGGAGACATGTGACAAGGGGTTAAAAAGTCAAGTCCTGTCGTCTGTTTGCGGGCTTCTGATTCCAACTTCGCGGGTCTCTGCTTACATTTAGAAAGCAAAACTTTACATGAAACACGTATTACTCTCGATCAAACGACATTTTATCGCTACCCGCGGGTCTCTTCTTCAGGCTAATGTTCACTTTCAGCGAGCCACTGTGCCCTATTCGGACGCAGTATACATGTGACCACATCTGCTGGCTTTAGTATTCTCCATAGCTTCATTTCTAAAGTTTTATAAATAGACTTCTTCAACGGCTCTGCCCTTTCCTGTTACTATTTTTCCCAATAGAAACTTGTGTTCATTGTTTGCATTTCATAAAAATACTTTTCAACTATCCTTCAAGGTGTTCTGGTGCCCCATTATAAATGGGAGCCAAGCCTCTCTAACCAAAAAGCGACAAACCTGTTTTTCTAGAATCATTGATCTTTTGAAGAGTCGCGTTGATAAACTCAAGGTCCAACTCGATTGTCTTCGACCAAGTCTCGACATCGCCCACTTCCTGATTTAGGTAAAGTTTCTCTCCTTATTATTCTCCAATCTAAATCACAACGGGCTCACGATCTGTACACAGCAGCCCTAAAACATATATTTAGAGTTAACTCAAAACCCTAACGAAACCCGAAAACTCTACTAATTGAAGATGAGGAACACCTTCTTATTCCCGATATACCATAAATTAAACGACAATCACGAATTCTCATTGCTCTCGCTCCGTCCTTCGACTTTTATGCCATTCTATTCGTCTCCTTCTTTGCTAATTTCGTAATCTCTGTATTTGAACCTTTTCCATTATTCTATGCTAACAACCTATTTTGGTTGCTGACTTTTTGTAACAAGAAATAGGTGATTTTTGTAACAATCACCTATGTCCATAAGCATAATTTATTCGGATGGGGTGCAAACAGAGAAATAGGGGGAAAGTGAGAAAGGAAATGTTTGTCAATGAAAGGATATGTGAAATGTCAACGGTTAAAGAGAAAGTTAGTCAGGGGTGAAAAAAGAGAAAGAGAGAGAGAGAAAGAAAGAGAGTGAAAACCTTGAGAGAAGAGTTAAGCTGATCGGCGATGGCGATCCACTGCTCCGTCTGCTTGCAGAGGACGGCCGAGTTCTGCTCAAACTTCTTTGCCTCGACGTCCAGTCGCTTTTCGTTGTGATATGCTTGGCTTACTCTGCGACATTTATTCGTTCTAGTCTTTTTGAAAAAAAAGATTTCCCGCTCTATTCGTCATCAAATACGAGACGGTCGCGAAAATTTCATTTTCTGAATCGTGTACACTGGCTCGCTTTCACTTGGCTATGATGTCTCAAGTCACCATGTTTTTCTGAAGCTCCATGAATGAGCCGGTGAAATTACAATCGTATAAATAAGAAAGTTGTCTCGTGCTCCGCTATGTAAGAAAGAAGGCCATAATCGAATAGATAACATGATTCAATTTCAATTTCAATTTTATTACGTGAAAACATTACATGCAGCAACGCATAAATTAATCACGTGGTACGAGATTAAACAATTGAATTGTTTGAATTACATAAATAGGTGAAACAATGCAGATTACATCCAGGCAAACATATATCATTCATCAACACTATTAATTTCGGTGAATATACGAGCTGATCGTATAGAGAAGGCATTTCTTCTGCAAATAGTTCTCGGAGCAGGGTGGATTATTTTGAAAAATGCGCCTCTAGTGTTGGACGCTCTTATTTCAAAGTTGTGGTGCGTCCTGTCAGAGAGTACTTTTTTCCCAAATATCAGTTTCAAGAGTAGTTTGAGGTCGTTAGATTCTCTAACAGAGAGAAGAGATACTAGGCCTAGTTGATTGTTTCTCGTCTGACTACTTGGCATATTATTAAACGAACAACCAAAGCACCGGCGAAAAACGCGACGCGTAAAATAATTTTGAACCTTCTCTAGTACAGCTATGTCCTTAGCGAAATGTGGGGAGTAAACAGTTGTACAGTGTTCTACAATAGATTTAATGTATATCTTGTAAGCGTTAACAAGTACATCCGGTTTACGACTCTTGAGAACTTTAAGAATAAGATGACATTTACGCTTTGCTTTCTGAGCTATTGTTGAGCAATGAGCAGAAAAAGTCAACTTGTTGTCTACAATAAATCCTAAATCACGAATCTCGTTGAGGTAGGGTAGGGAGTGACTATTTATAGAATATGGAAAATGAGGGGAACTCTGGGTACCAATTCTTAACACAGCACATTTTGGTAGAGATAAAGGCAATTGCCAAGCGTCGCACCACTCCACTATGGTATCAATCGAGTGTTGCAGTGTTGTATGAGAGTCTGTTTTAGAAAAAGACTTATAAACTTTCATGTCGTCTGCAAAAACTTTAATTTTACAATTAGAAGAAGTTATCATATTCACTATATCAGATGTATAAATGATGAATAATAATGGGCCTAAGACACTGCCTTGGGGAACACCACTGGTAACCATGAAACTATTAGAAAGTGATTGATTAACTCGAACTTGGTAGGTTCTATTACCTAAATAAGCTTCGATCCACGAAATAATTATGGGAGGGAGTTGAATGGACTTTAGTTTATAAATAAGTTTAGAGTGAGAAACTTTATCGAAGGCTTTCTCAAAATCGGAATAAATGATATCTGTGAACTTTTACTGGTCTACGGCTACAGAACAGTCTTCAAGGAACAGTAACATCAACTGTTCTATTGATCTCTTATGGCGAAACCCGAATTGATCATCTGGCAAAATCTGGTTTATCTCACAATGTTTCTCTATTTCTTCACTCAACACTTTCTCGAATATACGGGAAAATAGTGATGTTATACTGATGGGACGGTAATTGGAAGGACTACTGTAAGGAGGCTTCTTCTTAACTGGTGTGACTATGGAATGTTTCCATCTGTTCGGGATTTCAGATGTAAGGAAAGATTGGTTATAAATTATTTCAAGCGGAATAGACAGAGGGACAGCGATTTTCTTGATAAAAAGCATATTCAGATGATCTGGGGTAGTACAAGAAGACATTGGGTATTTCTCTATTAGTCTACAAATATCATGACGCGTAAACAAGGGTTCTTCTAGAGAGGATGCTCTCAAGACTGAATTATGAGAGAGTGGAGGAAGCTTACCATTGTCTATGGTGTATGACTTCTGGAAGAATTCTCCAAGAAGATTTGCTTTTTCTAAGTCTTTAGATACTGAGATGCCGAGTTCATTCACCAAAGTGTCGACACCGCTTTGTTTCTGGGATGTATTAGACCTTATATACTTGAAGAACAAGTTTTTGTTCTTACTATTAACAATGTTCTTTTCTACATTTAGGTTGAATTTATCTACAAACTTTTTGCATTTCTTACTGGCTTTAACATAAATGTCATAGTCCTCATTTAGTCCACTAGAAACATAGTTGTTCCAGAAGAGAAAACGCTTTTCTTGAGCTCTCTGAATATGCGTTGGAAGAGATGCATGGGTCGCTAGAGAGACCTTCTGGATAGGAGCGAATTGCTCGGAAAAGTCCTCTAGTATGGATAGTAACAATTCGTACATTGAGTCTGTATCTTTGATGGGGTTGAATAAGCAATGCCAATCTAAATTACATAATGAAGGGAGTAATAAGGAATAGTTTATTTTACTGTATATGCGTCGATACGAGTAAAGAGGAATTTCGTGGAATAGGGAAAGTTCGAAACTGATTGATTCGTGGTCTGAATTACTGAATGAGGGAGTGACACATGGGTTCTTCAATAAATCTTGGCTATTGGAGAGGAGGAGGTCTAGAATGTGTGATCCTCTCGTAGGGCATCTAATATATTGATTCATCTGAGTGGCTGAGCAAAATTCAAGAAATGATTTGGAAGCGGGATTCGATGACGCTAGAGGGGATTTATTCCAGTCTATGTCGGGTAAGTTAAAATCTCCCATTATAATACATGGGTGGTTGCAGGTGACTAGATCAATCAAGAGGTTTAATAACCTCTCGCTCTTCGGTGTGTTTATATGAGGGACTCGATATAGACTAATGAAACGTATCACGTGAGATTCTATTTCAATATCAATAGCTAGGATTTCATGAGAATTCTTGATTGATTGAGAATAGATAATTTTGAATGATAATAAGGAGTGTATGAGAAATAGCACTCCCCCGCCATTAGTTATTTCGCTCCTATCACATCGAACAATGTTATATTGAGAGATGAAGGAGGAGAGAACAAAAGAGTCCGGGTAACTATCCGATAGCCATGTCTCACAAAAAGAAATTATAGAGTATCTCTTTGACAGCAAAAGTTGTAGATCATTAATCTTATTCACTAGAGATCTAACATTTGCGAAATAACAATTCACGTGACTTGTGGAAGACCGGCGATTTTGGTCTAGTTTAAAGAACGATTAGGACGAGGTGACATGAATCTTCGAGGAGGTTCAATACGCTCGGCCATCAGTGGGCGAGGTTTGCTATAACTCAGAGGGGGACCGAAAAGAGGAATATGAGGTTTTGGCTTACTCCTATCAGCCAGCCAAGCACGGACTGCCCGGTCATAAGTTCTCTCAGCTCTAGTCTGTGAATGTCTCAAATACAAATCGGAGGAAAAACGGGAAAGTACATCGCGACATAGAAGAGTTTCTTGTTGATGTCCTATTGTTGGGAGTACTATTTTGAGTGGGCGGGGAGGAGCATTTGGTGATTTCGGACGATGAGAAGGCATGCGATAGACTTTAACAGGACATGCTTCAATTTGCATCGCGTCTAGAATGCAACGAACTCTTTCCCAGTCGTCATCGACACGTTGCAAAGCGTTGGGGGAACGGGACTCAGGAAGGCGGAAAAGTACTACACTGCGATGTCTCTCCATCCGATCAGCTATTTCGGATGGAGACTCGTAATACTTGAATGATGGAGAAGTAAGCGGTGGTGGCTGCGGCGTAGGGGTAAAATTGATGATCGGGGGAGGTACAGAAGTAGATGAGAGAGGCTTAGTAGAAGTGGTAATAATCGAAGAGGGAGAAGTATTGCCATGAACACACTGGGGGCTAGCATTCACTTTCAACAATTGTTCGGCGAGTTCCTCTACTTTCATAGTAAGATTCTTAATGAGTTGACCTTGGGCGTCAACAAGGGAGGCCAACTTGGTGTTCTTCTGCTCCAGTAGAAGGTTCTTCTCATCACTTTTCTTCAAATAGTTATAGAGCTCAGTTAGAGGGTCCGCTTCTTCGGTCACTCGTCTTCCTCTCGTTGTTGTGATGTTTCTCATCCTGTTAAAAAGAGAAACGAGCGGGGAGGAAATTTGAGGAGAAATTGAAGACTCCATTTATACGATGATGGATAAGAAGTGATAAAGCGAACTCACTCACCGATTATGGTGCCATATAATTGAAAGCGAGCCTTGGCACCAGGCTTTGAGCGTGGCAGGGTAATCGATATTAGTCCAATAGGAAGAGCAATTTGCCAGAGCGATATGAAGAGTCACCGCTCGTTAAGAACACGAAAGGCAAGAATTGTTGAGAATTGTTGAGATTCACCAGCTTGTTGAGAATTCAGAAAAACGACCGTTCTTCGAGCGAGGAAGTCTATAACAATGATTAGCTCTTACTTCTCTGCTCTAAACCTTTAGTTGACCTCACATTATTCCACACTTCCCCACTCGAAGAGCGGTCGGTCGTTTTTAAACAAAAATACTTTTTCAGCAATAGCAAGCGACGTTCGTTAATCTATGATAGATACTGAACTTGGAATTGAGATGGTCGACCACTGCGTCAGCGAGCGAATGAACCGCAACGATGGCTTCGTTCTTGAGTCGCTCTGTAACAAACTAATCATCTCATCGAACAAAATCCGATTCTTTTCTATAGGTCCCCTACACTGTTAATTGATAAATAAATCAAATTAAAATTAGAAAAAGTTGACGAATCTTCAAATGCTCAGTTACTTTTCAAAGTTATTGCTGAATAGACACATCAGAAATGGGCGCGCTTGATCCTGCCCAGTCGAATAGCTTTGTTTTTCCATGCGATTGTTTTTAATCAGAAGAAAACGTCGCATGCACTTTTTAAAAAGACGGCTCATTGAAGCGAAGTTCTAGTGAAAAAAGAAGCGAGCGAGGCGTGAGAAAGCGAAAAGATCGGGTAATATGACTGGCGACTCTTACCTCATTATTATGGCCCCAACTATAACGGCCGTCATTGAATGTTTGTACGAGTACACGCGTCCCCATGCTCAAACGAATAACCTTGCATCTCCTTCCGAAGATGCTGCTTCTGGTTGTGCTCTTTGAGCATTGAGGCAAGCATCTTTTTTGCA
Source organism: Allodiplogaster pararmata (assembly GCA_964056735.1). NCBI lineage: Eukaryota > Metazoa > Nematoda > Chromadorea > Rhabditida > Diplogasteridae > Allodiplogaster > Allodiplogaster pararmata. The sequence goes on from OZ057403.1 coordinate 36,215,296, forward strand.
GCCGAGCGCTTTCTTGCAGCCGAGCGCTTTTACAGCTTCAAACTTCCTTTTAGCTAACAAAATTTTTCCCGTCTCACAAGCCGTCGAAGACAGATTACACGTTCATTTATGTACTTTCATGGCTTGCGGACCATTTCCTTTTCATTCACACAATTATCTCCTTGAATTCTCTCAACATTTATTGATTGATTATCGGTTAAGTGATTGGTTCTAAAAGAATATATCTTTAAAAGCAATTGATGTTCACGCAAATGAAATTGAGAAAGGGGTGCTTATCACATAGAATTGCAGAGTTACAAAAGACACATTGAACAAAAAAATTCATGATCTTTTACAGAGTTAGAAGGAAAATGCCGATGTTAAATGAAAGATGAATACAGTGAGAGAGAAAAACTGAGAAAAGAGTTTTCCGTCTGATAAAAACCAAAAAAAGAAGCTCGAAGCAGATGATAGGAATTTAGCACAGATTAAACAACTCAGCGCAAAAAAAAACAAGAAGTTGTTAGATATGAACCGGGCGAAGACATTTAAAACACAGCGGGGATAGAGAGAAAAACACACTCCATCATGCAAAGTTAGCTTTTCATCCTTCTCTAAGATGTTATACTTACACCAGTAATTTAATATTAAGAAAATCTTCCAAGAAGAAACTCTAACGCTATTTTTTATTGCAGTCCTAGTGGAATTCGAAGTTTCATTAGATAACTTGACTTTCACCGCTGAAAAAACAAAAAAAAGAAAAAAATCCAGTTTATACATACGACCTAACTGTCATCAGACTCGAAAAAAAATTTTTTCGGCGGAAGCACATTTAATTGTCAAGATGGAATTTTGACGTTTGAGAAATGGGACGAGTTAGTGAAAGAATGCTGTTATTGATCAAACCACCGCACGGAAAAAAGCTAGTCACCGGGGGGACTCGAACCCATGCAACCATCTCTCCTCTATCCGGGAGCGAGCGTGTTAACCATTACACCACGGTGACACATTGCTATTCCGTGCGATAGTGCTTATTAAAGGCTCAATTGCCTCGTTGCTGTTATTCTTTTCTTATTGTCCAGAGATTCGTTAGACGTGCGCTGCGAATTTTTCTGGTAGTGCTATGACAGGCGGGCCTGATCTTCTTTTTTTTAAAAAATAAACTCGTTTATATCAAGTTTAGACAGGATAAAATTACATTTGCACTCAGATTTTTGTGTGAAAAGGGAAGGTTGAGGGTTGAATCAATTCTAACATCTGCTGGCCAGGGTAAGGGGGGGGGGGCTTTAGAAAAACAATCACTGCTATTTCTTTCACAAATTACCTAAAAAAAAAAAGACTTCAAAGCCTTTGTTATATGTAACTGGGCATACTTCTCATTATTTGTTGTAAATAAACGTAATTTTTAAAATGTAGCACATGAGAATGATACGTTTAAATTCTGCGACTATTTAGTTTCATCAGAAATAGCATAAGTTTTTTTGATATACAAAGTGAAAAATTAGCCAAAATCACAGATTAAAGAGTATTTTACTCAGGATAAATTACCTGATAACCTATCACCTCGAGAGCAATGTCACGGGAAGTACCTCGAGAGCAATGTCACGGGAAGTACCTCGAGAGCAATGTCACGGGAAGTACCTCGAGAGCAATGTCACGGGAAGTATCTTCTACACTAAATGTTTGTTGAATCCAACGGCAGTGAGAGATTGATTGCTTAGACTATTCCGAGCTTTTTCCATCGGATTATAGGTGTCCTATCTCATGATTTATACCATCTACCAAAAGAATATCCACAGTGACGTTCTTCGATAAGCTTCCAGACGTCAGTTTAATCGGAGGCATCCACTGTATCCATGTCGCGCGGCAGAGAGGGCACTTTTGAAAGACGTCGTGCTGACGCCTCCATTCTTCTACGCAACTGATGCATCCAATGACATTGAGACACGCGGAGCAGCAGGCAACACTGCCTCGTTGCTCCGTCACCAAGCATATCACGCATGTGGTAGATGGCAATATATTTGACAGAGAGGCGATGAGACGGCTGTAATTTCGATGGTGGGTTTTTCCATTCCCGCCTGCAATTTGTACATCGCTCTGTACCGGTAGGGCAACATGCTCAGGAGATTCTGAATCTCGTTGTACTCCAGGTGTGTTCACTGGCAGAGCGGATTCCGGGTCACGCTGCACTATCGGAGCTTCATTGATGGTTGTATGTGTTGTGCTTTGATGGGTATTCAATCTTTCCGTGTTCGAAGAGGAGGGGGAATGTGTCGCTCGATAGACAATTCGCACGATTCGAGGCATTGCCCTTTGCGACTGTTTCCTATCCAAATTGAATTTTCGGGAAGGATTTTGAATTCTCTCCTGTCTAAATGCTTATGAGAGCAACTTGGACTCTCTGAGCCAGGGATGGTTCTTGAGTAGACATCTTCCTTCTCCCTATGACAGTGTCGACGCGATCTTCTCGACTTCGCTTTTCTACAAGAGCGACGAGTTCTACAGGGAGATTATCTTCTCCGATCGCAGTGGCATGGTTTCAATTTTCTCAAACGTTTAGATTCTGGTTTCTTTTTTTCGCTGTTGGCGTTTCTTTTTTTCTCGCAACAGCATGAGGTCATATAGAAATCAGAGAAGAAGAAGAACACGGCCGAATGTAGCAGGTATACCAGAAACTCCATTCTATAAAGAAAACGAGACGATTCAAGCCGACCGTTCACAGTGCAGGTGTAGTAAGAAAAAAGTACATTGAGGAGGAAGTTTGCCCTTTTCGTCTACGTTTTTTTCTGAGGGGCCTTGACGACGAGGCTGGAAGAAGAGTCTTCAGAACCGCTCTTGGTGATCTTTTTTCGACTTCCTCACTGGTTTCCGAGTACTTCTCTTGGTCCTGGAAGTGCAATGCCGCCGAGACATTGAGGAGGAAGCGTTGCCTGACTCTTCGTTTCTCAAATTCTTCTGGAGACGGTTGACTTATGTGACCTACTCACACTGCGCCCGTGTTGCTTTTCGACCTCGGCTTCAGCGGCTACCCTCGCCATGGAACGGCTATATCTGGGGTGATATGGAACAAAACACTACAATTTATATCACTAGAAAAATATCCAAAAATCTAGTAGCAACTCTCGACTTATACTCAGCTTCTTGGAAGAATTTTAAAACATATTAAAATACTTAACAAAAAAAGACGTTGAAAATACCAAGCGAAATACGAAAATATTGAAAGATTAAAGTGAAATGAAAGAGCGAATTTGAGAACAAAACGCAAATTATTGACACACGAAACTCAAAGAAAAAATCTTTTGCCCCTACAAATTTCTTTACAAACCCAGTTTCATGTTTTATTTTTCGGGTGAGCCTTCCACCTTGTGTATTCATTTCAAGAAAGGTTCCTCTTGCCATTCCTTCTTTCCAAGACACCTTTCCTGCGTCAGCCCATTGCCCTTAGCTTCTTCTTCTTGTTCTCCTGGCGTCAAAGACGATCACTCAGTTTGGCGAATCCCACCTTAACCAAGTCATTCAATTACAGTTTCTTCTCAGCGATGATCTACACTCTGGAGCCTGTATTCTATAACGCGTCCGAGAGAATAAACAACACTACATCGTTAGCAAAAAGTTCAGGTGACTAAGAGCGGCAATAATATCAAGACAAAATATCAAGACATCAAGACAAAATAGCGTTTTACGTAAGCTTTGGCCCTCGAGTTAGACAAAGACAAAGAGTCCTCCACAAGTTCAAAACAGAGGCACGCCTACAGACAGTTGAAGGATATTTACTGTGCTCTGTAAGTATGAAGAGGGAGAGATACTTACATAAAATTGGCCCACAGAACGACACGCTGGTGGAAGGGCATGGCTGCTACTCAACAGACATTCCACCATCTGAAAAAGGGCCTTTTAAAAAACACGCTCAGAAAAAAAGAGAGCGAGAGAGAGAGAGGTGGAGAGAAAGAGAGCGAGAAACAGTTAGAGAACAAGAGGGAGAGAAAGAACAATGAAAACAGAGGCACCTTCAAGCAGCATCCGAGAGGCACATCCAGCAGTCCAACAGAAGCGTCTTCGCCGTTTGCACGGGGGTCACTAAACGTATCATCGTATACGGTATTGGTATTGCAATTGAATGCACTTCTTCCACTTCTGATTCTAATGTTTCGGTTTACTTGTGTCAAGAATCTTCTACGGAATCTCGAGTGAAATATTAAACTCAGGAACAGTAGAGCAGTTCATAAGTCGTCTCCGTAACGAGAATGTGGTAAGTGAACTGGAGAATAATAATAGCATTCAGAAATTTGCCTTACTTGTCGCCAAACTTGAGTGTTTCACAGTAACTTTCTATTGTAAATTGTCGATAAAAAATCAAAATACCGTAACAATAGTTCATCAAAGGTCTAGAGTAACAGTTGAAAATTCAAGAAGAACGACCGCTTTTCAAGAGGGGGGGAGTCTGGAATGATCAGAACACACCCCGTCACACAATGGAGGAAGGAGGAATTAAGTTTGCACGCAATTTTTATTACTTCAAACGGTCCCGCCTTAAAGAGGCTAAAAAGGCGGCGGATTTGAAAATAATTTTAAAAGACGCTGCGCGTGCGCACATGCGCGCGCGTGCTAATGAAAAATCGATAAGGGCCGTTTTTCACTTTTTTGTTTGCGATTCGCAATGCATTGGGCATTGAGAGAGCAATGCATTGAGAGAGAAAGGGTAAGAATAAGAAAAAGTGGATGAGAGAGAGTAACATTGGCAGAGAGCGATGTAGAGAGAGGGAAAGAGAGAGGTAGAGAGACAGAGGAAAAGAGCGAGTTAGAGAGAGATGGGAAAGAGCGGATGCGTCTGCGTCTCGAGTGCGTCTCGCGTGCGTGCCTGCGCATCCTAATCAAAATTTTGCGGGCTGGCCTTGTCTATCGAAAGTGGTCGTCTGACGGGGGGTGTCAGAAGTGAGCTAAAGGTAAAGAGCGGAGAAGGGATACATAGCTGGTCATTATTCTAGACTTCAACACTCAAATTACGGTCGTTTTTCAAATTCTCAACAGTGCTGGTGACCTATGACCGCAACCTATCATATAATTTACCATGATAATACTAACATTACATTCATCGCCTCACGCCTAGCTTTCGACAACGGATTTCTTTTTACCGCAGTTTTCTAAAGTTAAACCCACTCTACCATTCTATCTCGCCTCGTCGAATCAACCACAGTTTTAGGCCCTGAATCACAGTTCATATCACACCCCACATAGCTTTTCAAAAACAATCTTGACCTACTTTTCTCTCAAAATCCCAGCTTGAAATCGAACATTAAAACCATACCTGGCCGCACTGCTCGCATCGAACACCTTGTAGAGCATCTTCAGCGCGGGGAACGGACGGAATGAGTGCGGAAGTGCTGGGGATGCACCTGCAACATTACACAAACCCTTTTTTTTTCGAAAGCGGGAGCGGTTATTAATGTGGTTAATGGTTAATCGCGAGGGGAAGGCAGGCTTCTGAGAGAGCCCAAAAAGTGTAATGTACAAGAGAGGATACAGACGAACATATGTAGTATTTGTATCACTAGCTTTTTTGGACAGCGCATAGTTTTGTGCACTGATTTTACCTCCCCCCCTGTTTTTAATCTTGACTCAACTGAAATCGTTGAGGTTAAATTAGGGCTGATGATACTTTTCATTAAAAGAATGACAACTTCCTAATTTTAACCACAGTGAAAGCTTTAATGAAAACTTTTTTGCGAGTTTCGCTGTTGGGATCGTTCGGTCAGTCGCCAATGTTAAAAAATTCAGCGATTGCTAATTCATATATTTCCTTCACAATACTTGCAGACCTTGAAACTCTATCAACCTAAACCACAGAAAAGCTGAAAGTTTCTCGCCAAAAATGGTTATTATCTATGAAATTCTCTGGGGCTAAAAAAGGAAAAACTGACGGTCAAGCATCAAATCGAATTGAATTCTTTTCACTCCCAAATTACGGATTCGATTGAACTAATGAGACGAGGACCATCTTTAAATTGTCCTACAGATTAAAAAACGAGTCCAGCTATCAAACAGACCTGGTTGAGATGAAGAAAGGTCCCCTGAAGTCAGCAGCACATAAGAATCCAGCAGCCAAACCTGCAACATGGAATTCTCTGGCCTTTTTCATATGCTACCAAGAAACGAAAATAATACTTTCGAATCATTTTCCTATCAGTTTTCTTTGGGTTTTTTTTTGTTGTTTTATATTTTTGTATTTCTTCGCTCATATTATCTCAATGTTTTCTATTGAGAATGTGAATTTCGGATGCAAATATAATGGATTTTCTTCTTTTCCAACTTGGAGAAAGGCTATTTTTTCTAAAACAGAGGGATGCCTTCAAACCTGGCCTACCAGATTTTTTAGGGACCCATGAATCATCAGATATCGATGATGATGATTATTGCCCGTGCCTCTAAAGATAGTTTGGTTGAGGATCCTTTGGGTCTGAGTTTTCTCGTCCACACACGCACCGCATCAGATATCAAAACACTTAACTCACTAAGCTCACCTTGGTTTTCGAGATAAGTATCTGCCTCTTCTTTATACCCTTTTTTCCATATATTTTCTTCCTACTCTCTCTCTCTCTCTCTCCCTCTCTCTCTCACACAGTACCAAAAGATGAGGTGTCTTGTCTAGCGAGCGAACGACGAGTTTCAACGAAGACTGCGCCTCGCATTGTGAAAGAATGACGAGTGCAAAGAAGCTCGTATCGTCGCCGAACCTAAACAAGCAATGATGCCCATTTGTTCAAGAACTATGCCCTGTTCAAGATCTCTGAGCTTCCGTATACTGATTTGAATGTTCGGGCAATATAATGATGCGGGACAGACCTATCCTGGTCGAATCAGGGGCTACCCGCTGAATCACTGATATTATTACGTGTAGCAGCAGTGGGGAGACTCAGATTCGTGCAAAATCACCGCCAAAAAAATCTTAAATTTCTAGGTTTGGGTAGATCTGTCCGGGGTCGGTCAAACTCGGCACCAACCGCACTATAGTCGCGCACACTACCATCAAACCACGCCCGATTTTTTTGGGCAAAATGCTACTGTACACAAGCCGCTCGAAGAACCTGGTCTCAATGTAGGGCTGCGGCTGATTTGTCTGGACACGCGTGACTGCCAAGTGCAACTTCATGATCGAATCGTCGCCTCAACACATCAACTAAGCTAGCTTATGATTTTGTTCAATTTTGTAGGAGTCACAACTGCTAATGGCCAATTTACAAAGAATTATTTCAATAACTGATCACAGGACGGATCGACTGATGAAAACAGCCAGAATTTTCGATCAAAAGCTGAAAACTACAGAACGACTCGACCGATTAAAAGATCCCACATTTTCGGTTATAGAGAGTTTATTTTAACCCGCGTTGATTTTGATACAGAAAAAAACTCGTAGGGGGGCAACAGTTCAATAGAAATTCCGAGAAAAAGATAGCCTCTGTTATCATGTAAGAATACGCCCTTGAGATGGAAAACAGAGAATCATAGAAGCTGGAACCAGATGCCCATTGAGCTTTGAAGCAAAAACAGCTGTCTTGTTTCCACCAAGGACATAGTCATTTGCCTTGATTGCTTTCGAACTGCGGTCAACAGAAACACCATGAGTTTAGTTTCACAAAGGTTACTTGTAACTTGAAAGTTTTAAAAACGACCGCTCTTCGAGCGGGGTAGTCTGGAATAATGAAAAGCGAGCTAAATGCGAACCCAGAGAAGAGAGAGAGCTCCTCATTATTCTAAACTCAGCCGCTCAAAGAACGCTCGTTTCCTGAAATTATGAACGGTGCTGGTGACACTCAGAAAAAACGTCTATATTAAGATGACTAATGACGGTATGCCTTAGAGAGAGCCCGAGAGAGTGTGATGTAAACGAGAGGATGCAGACAATCAGAGCATTTGTATCTCGGCTTCCACGGTGCGCATACATTTTACCCGCGGTGCGGATTCGATAAACAGACTGCCTATGATCATGACCAGCTTTTGATCCAACCGACTTTTCATGAAGCTGCCCAGTGTATTACAACAAGCAGCGCATCTGATGCCTTTCTCGTCATCGATATCCACTGCTTCTGACCGCAGTGACTTCAAAAGAAAACTTTCAAATACTTTTCCATTTTTACCCTTATTGTATCCTATAATAAAACTTTTAAAAATCGAATCAAAATTATAGAATATGTCAAAGAAGGACTCACGCTCGCATCATCAAATCGATATGAGTCCTTATTTCGTTCCCGAGAAGCTTATTTACAAGTGTTTCATAGTGCTTTCTAATAAAGAAAGGAGTCCACCAAAAGCGGAAAACATAGCTAAACAGAAACCCGTCCGTTTTAAATAGGGCATGTAACAAGAAGGATCTTTTGACTTGTGAGAACCAAGAACCCGCAGCATATAAATACGGAGGCCCGCCGATGAGTTGTCGGACCTGATCTTTGAATTCATTATTCCAGGCTCTTTTCGCTCTTTCCCACCCTCCCCCTTCTGTTCTAAAAAGACCACTAACCAGTTTATGCACGAATAGAAGCGTGTGCGAAAGGAGAGCATATTTGGGTGTTGGAGTCCACTGCGAGTGCCGCGAGGCAATTTCCACAGACTCTCGCGCCCCACTGTGTCTGAATCAGTGAACTTCTGCAACTGCTTAAGATCATTTAGTGAGATTAATATGGAGATGATTAGACAACCGATTATCGAATAGCTTTTAAAAACTGGTTTGACTCTATTATACAGCATAGACTCCACTTCAAAAAATGAACTGATGATCATATTTCTCGCGCATACCCCGGCCTCGCGGCGGGGTATGCGGTCCTCTAAGATGAAATACATATCTATGCTGGTATCCGCTGATGTGTATAGGAGCAGTGAGGAGAGTAGAATTCATGCTAGAGCACTACCAAAATTTCTCAACCCTGGAGGTTTAAGCCGATATGTCCGTGGGAAGGTGGTGGGGTGCATGTCGAACCCGAAATCCATCAATGAAATAAGTAATAACCCAATATCTGGATAGTTTGCGCATCGGGTAGAATAGGGTAGAAGAATCCTTATTCAGCAGTAATGCAATGTAAAAAAAGTGATTAATTCATGAACTTTCGGAATCTAAGAAGACTCTGAAATATTCAGGACTCGAAAAGTGTAAGGCTGACCTGTGGGGATCACATGAAGACCCACAAGAGTCTCGACAGTAGTAGTCTCCTCCGGCACAAGTTTCCAGGAAGTCATCCGAGGGCAGGAAGCCCAATTTGATCTCTCTTCAAATAACAATCAATAAAGTTCACATTCTAAATAATCGTTCCATTTTGTAACGAATATGAAATAAAGTCACACCGCTGGAATCTGTCCGTATTGACTGAATTCTAACTCCAACTGTGAGCCTCACATAGATCACTATGAAATGAACTAGCAATGTATGATGGATGAAATGATGGAGTACACTGGTAACGCGCCCCCAGGTAAGTAGGGTTCGGTACACTGGTAACGCGCCCCCAGATAAGTAGGGTTCGGTACACTGGTAACGCGCCCCCAGATAAGTAGGGTTCGGTTCGGTACACTGGTAACGCGCCCCCAGATAAGTAGGGTTCGGTTCGGTACACTGGTAACGCACCCCGAGATAAGTAGGGTTCGGTTCAGTACACTGGTAACGCGCCCCCAGATAAGTAGGGTTCGGTACACTGGTAACGCGCCCCCAGGTAAGTAGGGTTCGGTACACTGGTAACGCGCCCCCAGATAAGTAGGGTTCGGTTCGGTACACTGGTAACGCGCCCCGAGATAAGTAGGGTTCGGTTCGGTACACTGGTAACGCGCCCCCAGATAAGTAGGGTTCGCTTCGGTACACTGGTAACGCGCCCCCAGGTAAGTAGGGTTCGGTACACTGGTAACGCGCCCCCAGATAAGTAGGGTTCGGTTCGGTACACTGGTAACGCGCCCCCAGATAAGTAGGGTTCGGTTCGGTACACTGGTAACGCGCCCCCAGATAAGTAGGGTTCGGTTCGGTACACTGGTAACGCGCCCCCAGATAAGTAGGGTTCGGTTCGGTACACTGGTAACGCGCCCCCAGATAAGTAGGGTTCGGTTCGGTACACTGGTAACGCGCCCCCAGATAAGTAGGGTTCGGTTCGGTACACTGGTAACGCGCCCCCAGATAAGTAGGGTTTGGTTCGGTACACTGGTAACGCGCCCCCAGATAAGTAGGGTTTGGTTCGGTACACTGGTAACGCGCCCCCAGATGAGTAGGGTTCGGTTCGGTACACTGGTAACGCGCCCCCAGATAAGTAGGGTTCGGTTCAGTACACTGGTAACGCGCCCCCAGATAAGTAGGGTTCGGTTCGGTACACTGGTAACGCGCCCCCAGATAAGTAGGGTTCGGTTCGGTACACTGGTAACGCGCCCCCAGATAAGTAGGGTTCGGTTCGGTACACTGGTAACGCGCCCCCAGATTTATTTATTTATTGAATACATTTATCAAAATGTGACAACACTCGGAGTGTAATAAACACATACATTTTCGGGTAGTCATAGTTCATAGACTGCACACCTGTAACTCAAGCAAGTTTATGAGATCAAGAGAGCTTAATCGACTTTTCAGAACGCTAACATTTGGGGCGGTAACAACATTTTCAGGAAGTGTACTATAGAACCTAGCTGAACGGAAAGCAAAGGAATGAAAGAGTGGCTTTCTACGGGTGCGTGGAATATGGAAAGCATATCTAGACTTTCGGCCATTGCAGATTTTGAAAGTGTACATTTTGCTAACCGGTATATCAATCAGACCATTCAGAATCTTATATGAAACCAGATAAGTAGGGTTCGGTTCGGTACACTGGTAACGCGCCCCGAGATAAGTAGGGTTCGGTTCAGTACACTGGTAACGCGCCCCCAGATAAGAAGGTTTCGGTACACTGGTAACGCGCCCCCAGGTAAGTAGGGTTCGGTACACTGGTAACGCGCCCCCAGGTAAGTAGGGTTCGGTACACTGGTAACGCGCCCCCCCATATAAGTAGGGTTCGGTTCGGTACACTGGTAACGCGCCCCCAGATAAGTAGGGTTCGGTTCGGTACACTGGTAACGCGCCCCCAGATAAGTAGGGTTCGGTTCGGTACACTGGTAACGCGCCCCTGGTAACGCGCCCCCAGATAAGTAGGGTTCGCTTCGGTACACTGGTAACGCGCCCCCAGATAAGTAGGGTTCGCTTCGGTACACTGGTAACGCGCCCCCAGATAAGTAGGGTTCGGTTCGGTACACTGGTAACGCGCCCCCAGATAAGTAGGGTTCGGTTCGGTACACTGGTAACGCGCCCCCAGATAAGTAGGGTTCGGTTCGGTATACTGGTAACGCGCCCCCAGATAAGTAGGGTTCGGTTCGGTACACTGGTAACGCGCCCCCAGATAAGTAGGGTTCGGTTCGGTACACTGGTATCACTATGAAATGATGTAGCAATGTATGATGGATGAAATGATGGAGTACACTGGTAACGCGCCCCCAGGTAAGTAGGGTTCGGTACACTGGTAACGCGCCCCCAGATAAGTAGGGTTCGGTACACTGGTAACGCGCCCCCAGATAAGTAGGGTTCGGTTCGGTACACTGGTAACGCGCCCCCAGATAAGTAGGGTTCGGTTCGGTACACTGGTAACGCGCCCCGAGATAAGTAGGGTTCGGTTCGGTACACTGGTAACGCGCCCCCAGATAAGTAGGGTTCGGTTCGGTACACTGGTAACGCGCCCCCAGATAAGTAGGGTTCGGTTCGGTACACTGGTAACGCGCCCCCAGATAAGTAGGGTTCGGTTCGGTACACTGGTAACGCGCCCCCAGATAAGTAGGGTTCGCTTCGGTACACTGGTAACGCGCCCCCAGGTAAGTAGGGTTCGGTACACTGGTAACGCGCCCCCAGATAAGTAGGGTTCGGTTCGGTACACTGGTAACGCGCCCCCAGATAAGTAGGGTTCGGTTCGGTACACTGGTAACGCGCCCCCAGATAAGTAGGGTTCGGTTCGGTACACTGGTAACGCGCCCCCAGATAAGTAGGGTTCGGTTCGGTACACTGGTAACGCGCCCCCAGATAAGTAGGGTTCGGTTCGGTACACTGGTAACGCGCCCCCAGATAAGTAGGGTTCGGTTCGGTACACTGGTAACGCGCCCCCAGATAAGTAGGGTTCGGTTCGGTATACTGGTAACGCGCCCCCAGATAAGTAGGGTTCGGTTCGGTACACTGGTAACGCGCCCCCAGATAAGTAGGGTTCGGTTCGGTACACTGGTAACGCGCCCCCAGATAAATAGGGTTCGGTTCGGTACACTGGTAACGCGCCCCGAGATAAGTAGGGTTCGGTTCGGTACACTGGTAACGCGCCCCCAGATAAGTAGGGTTCGGTTCGGTACACTGGTAACGCGCCCCCAGATAAGTAGGGTTCGGTTCGGTACACTGGTAACGCGCCCCCAGATTTATTTATTTATTGAATACATTTATCAAAATGTGACAACACTCGGAGTGTAATAAACACATACATTTTCGGGTAGTCATAGTTCATAGACTGCACACCTGTAACTCAAGCAAGTTTATGAGATCAAGAGAGCTTAATCGACTTTTCAGAACGCTAACATTTGGGGCGGTAACAACATTTTCAGGAAGTGTACTATAGAACCTAGCTGAACGGAAAGCAAAGGAATGAAAGAGTGGCTTTCTACGGGTGCGTGGAATATGGAAAGCATATCTAGACTTTCGGCCATTGCAGATTTTGAAAGTGTACATTTTGCTAACCGGTATATCAATCAGACCATTCAGAATCTTATATGAAACCAGATAAGTAGGGTTCGGTTCGGTACACTGGTAACGCGCCCCGAGATAAGTAGGGTTCGGTTCAGTACACTGGTAACGCGCCCCCAGATAAGTAGGTTTCGGTACACTGGTAACGCGCCCCCAGGTAAGTAGGGTTCGGTACACTGGTAACGCGCCCCCAGGTAAGTAGGGTTCGGTACACTGGTAACGCGCCCCCCCATATAAGTAGGGTTCGGTTCGGTACACTGGTAACGCGCCCCCAGATAAGTAGGGTTCGGTTCGGTACACTGGTAACGCGCCCCCAGATAAGTAGGGTTCGGTTCGGTACACTGGTAACGCGCCCCCAGATAAGTAGGGTTCGGTTCGGTACACTGGTAACGCGCCCCCAGATAAGTAGGGTTCGGTTCGGTACACTGGTAACGCGCCCCCAGATAAGTAGGGTTCGGTTCGGTACACTGGTAACGCGCCCCGAGATAAGTAGGGTTCGGTTCGGTACACTGGTAATGCGCCCCCAGATAAGTAGGGTTCGGTTCGGTACACTGGTAACGCGCCCCCAGATAAGTAGGGTTCGGTTCGGTACACTGGTAACGCGACCCCAGATAAGTAGGGTTCGCTTCGGTACACTGGTAACGCGCCCCCAGATAAGTAGGGTTCGCTTCGGTACACTGGTAACGCGCCCCCAGATAAGTAGGGTTCGGTTCGGTACACTGGTAACGCGCCCCCAGATAAGTAGGGTTCGGTTCGGTACACTGGTAACGCGCCCCCAGATAAGTAGGGTTCGGTTCGGTATACTGGTAACGCGCCCCCAGATAAGTAGGGTTCGGTTCGGTACACTGGTAACGCGCCCCCAGATAAGTAGGGTTCGGTTCGGTACACTGGTAACGCGCCCCCAGATAAGTAGGGTTCGGTTCGGTACACTGGTAACGCGCCCCGAGATAAGTAGGGTTCGGTTCGGTACACTGGTAACGCGCCCCCAGATAAGTAGGGTTCGGTTCGGTACACTGGTAACGCGCCCCCAGATAAGTAGGGTTCGGTTCGGTACACTGGTAACGCGCCCCCAGATAAGTAGGGTTCGCTTCGGTACACTGGTAACGCGCCCCCAGATAAGTAGGGTTCGCTTCGGTACACTGGTAACGCGCCCCCAGATAAGTAGGGTTCGGTTCGGTACACTGGTAACGCGCCCCCAGATAAGTAGGGTTCGGTTCGGTACACTGGTAACGCGCCCCCAGATAAGTAGGGTTCGGTTCGGTATACTGGTAACGCGCCCCCAGATAAGTAGGGTTCGGTTCGGTACACTGGTAACGCGCCCCCAGATAAGTAGGGTTCGGTTCGGTACACTGGTAACGCGCCCCCAGATAAGTAGGGTTCGGTTCGGTACACTGGTAACGCGCCCCCAGATTTATTTATTTATTGAATACATTTATCAAAATGTGACAACACTCGGAGTGTAATAAACACATACATTTTCGGGTAGTCATAGTTCATAGACTGCACACCTGTAACTTAAGCAAGTTTATGAGATCAAGAGAGCTTAATCGACTTTTCAGAACGCTAACATTTGGGGCGGTAACAACATTTTCAGGAAGTTTACTATAGAACCTAGCTGAACGGAAAGCAAAGGAATGAAAGAGTGGCTTTCTACGGGTGCGTGGAATATGGAAAGCATATCTAGACTTTCGGCCATTGCAGATTTTGAAAGTGTACATTTTGCTAACCGGTATATCAATCAGACCATTCAGAATCTTATATGAAACCAGATAAGTAGGGTTCGGTTCGGTACACTGGTAACGCGCCCCCAGATAAGTAGGGTTCGGTTCGGTACACTGGTAACGCGCCCCCAGATAAGTAGGGTTCGGTTCGGTACACTGGTAACGCGCCCCCAGATAAGTAGGGTTCGGTTCGGTACACTGGTAACGCGCCCCCAGATACGTAGGGTTCGCTTCGGTACACTGGTAACGCGCCCCCAGATAAGTAGGGTTCGCTTCGGTACACTGGTAACGCGCCCCCAGATAAGTAGGGTTCGGTTCGGTACACTGGTAACGCGCCCCCAGATAAGTAGGGTTCGGTTCGGTACACTGGTAACGCGCCCCCAGATAAGTAGGGTTCGCTTCGGTACACTGGTAACGCGCCCCCAGATAAGTAGGGTTCGGTTCGGTACACTGGTAACGCGCCCTCAGATAAGTAGGGTTCGGTTCGGTACACTGGTAACGCGCCCCCAGATAAGTAGGATTCGGTTCGGTACACTGGTAACGCGCCCCCAGATAAGTAGGGTTCGCTTCGGTACACTGGTAACGCGCCCCCAGATAAGTAGGGTTCGGTTCGGTACACTGGTAACGCGCCCCCAGATAAGTAGGGTTCGGTTCGGTACACTGGTAACGCGCCCCCAGATAAGTAGGGTTCGCTTCGGTACACTGGTAACGCGCCCCCAGATAAGTAGGGTTCTGTTCGGTACACTGGTAACGCGCCCCCAGATAAATATGGTTCGGTTCGGTACACTGGTAACGCGCCCCCAGATAAGTAGGGTTCGGTTCGGTACACTGGTAACGCGCCCCCAGATAAGTAGGGTTCGGTTCGGTATACTGGTAACGCGCCCACAGATAAGTAGGGTTCGGTTCGGTACACTGGTAACGCGCCCCCAGATAAGTAGGGTTCGGTTCGGTACACTGGTAACGCGCCCCCAGATAAGTAGGGTTCGCTTCGGTACACTGGTAACGCGCCCCCAGATAAGTAGGGTTCGGTTCGGTACACTGGTAACGCGCCCCCAGATAAGTGGGGTTCGGTTCGGTACACTGGTAACGCGCCCCCAGATAAGTAGGGTTCGGTTCGGTACACTGGTAACGCGCCCCCAGATAAATATGGTTCGGTTCGGTAAACTGGTAACGCGCCCCCAGATAAGTAGGGTTCGGTTCGGTACACTGGTAACGCGCCCCCAGATAAGTAGGGTTCGGTTCGGTACACTGGTAACGCGCCCCCAGATAAGAAGGGTTCGGTTCGGTACACTGGTAACGCGCCCCCAGATAAGTAGGGTTCGCTTCGGTACACTGGTAACGCGCCCCCAGATAAGTAGGGTTCGGTTCGGTACACTGGTAACGCGTCCCCAGATAAGTAGGGTTCGGTTCGGTACACTGGTAACGCGCCCCCTGGTAAGTAGGGTTCGGTTCGATATCGCCCCTTGAATAATCTTTTTTCGTTTGCAGATATATGCCTTTTGTTCAAATTTTTGTTCTACATACTGCTCTTCTGTGAAAACGCAATCAGAGGGATACTCAAAATGAAAGTTTGAAGCGGCTTTTACCCGGCTTTAGCCTCGACGATCTTGGCACCGCATTCCAAGCAGGTGACCACGAGGGGTCCGCCGTCCGAGTCGCCTACGAATTCTTCCAGCACCGTCGTGTC
This sequence comes from Allodiplogaster pararmata, assembly GCA_964056735.1. Lineage (NCBI taxonomy): Eukaryota > Metazoa > Nematoda > Chromadorea > Rhabditida > Diplogasteridae > Allodiplogaster > Allodiplogaster pararmata. The sequence continues at coordinate 36,231,443 of OZ057403.1, forward strand.
AGTCATCTCTCGAGCCAATCGATGAAAGGTTTTCGGCACTTAAAAAATAGGCTATCGAGAGAATAACATGTTGAACTTTTCAATACAAAAAAATTAAATAGATAGGGAAAATTATCGCTGATCAGAAGTTTTTTAGTGTTTAAGAAAAAGGTACAGACGCCCGTAAGAATTTTTACACACAAGGTTATGAATTTTAACTAAAACAGAGGCCGGCGAAAAAATTAACATAAGGGTCCCCCTTATTAGTTGGGAAAACAGAGGCCCGCCGATAGAAGGTCTGACATGACTATTTAACCCCTGTCGCTCATCAAAGAAAAAAGCCAAGAATTACGAGAATCGAGTGAAAAGTGTGGGGAAGAGTAGAGAGATAGACAGGCTGTATCTCATCGAAAACAAAACGCGTGAAAATTAAAAAATCTAATTATGAGAAACGGCGTGCTCTCGCAATAACACAGAATCTTTTGATACAAGAAGAGAATAGCATACAAATTTTGTTTCACTAGCTCTTTTGGGTCAATGCTCAGATTTCCGCATACATTCCACGTGCGGTGCAGGTTGAATCTTTCTCGTCGTACTCGTGGTAAGGGAGAAAACAAATCAACACTGTTCAGACTCGCTTGTTTCTAATACCTCGGTTTTTTCTTTTCTCAATTTAACGGTTTTCTATAAAATTGCAGGTGACCTATTATTGAAACCAGTTCCCAGCTTTTCCAAATTATTATTCTGTCGAAGTATCTTGCTTCATCTCTGGATAGACTTAGAGACCGGTTAACAGAGTGTTTATCTGACCCGCACCACGGGTAAAAACAATCTACGCGCCCTCCAAAAACATTGAAATCTATGCGCTCGAAAAAGTTTTTCTCAGTTTTATCGTAGGGAAAGAAAGTCCAAATCATTGAAAAAATTGAAAGTTAAACTCTGAAATTTTAAAAATCTATGCGCTCAAAAAAAGTTGTGCATATGCTAAGAAAAACCCTGCCGGTTAATGATAACCCTTCCAGCCACTTCCTCACATTCAAGTCTATAACTGACCGAGAGGCAGATTGCTGGCTTCTGCGTGAACCTTGCACATGAACAGGCGGTAATTGTCTGTCCATGTTGGGGCGCAGACTGTTTCCGGGGACAGCGCGAGGTCGTCGATCCGTGCTCGGAAGCATGTTTCTTCAACCATTCTTCATCATTCCTGCAGCTTTCCGGAGCTTCAAAACATACCTAACAAATATTGATCTTCCTCGCGCTTGGTCCCTTCTGGCGGCAGGGTACGCGCTCTGTCCGGGGTAGGAGTCGAACTTGGGATTCTTCGCACAATATTCGAACACACTACCATTATGCCACGCCCGGACAATAGCTAACAAACACTTGTCAAAAAGTCAATAACCGACCCGATCGTACATCCGAGCGGGCGCTTCAAATATTGAATTTTTTCCTTCTCTGCTCTCCATTTATCGATTGCTTATAATCATTTCGAATCTCACGCTGGGATGAGCAGTCGTTTACATTTTCTTCTGATTAATACATGTGATCTATGCTTCCAAAAAATCTATACATACGTTGAATCATAGGTAACCTGCCAACTGGCAAAAAGTTTTCTAGGGCGACCGACCTACCGACCTTCTCCCGACCTACCGACCTACCGACCTTCTCCCTCAATCGGAATGAATGTATTAGAGTTTTCACAGCTAAAGTTGAAAGAAAAAGTCTTCATTCCTCTACATAAACAGAACGTTTCATTAGCCATAACTCAGCCTCAACCGGTTTCGCAAAATTGAAAGTTAAGCTTTTAACCTACTTGAGCGATCGACCTATTGAAAAATTAAGACATTTTTTACCTATGCGTTGAATGTTCGAGACCAATTTGCTTTATGGCCATGTGCTCTGAGCTTCTAGCAATACTGAAGAGTCTGAACCGGTGATTGTGAAAAAAGAATACAAAAGGTCACTGATTAAGGGAAGAAAGAATACAACACAAGCAACACCATATGGGCCTCCAACTCGAAGGTCAACACCGCCTCGGAGTATGTACGTATGGCAATACCTGGGATCGAAAGCTTCTTGAACAATCGCTCCCTCACCATCTCTCCGGCCAAAAGTGAACTCATGCTCCTAACGCCTTTCAGCAAAGAATACAACACGGTCCTGGACGTATCCATCGGAGGAACCACCGTCCCAACAGTCAAGCTCGCAAAGATTCTCGGCGTAACTTTCGACACCATGTTCACGTTCAGCCACCACGCCAGAGACATCGCAGCCCGCATGTCACAGAGAAACAACGTCCTGTGCCCTCGCCGGGCCCTCCCTCGCCGGTAGCACCTGAGGCAACCAGAAGGAATCCTTACGGAAAACCTTCAAAGCTATCTCGCAAGCGGTCTCCAGTTACGCCGCCCCCGCATGGTCCACTTACTTATCCGCTTCGGCCCTCGAAAGGATCCAACGCGCCCAGAATGCCGGTCTCCGGGTAGTCACGGGCAATCATCAGATGGCAGACACTCGAAACACACTGGCAACAGTGGCCATTCGTGACTCTACAGCCTTAAGAGCCTGTCACGGATGGAGCCAGATCATCCAGTCCAGAATCGAGCGCGACCTCAGGTGGCGGATAGAGGGATGCCTCCCTACGAAAAATTCGTGCTGGGAGGTAGCGGGAGAAATCCCACAGCGGACCAAAACTGGGTAGTATAGCTCGTCAAAGGAGGGCGATGCCGGACCGGCCTAGGCATGCCACCGGACAAAACATCAGCCGATACTCCGCTATACTTTTCAATGGCGAGTCGAGGCGCCAGTCAAATAGCCTCTTGCCTATCTCCGGTCAACGACAGGCGAGACGTCTCTACTCCCACCCAAAACGATGCTAGGCCGGCTTGACCACCCACTCAAAAGGCCTATAGCATGAACAGGTTGCTACAACGATGTCCGCCTTCACAAGGTGCAGCATGAAAGTCTCAGGACTGCAAAGGACATCAAAACCCTTCTCCGGACGCATCTTGTCCGAAGAACACGAGAACTTCTCTCATTAAAGAGAATGTTCATAACAAAGTCTTCTCGATGCGGGATGCTTGCCGGCAACAACAACAACAGATGGCAGACACCGATCACTTACACAGAGAGTCCAAGGTCATGCGCACAAAGTCACACCTTCACATGCTCTCCGCTCAATACCTCGCCAGGACAATGGATCCAGTTCACAACCATCACGGCCTCTTGGAAAGTCATGCTCCACCACGCACCATGAAAAACGACCTCATCATGAGCTGCAAGCACACGGTCGAGTCCGCAGCCTCAACAGCAACAGACCCTCTCAACGGGAAACTCGTCGCAAACGCCATACACACAATGATGGTTTCCAGCGAACTCAAATCAATGAAAGGCGCCGTCATTCTCATCAACGTGGAAGAAAATGACCTTCCCTGCAGCACAAGATGTACGCTCTCCCAGCTTCGATCCGGATTCAGCGCAGATTCACAAACTCGTATCTACACCGTATCGACGAGTCCATCCCAGACGTCTGCCCGACATGCTCATCGACACCTCATGACGTCGCACACCTGTTCGATTACAGGCGACCCTACGACACTCTTACTCACCGACTTATGGGAGAGAAACCACGAGAAGTGGCAAACTTCTTGAAGATGTCTATTTAAAAAAAAATTGAAAATTGACGATTCATACACAACGAAAGACGATTTGAAAAGAAACATATCACGTGGGCCTCGCTCTTCGATGACGGCTACAACCGGCAACCACAACAACAACAACAAGGGAAGAAAGAAATAGACCTAACGGTTTTTGATTCTTACAAAAGCGATCCCTTTCCTAAATGGTTACCGGAGCAGTTATGTTGGCGCATACATGTTCGCGACAAAAATGATCTACATTCTCTTCTCCTTCCGTTCTAAATATTTTTTTCCTAACTTCTCTTTCCAATCTTTTTGCTTTTCTCCATCCCTTTTTCAACTCACTCGGCGCGTACAAACAAGCCTTAGACCGGTCTCATTTAACGCCTGTCCCTTCCACTGTGCGTCTGTGTTCACCTCGAGTTCCTCGCTAATACTTAACATTACCCTGGTTAGTATCGAGCCTGAAAAGAACCTCTCTGTCTGCTTTTGTCTCCTTCCGCGTTTCCTTCCGCCACCGCTTCGCTGCCTTCCAACACGAGCCAATGCGAGCCCACTCGGAACATTTCCGGCGAAGAGTCACTGCAAAGGAGAGCATTAATCGACGCTGCATCACTCCCGTTGCCTGACGCGTTTATATCTCAATTTAAGATCCTTAGTACAAAATATTCTGAGCACCCTCATTAGATAGCTCATTCTTTGACGAAAAGGTCATGATTTATATAAATCAAAAATATCGTCTTTGTTCATTATTACATACTGGTATTTTCGATGATACAGCTTTTAAAGAAAACTCAGTTAGGGTTGACATGAAAAGTTGAAAGATTTTGGGGAAAAACCAGCAAAAAGCCATTTTAAAGTCGAGAAAATTATATAACTCAAGAAAAAATTCGTAAATCGTTAAGGCATAAACTAGCTGGGATATCGAAAGACTCGCAGTATATGAGTGCTTAGCTGCGCACTTTTGAGAAGGTTCGGCAGGCGAGACCTTCGGGGGACAATCTACGAAAAGCGACGCATACTCCGCTCTCGGTTTCAACTCGATAAAGAAAGAACGCTCGTGCCACTCCGCTAGCTTCATCTTAATTCATAAAGATACATAGATTTCGAGGAACTTCTGCACTTTAGGAACCCCCCCCTCTCCCAGAGGTTCCATAGGTCAGTTATTGTGTCAATTTCTTGATAAGGTCTCGTTAGCCTAAGCCGTACGGCCTCGTTAGCGTAAACTTTTACTAAGCCAAAGCGTTTGTTCAATGTAAAAAATTTTTTATGTAAAAATAACTTTTTTAATGTAAAAATAACTTTTTTGAAAATTTTAATGAGTCAGAAGTATGACCCATGGAACCTCTGGAAGGGGGGGGGGGTTCCTAAAGTGCAGAAGTGCCGATTTCGAGCAGTGTAAAATCATTTCCGCGAGTCCAAAATACCCAGCGGATCCGAGCACTCAAGTTTAAGACAATGAAAATCACTTATTGACACCTAATACACGAGAAACGATTAAATTATAGACTGAGAACCAAGGAATCAAGAATCTCCTAGTCACGCAAGAAACGCGAGAGAGACTATATTAATACGTGAGTAGAACGAATTAGCGGAAGTAATAAATGTCAAACCGTGAGAAAAGTAGGCTCTTCGAGAAGGAAAACGATATGAAGCATTAAAGAGCATCAAAAGAAAGAGAAAGTGGTAAGCATATTGCTCTGCGTTCAAGAGACGAAGAAAAAATTTACGTAGGCATAACGTTTGGGAGCAGAACGTGGAACTATCACAAGGTTCACTTGTGGAACTATCACGAGGTTCATTTGTTTGTTTGTCCAAGGACAACCTTGTTGCTTGCTCATCAACTGGGCCAAAAGCATGAATTATGAAGAGAAAATAAGCTGCTCGTTATTTTTCTTCATTCTAAGCCGGAAAACAATTGACAGTTTGTGAAATGTTCTGTGCATCAAAACACGTTGACGATGAGAGAGTGCACGAAAACCAGACAATTACCGTTTTGTGATCAAATTTTAACCGCAATAGCTCAAAAACTTGCATACTTCAAGTGTTTACCTGAGCGAAAAAATCTGTGAAAAGTACTCTGCCCCCCCCTAAGTAAAGTGCGGCCCCCACAAGTAAAGTGCGGCCCCCACAAGTAAAGTGCGGCCCCCACAAGTAAAGTGCACCCCCCAAGTAACAAAGTGCCCTATGTATTAGGTAGCGAAACAGTTTTGTTATATAGCGAAACATTTTCTGAGACTACGTCAAAACAAGGCGTTAAACAATTTCAAGTCCGAGGGTACCGTTCTGCGTTTTCAACCGGGCTCCAGCCTTCCTGACGCTTTTGCCCTTTATTTCAGCATCATTACTTTTGAAACAGTATTAATGGGACTTATTATTTCATAAGGTCTCGCTTCCAAGCCGTATGGCCTCGTTAGCGTAACTCAGTCTAGCCAAAAGTAAAAATATTGGGTTGGATCACAAGACAGGCACCGGCACGGTTATATACGCGAAACGATGCCTTGAGAATAAAGAGTCCTACTTCCAACTTCTTCCACATCACTACTTTCATGTTTTTCTTTTTTTTTTCAGACATTACAATTATTCTCTTCCAGAAAACAGGTTTAACCAAATTGTATACTTTTATAAACAAAAGTTTAAATATAAAAAAATCATCCAGCCTACGAAACATCTTACCCCTAGCCCTGGAGAATATCTCTGTTTGTCAACCACTTGTATTCAAGTGTTTTCCTGTTCGATCATTTAGATGTAGTTCATTTTTCCTATCATGACATTCTACCCGAACACGTGGAGATTATTGAGCGTAGACTGGGATAAATTCGTAAAAGCTCTAGTGCTATTTTAGAGTATTAGAGAGAAATTCTAGAAATACGTTAAATGGGCAGAGTGAATACGAGGAAGTGCGGGGATGGAGAACGCCTCGTGACAAGTGCACACGCTTCCCAGGCCCTTCGGACCCCTGATTAATTTTTAGCGAAGCACAATGCTGTTACGACATGTTCTCTTTTTATCCAACTCTCGAGAGTGAAAGGGAAAGAAGTGAAATGTATTGAATGCTTCTTAAATGCTAACGGGCGCTTAAACGAAGGTGCTTCGTAGCTCTTGTTGCGAGGAACTATTACAGGGTACTCTCTAACCAGTCGAGAATGATGTCCAGAATCCAATGCTAAGCAGACATATGACGCGGAACGCGATAGAGCGGGCCATGATTATGCAATAGAAATTTCATACTTCATAGTCACTTGAAACTTTCATATATGGGGTAAAAAAAGCACGGAGAAAACGATGGTCAACTTTATTTTTCACGATCTGTACTTCATTATGATAAAATTTGTCTCTCAAAAAAAATAGGTGTTGAAAATCGTGTCATACACTATTTTGAAGATAACTAAGCTGAATGAAGAGCTTATAACTTCATTTTTGGGCACGTCGTAGCCCACTGGATGTATTACATGTGCGTTAATGTCATTAATCGGATAACTTATTCTCACAGGTTTTTTGAGTCCTTTATTGGTCAACGCAAATGTTGAATATTCACTAAATCTTCAATTTTTTGCTTCCAACTCAAAACATAGATCTCTCCACTGAGTATAATGTAGAGAATTTTTTTCTGAACATTCACATAATGCATTATCTGCGAAAAATCTTAAATGTTTTTGGTGAAAACACGCTTTGAAACAAGAAAACTCGTTCAAGCTCAAAAGTCCGATTTGTGCTCTCACACCCAGATAGTGAGTTAGTGAACGACATTGATGACAGGTTTGTCAGTGACTAGAACACAATATCGCTGATTGCATTTGGAACACGTACACCAGTTTTTTAGCAACAAGAACACATTTTTTTCGTATGCAGCCGATTTTCGTATGCAAAAAAATTGCAGAGAACTTCTGGAGTACGCATTGGAAGAAGTGGATATCATCAGAAGACGCATCTTCTCATTCAAGAATCATCAGCTGAGAGCGGCTCACTGTGCAGAGACTAAAAGGCAACTTCTGGAGGGGCTGAAGGAAGGGGAAGCGCTCGTCATTGCTGATTGGGCGCAGAAGATTCTACCCTCGTTTGCTCGCGAACGTCAAAGTGCGTACTTCGGCAAGAAGGGTGTGAATTGGCATGTCTCACACGCTATGATACGCAAGGAAAAGGGATTCGCATACCACGCGTTCTTCCACACCTTCAATTACGACGTTGACCAGGTTACTCATTTTCGGATGAAATGTTTTTCGAAAATTTACTCTCACAAACAGCTTTACCACTGGTTTGCGACAATATCCAATTTGTTTCAGGATGCAGTTGCCGTGGCAGCAATCGTTGACCACGTGGCAACTGTCCTCGGCGAGAACGACATCTCGAGGATCCACCTGCGCACCGATAACGCGGGTCAGTCCATGGTTCAAGTAGTATGTTCTTCCACAGTATGTTCTGTTCTGCTAATTTGAACCAGTTTCCTGCAGGTTGTTACCACAGTGCACCTCTACTCGGATCTCTCGCTCATCCTCGCTCCCCGTCGATTGTAAGCTACTCTTTCTCAGAGGCGTGCGATGGCAAGGATGCATGTGATAGGATGAGCGCACAGGTAATCTATTTCAGTTAGAAACAGGAGACGAAAAAACTGCAATAACTAAAAAAATTAATTATGTTGACATTACTACCGAAAAAAATCATCTTTAAAGTTTCTCTAGGCGTTTTTCATCAATGTTTCGACAATTTCGCACACTAAAGTCACCACTCAGCGAAATAGTTATGTGTGAGGTGGATACGGGCATGAATTATTGGTCCACCATTTAAATAGAAGTGTCACCAAATAAAATAGTAACGTCCACCAAATAAAATAGCAACGTCCACCAAATAAAATAGTAACGTCCACCAAATAAAATAGTAACGTCCACCAAATAAAATAGTAACGTCCACCAAATAAAATAGTAACGTCCACCAAATAAAACACTAACGTCCACCAAATTTTTTTTGTTGTGAAATTCACCACTGAATTTTTTTCTCACCTGCCACCAACCTGTATGTATGGTTTTTTCCACCAAATTAAAAGTCCACCAATTTTTTTCTTGAAATTCACCACGGCATTTTTTCTCACTGACACCAAAGGTTTTTTTCTCACCCTACACCACACCAAACTTTTTCTGCTCTCTCAGTGAGTTGTTTTTGATGGTTTTTTTGTTGTGGAGGTAATTTTCGCGGGAGTAAAGTTTTTTATGAGTGTTTTTTGTTGTTGAATGTTTTCTTTAGGTCATTCTGTTGAATGTTTTGTTTCAGATTTAATTTAAAAATAGGTACTTCTGCAGTTTAAGTGGCAGCGCTCGTGGGCTTTAAACGTTTTGGTTTCGGAAAATTTCTTCATAGGATATCATTTTGAGCATCAGGGACTTTGGTTTCTTTTTTCAAAAAAAAAAACAAAATTTCCAGAAAAAACTTCTTTTTTTCTTTAGTGTGGTTTATATCTGTATAAAAATTTATAAATTTATCTATAATAGCTAGAAAATATTTTAAAAATGAAAAATTAACCTGATTTTGCAACTGCAAAAAATTATTTTTACATTAAAACGCTGGTACTTTTTTTTACTTCGTCTGGTAGGCGCGTCGCGGCCCCCTTCGCGTCGCGGCCTCTCAATTTTTTTGTTTTTTTTTTTCTCTTTCTTCTTTTCTCTCTTTTCTTTTCCTTTTTTAAAAAAAAAATCTTTATAAATTTTGGGGAAAGGAAAGGGGGGAGGGGGGAGGGGGGTTTACCTAAGCAGGGAAGGGAGGGGGGGCCCTAAAGGGGGAAGGGGGGAGGAAGAGGGCCCTACCTAAGCAAGGGGGGGTAAGGGCCCTAGGGAGGGGGGGGGGAGGGGAAAGGGGGGGCCCTAAAGGGGGGGGAGGGGGGCCCTAAGGAGAAAGGGGGAAGGGAGTTTTCATGAATAAAATCTCTTTCTGAGAAAAAAATAAATAAAAGCCACGACGCGGGCCGCGACGCGAAGGGGGCCGCGACGCACCTACCAGACGAATTAACAAAGGCCAAAACGCTCAGGCTTAGGAAAAAGTTGGCTCTAATCTACTTTAACCGTCCAAAGATTTTTTCTCAGAAAGAGATTTTAGTCATGAAAACTCCCTTCCCCTTCTCTCCTTAGGGCCCCCTTCTTCCCTTTAGGGCTTTGGGGGTGACTGAAACTGCACTTGAGTCCAAAAATTTTTTTTGTGAAAAAATGAAAAATTTTTTTGCAAGAACCAGAGTCCTTGATGCTCAAAATGAACATCTATGAAGAAAAAATTTGAAACCAAAGCGTTTAAAGCCGACGAGCGCTGCCACTTAAACTGCAGAAGTGCCTATTTTTAAATTATATCTGAAACAAAACATTCAACAGAATGACCTAAAGAAAACATTCAACAAGAAAAAACACTCATAAAAAACTTTACTCCCGCGAAAATTACC